>CM037854.1:57302933-57376307 GCA_021234595.1 Delia radicum
TTAAAAATAAGGGTTTCGCTACGAAATATTAAAATAAAAAAAATTTCCTTATCAAATCAATGTACACTCAAATAAAAAAGTTAGTAAAAAGTCAGCAAAATCTTTTGCTGAAAATCAGCGTGCTGATAGTGTTGCATTTGTCGTATGTGCTAATATTATACAATAGTTGTAAAAATATTGTTGGTATTCTTCGTGCAAATATATTTTACGACAATACAACTTGAGCATGTATGTTTTTCCTGTATAGTATGTAGTATCCCAGGAAAAAATTACACATTCCAAAAAGAAGGTGATGCCCACACTTGCTTACATATCTCATTGCCAAATTTAGTAACTGCAATACCAACTCATTCCAACGATAGAGTCAAAAAAGCAAGTAGTATTGTAATCAATTCTTTAAATTTAAACTAGAAAGCATGAAACCAATAACAAAGTAATTATTTACTTAAAAGAAATAACAATGTTATTAACTTATATGTTTAACTTTTTGTAATCAAGATTAATCATATACTTTTTCTGAGTAAAAGGACGTCATTGAAAGTAGTTCCTCATTTTGAAAAAAGAAGTTATACAATTTTAAAGAATTTATCTTATATATTTTTTCAAACAAATTTTTATTTGCAGGCAAATAATACTAAAAACAGAATTAGCATATTGCCTCAATTTTGTTAAACTGTGGTTAGGTATAAATTAGGGAAGCGCACGTGAGCAGAAAATTGTGAGTGGAAGTTGAAATTACTGACGTTACCGTGAGTGAGTGTAAAAAAAATTTTCGAGGGTGATTGTGCGTGAGTCATATTTTTGTTTTTCAATTTTGAATCGTTCTTTTTTTTGAAAAATTTATATTTTCGTGGTTTATAGCTCCAAAATTATGAGAAACCCATGTTATAATAACACTTCGATGTTTCACTTTTTAGGATTTTATTTCCGTATGAGTTTTGATCGTTATATTTGAGTGAGAGGAGAATAACGTGTGAGTAAAAGTTGAATTTACTTATGGAACTATTTCTTTTTTTTTAAATGTAAGTACTTCTTATTTTTTCTAGGGAACTATTTTTTTTTTTTTTTTGTGTAAGTGCTTCGTAGTTTACAATGGAACTATTTCTTTATTAAAAAATGTATGTAGTTCTTAAAAATATAAAGTAAATGGTTCTTCGGTAAAAAAAAATAATCAATTCTAAGAAATCAATTATTTTAGTCTCACGCCCTGTTAAAAGAATCGAGTAGGTAATCTAGTAAGGAATGCGTTCTGCCCAAAATGCTTGATTACAAACCCGCTTACCTTTTTGAAATTTTTGCTGGGATGTTGTTTAGTGTAAGCTTTTTTTGTTTACTATTTAATCAGCTATTTTTCCTTTTTATTATTCCGTTTTGAAGAATTTTTGTTGCGCTTCTGCAACATTTAAAACAAATAAATATGTCTGTGCCAATAAAAAAGGAAATTTGTCAATTAATTTTAGGTTTTTGTCAGCATTTTTAATATTTTTTTTTTATTGCGACGTTTCGATTTTGACGTTTTTAGTAATTAAGAATTAGAAATACAACACGCTGCTCACATATGCACTATTTTTTTTGCATATGACTTTGCGATTTATGACTTAAGGCACCATGTGAATTTCCTAATTATGTCTTACTATAGTTGTACTTTTCAGTACAATTTTCCTCGTCACTACTACATCGTGACATGCCGCTACATCTAATTCATTCTGAGTATATCTTTCAGTCTTTTCACACTATTTATGTGCTAATCAACACAATTTTTTTTAGCAAAATAAATTAGTAAAACATTAGTAAAATATTAGTAAAACATTAGTTCAAAACAGTTAAGTGCTGAATAAGTATAATTAAAATTTTAGTTTAAAAACACAATTTTAGCAAAAAATTGCTGAAAAATAATATAACCTGATATACAAGATGTTTTACTAACTTTTCTACTAACCTTATTTTTTTGAGTGTATGTATTTATGTATTTAATAAAAAATTAATATATTTTTAAAGATTTGTTTATTAAAAACAAGTTGTTTAATTTTATTTTAAGGTACTGCAATATTGATAATCCTAATGTGTTTGAATTAGAGATGGGCGCGAGTCGTGTTTTTTTTCGTGACACGAAACACGCACGATCAACACGACGTGTTCGTGTTGAAAAAATAGATTTCTTTCGTGTTCGTGTCGTGTCGTGTTTGAGCAAGAAAAACACGAAATGATAGTAGGTGTAAAATATGTATTCAGTAAAAAAAATATCAGCAAAACACTTTGTTGAAATTTTTTATCATAACATCTTAACAAAATTTTGTCTCGTCTAGATGGAGGGTTTAGTTTAATGTTCTGTGTAAAAACTGATCAGCTGTTGGCCATGCAATGTTTGCAGCATTGTTTGAAAAGCTGTTGGTAAAAAAGTTATCAAGCTATACAAATAACGTGTGAGCAAAATGAAGGATAAAATTCAAGAAGCTATTCGTCGAAATGATGAGAATTATAATTAATAGATTAATAAATTAAATTTTAGTTGCAATTTTGTTTATTGAATTTAGTTTCGTGCGTGTCGGTTGGTCTCGTGTTTTGAAATTTTTTGCCGTGCGTGTTTCGTTCGTGCTTGACATCTTGGGGTTTCGTGTTCGTGTCGTGTCGTGTTGAAAAAATCCAACACGCGCCCATCTCTAGTTTGAATCAAATACATACGTAATTGATTTCACTAGTATTTTATTAATATTTTGCGAACGATTTTATGGAATAATATGTATTTTCTTTTGAAAAAAATATTGTCAAATAGATCCAAACACGATTCTTTGACGAATAATTATGAAATTTTGTTGCAAAAAAAAACCATATATCGTTTTAAAAGAAATTATTAGTGTCTGACCGAACAGTTCGGTAAGTCAATGTATGGATGAGATATTGAGATTTAAATTTAAGTAAAAGCCTAACGAATTAACTTTTTTGGCTGCCAAACTTTTAGCAAAATCGGAAAAAGTTTTTCCACTTAGTTTGCTTTTGCCTTTTTCCTTAAACTTGATTTAACAAACATTTTTGCACAGAGAGAATTTTAATCGGCGAAAAAGAAATCTTTTAGTAAATCAATTAAACTTTTCTTCACAAAATTAACGGATATTTTCTTTAAATTAATAAAAATTTCAAGTTTGAGTCCATACTCTATATTTTTTTATTAGGATATTTTCCTAACAAATATTCTATAGAGTTCTTTGTTTTCAAATTTATTCTTTGACCACTTTCAGGAATGTGTTGATTAGGGCGGGTCGATTTAAAAATCGCTCAACGTTCAAGAAAAATCGTATTTTAGGGATCAAAATAAGAAACTTTGCCGAAGGAACCATACCTCTAAAACGAATTTTGATGTCCCGACTTTTGACCGTATGGTCAAATTTTGAAAAAATCCTACTTTGATATTTCAGAAAGTAGGAGGAATCTCTCCAAGATTATGGGAATCTCTCCATGAGACGCGCTAGCAGATTAATGCATAAATCATCATTCTAGGTGCCCGTTAAGGTGTTAAAATTTAAGTTGAAAGAGGGCCTTTTTAGCAGTGTTTTTATAGCAAAATGAACAAATCTCGGAATTGAGATATTTCAGAAAGTATGAGTAGCCTTTCCAAGATTAGGGTCTCTATTTCTTCTCCGGAAGACGCTCTAGCGGATGAATGCATAAATTATATTCGATTGGGTTGGACTCGATTGGGGCACTCTAAATGGGTCAAAGTGGGATTTTCAAAATTTTAACCTACGGGTCAAAAGTCGGGACATCAGAATACGTTTTAGAGGTACGGTTCCTTCGGCAAAGTTTCTTATTTGATCCCTAGAATACGATTTTCCTTGAACGTTGAGCGATTTTTTTGCCTCCATACAAATCGACCAGGCCTAGTGTTGATAGATCTATTTCGGGAATTTTCTAGGTTCACATCATTAGAACACGTTTTGAAAGCGAAAATATAGAGTATGACCTCGAACTTGAATAATTTTCATTTTCATTGCACAATTAAAGGTCGAAAAAAACATAATTTTTATTTTTTAATAAAAATTATATCAAACTTGTATAAAAAGTTTTATATATTTTTAAAACAATTTTTTTTTTTGATGAAATTTATTCATTGAAGGTAAGAAAATTTACATAAATAAATTGTAATTTCTTCATACAATATTCTGAAGATTTGCATTAACTTATGTCAGTGAAAAAGTTTCAATAGACAAATTCCTGTGCAATTTAATTGATGTAATACAAAAATTCTTTAATATCATGCATAAAATTCTCTCAGTACAATATCGAGACTTGTCTATAATGCCTTCAAATGCCAACAAAATGATAAAATATGTTTTTTGGTCAAACTGTTCGGTCCGATACTACACTGAGAGAATTCTCTGCATGATGTTAATGAATTTTTTCGAAGTAGCAACTAAAATTTTATGATTAATATAATTTCATTGATTAATAATTTCATTCATTCAATGAAAAGTTTTATTTAAAAAAAACTATTTTCATAAATAATAATAAGCTTTTCCTAAGTTTTAAGAAATTTTTCGCTCACTTTATAAAAAAAAAAATTAACTTAGTTTACTGAACATTTTCATTATTTTTCGTGCACTAAAATGTTCTCTGTGTAGAATTTATCGTCAACATCATACTTTTTTTTAGGTTGATGAGTTTATCATAAACCTCTGAAATTATTCTGCAAAAGTAAAATAAATTATCTCGATTATTTTAATGAAAATACAGATTTTTAAACAATTTTCCGCTAACCACTTAATTTTTTTTCAATAGTAGAAAGCTTGACATATGCAAAAAATTAATGTTGATAAAACAATTCGAATAAGTTTTCTAGATTTTTTTTTTCAAATAAGCAGCTTTAATCTTAATATAGAGGAAAAAAATTATTTCCAATTTTCAAAAGGATTAAAAGGTACACTAGAGCCCGACTTGCGTCGTTTCGATTTGCGTCGCTTTTTAAAAACTGAAAAAATTCGATTTGCGTCGTTGCAATTTCAAGTTGCTTCGGACCGAGTTGCGTCGTTTTGACCCCGATTTGCGTCGGTTCGACTTGCATCGTTTTGATTTCGATTTGCGTCGTTTTGTTTCCGATTTGCGTCGTTTTGTTTCCGATTTGCGTCGTTTTGATTTCGATTTGCGTCGCTAAAAACGGTTAAATTTTTTACTGCAGCATTGTTGATGACCATTTTTAGCATTTGTAGTGCCTAATTTAGCATATTTTCTGTCGTTTAGCATTTTTACAACTTCTGGCAACACTGATGGTCACCTGTACGTTAAGAAGTTTTCAAATTGCGTGAAATAAGGGAATTCCCTTTTCTTTGTTATATAAGTGGTTATGGTAAGAATTTAGTGTGTGATTCGCCAAAATACCTTAAGGACGTAAAAAATGAGTCAAAGTTAAAGAAAAGTTATAAGTTTTAAAATTATTTGAGTTAAGGTTTGTTTTTTATATAAAAGTTTTTTTTTTTATTTTCAATATTTCGCTACTCCTGTGTGTAGCATCTTCAGGAAAATAAATAAATTATTAAATTTTCAAAAAATTTTAAAGTTTGAAAAAAATTTTGAAAGTTTGAAAACATATTTAAAATACTTGAAAAGTAATAAGTTTGGAATTAAAATTGGACGTAATAAACTTTTAATGTTAACTGAAATTGTCACAAACACTCCAATCTAAACAAGATACTATAGCAAGAAATCCCTTATTGATTAAGATGGAGTCCCTTCTTTTAATTTGGATACGTGATCAAAATAAGCGAAGAATGCCACTGAGCAAGGACGTAATAAAAAAAATTCTTTCTATATACTCCGACCTTAAGAAAAATATTGCATCTAGTAGTAACGGAAATTCTGATGATTTCGAAGCCAGCAACGGTTGGTTTAACCGCTTTAAAACACGGGCAAATTTACATAATGTGGCATTAAAAGGAGAGTCAGCCAGTGCAGATTCAGCAGTTCAGTAGTAAAAGTTTAAGCTTGAGCTGAAAGCCATAATTGAAAAAGGAGGGTATTCTGCTAAGTAGATTTTGAATGCGGACGAAACCGGTCTTTTTTCTTAATTTATTGTTTTGTTATTTCTTTTTAATAATTAAAAACATTTGTTGAAGTAAATGAAATAAATAAAAATGTATTCATACTTGTTTTTTATCAAAAATACAAATTTTTTGCTTTGTTTTGAATATTTTCCCCAATAAATTAGATTTTAGTGCATTTATATAGAAAAAGGTGATTCGATTTGCGTCGTTTCGATTTGGAGTCGCGTTTCTCCGTCCCCATTAACGACGCAAGTCGGGGCTCTAGTGTATACACAAAGTTCGTCCTTGCCGCATACTCTCACGTATACTGTATTTTTAATTATTCAATGCTGTAATATTTTTTTATTGCAAACATTTTGTAAAGTACAACTAAAGCATTTATAGTAAAATATATTCTGCAGATGTTTTTTTTTTTTGTCTAAAAAATTTAACCCGTTTTTTTTTTGTCTAAAAATTTTACCCGTTTTTTTTTTCTTTTCTCTTATAAATGAAAGTTGTTATAGGTAGAAGTATTCAATGAATACAAACACCTTATTTTTAAATTTCCTTGAATGTTTGTTTTCGTACATATTGTTTGTTAAGTTTTCGTTTATTGCTAACAAAAAATAAAAAATATTTACATAAAACCGTATTCAAAAGTCCTTAATTTTCTTTAGTGACCTTTAGAAAAAGTGGCTGTGGATACCTGTTTTTATAGTAGAGTTCATTTGTGAATAAAACTTTATCTTTATTTATTATTAGGGCAACCACAAACAGCCTAACAAGCAATGAAATATGCCATTTTTGTATTAAAAAAGCCGTTAATTTAAAAAATAAACCGGTAAATTTCATAACTTTTAATTAAAATCGTTACAACAAATAAAATTTTTGTAAAATTTGTTCCTTGAAACTTCGTCAGTCAAACAAACGTGCAACAGAGAATTTGTTTTTGTTAAGCTTCGTAGTTTAACCCTCTAACGCCTGACGATGACATTTGTCATCGTTTATAAAATTGAAACCCAAATGCTTCGAATGAGTGTTTTATACTTAGAAATTGATATAGTTCGATATAAAAGTGAATTAGCTAAAAGTTTTGCGAAGAAGAAACTGTTCGTATTCAGTGCACTGTTAAAACGCGAGAAAGCTTTAAAGTTCAAACTTTGTAAAAATTCAAAAAATAATTATTTTTTTATTAACTGAGATTTCCAACAACTAAAACACTTATTTAAGTTGATTTAAAACTCTGAAAATTAAGTATAAGTAAGATTGGAGTATTACCTTTATAATCAGTCCTTATTTTTCTTCAAGGACGAACAGGATTTTATCAGGATACCTCTAAAGGACATTGTCTTAACTGATAAGTAATGGACGGATCGTTTTGAAATTCGGTATAGAGAAGACAATCAGTAATAGTAGCAAAAGTCTAAAGTTTGAACAAAAATATTGAAGTTAAGATACTTTTTCGCCCTATTTTGCATTTTGCAAAAAGCGAAAATCGCCATATCTTCCTAAAAAGAAGCACAAAAAAGTTTATTTTTTGGATTGTGGTTATGTCTTGGTAAGAGCAACAATTTTTGGAACAAACTTTTGTTTTACTTGCATTAGTTTTCGAGATAAATTTTAAATTATTTTTGCTCATATCGCCGAAAGTAGTCAGCGAAAAACAATTTTTTAAGAGAAATTATTATTTTTTTTGCGAGACTATACTGGTATGAATTTCATTGCAAAACAAATTTGAGCATTAGAGGGTTAATTGTTCTCTCAATATAGTTTTTTCTTAAACCATAAATATGTGACTTCAAATACCGACTGCCTAAAAAATAGCATGTTTAAAAGGAAAAATTTAAACTACGCTTAATTTTTAAAGAAAAATGTCAGAACATAGCTAATATTTACCAAATGGGAGCTAAAATAAGCAAATATCAAAAAATAAGCTAAAAAAAGCTCTAACAAATATAAATAACTACAAATTTTTAACAATTTCATTATCAAAACTTGTGTTTAGTATAAATGGTTATATCCTTAAAAAAAACCAAAAACTCTAGCTTCTTTTTTGGTTGCCCTATTCATCATCATCATCATTTCTTTAAGAATAAAAATTACATTTAAAAATTGATTAATTGTTTGTAACACCTTTTAGTGTTTTGCTTTTTCGTATCATTTAATCTTTTTTAATGGGTAACAAAATGTTTTGTTTGCTAAATATTTTACTACCTCTATCTAACCTTAGTTATATAATAAAAAAAAAGCGTTTTTGAAATTCCTTGTTGTTCTTTCTGCTTTTTTTTTTTTGTATAATAGAACAAAAATAAACAATTTTGTTAAAATAACACGACAACAAAATAAACATTAACCAGGAAAGACACCCAGTTAAAAGACTTTAAGTTTAATGAAATTTGAAGCAAACCAATAACAAGGGTGGATACACATTTAAAGGCATGACAATAATTAACTTAGGAGTTTATAGATTAAAGTACCTAGAAAAAAACTACACTACTCGACGACCAAAAAAAACTGGCTTTCAAACACATTTTTTTTTTTAATTGACCTACGTACGCTAACTCCGAATCAGTTTTTTAAAATATCGGTATTTTTATTTTACATCATTTACGCCATTTTTCGTATATTTTTCTTAATTTTTAAAAATTTTATTATGAAATTTTTTTAAAGAATATAAATCTACTCAAAATTATCTATAAATTTGATTAAAATCATGTCGGCGTTTGTATCAGGATATCACACTGGATAAAGTTTATGCAGGTAAAAAAATTTTAAAATTTTATGTATTAAAATTACAAATTCATTGAAAATTTGAGTCTAAATCTTCTCCATCTTCTAAATCTTCGCATTTGTTGTTTTGAAATATCGCGGTTTTTATATTTACGTTTAATTCTATTAAAAAATATGTATTTCAAAAAAAACTTCTGCAAAAAAAAAATTAATTGTTGCCAATAAAATATCACTTAAACTTTTGTTTGATTTTTAATTAAAAGTTTAATAATGAAAATTTTCATATCATTTTTTTTTTTTTTTTAATATTGTTGATCTTTTTTTGGAATTTTTAGACTCATTTTTAAATTTCATTCATTTTAACTTTTTAATTTTGACGATTTTTTTATCGGCGATTTTTTTCGCTTTTGACGGTTTTTTAATGTTGGGGATTTTTTAAATTTTGGATATCTTAATTTAGATATATTTCAATTTTGGCGATTTTTTTTTAATTTTAGCAATTTTTTAAAAGTTTTAATACTATCTACTAAAAATTTGTTCGAAATTAAAAACAATATCAATGAAATTTTTAAAAGATATGATAAGAATTTCAATTGAAAAGAAAATCAATTAAATACTTACAAATTATTTTAATTGATACTACACCTTTTACAACTGTAATTCAAAAAATATCAATTGAAATTCAAAATTTCCATTTGAAATTCAAAATTTCCATTTGAAATTCAAAATTTCCATTTGAAATTCAAAAAATATCAATTGAAATTCAAAAATTCCATTTGTAATTCAAAAAATATCAATTGAAATTCAAAATTTCCATTTGAAATTCAAAAAATATCAATTGAAATTCAAAAAATATCAATTGAAATTCAAATACATCAATTGAAATTCAAAATACATCAATTGAAATTCAAAAATTTCTATTTGAAATTCAAAAGTTTCTATTTGAAATTCAAAAATTATTCCATTTGGAATTCAAAACATATCAATTGAAATTCAAAAATTTCCATTTGAAATTCAAAAGTTTGAAATTCAAATGGAAATTTTGAATTTCAAATAGAAACTTTTGAATTTCAAATGGAAATTTTTGAATTTCAAATGGAAACTTTGAATTTCAAATAGAAACTTTTGAATTTCAATTGATATGTTTAAATTTCAAATGGAATAATTTTTGAATTTCAAATAGAAACTTTTGAATTTCAAATAGAAATTTTTGAATTTCAATTGATGTATTTTGAATTTCAATTGATGTATTTTGAATTTCAATTGATATTTTTTGAATTTCAAATGGAAATTTTGAATTTCAATTGATATTTTTTGAATTTCAAATAGAAATTTTGAATTTCAATTGATGTTTTTTGAATTTCAAATGGAATTTTTGAATTTTAAATGGAGTTTTTGAATTTCAAATGGAAATTTTGAATTTCAATTGATATGTTTTGAATTACAATTGTAAAAGGTGTAGACATTCCTTAATGGTTCCGAGTTCAATTAAACTCTTAATTGAATTAACACTTAATATCCCATTTGTTTCGCCAGGAACCCGCCCACCAAATAAAATAAATACTATGTTTGAAAAATTTTCAAAAATGAATTAGAAATTAATAGTGTCCGACCGAACAGTTCGGCCAAAAAAAATTGTCGGTTTTTTGGTATCTAGAGGCAATGGGGATAAATTTTGATGTTGGAAATATGTTTGTTGTGCCGATTCGATTCGATATTGTGTCTCAAATTTAAGGAAAAAGCCGAAGTTTAGTTATAAAGTTAAAAGTTCGGCCGGAGAACTATTTTCGATTTGGCCGAACTTTCGGGAGGCCGAACAGTGATCTGGAGGGCGACGGAAGTGATACTGGGTCACATCGTTGGGGGATGTAGGGGGACAATTTATGTCGATAGTCAGGCAGCGCTCAGAGCACTGACAAATTACACGGTGCGTTTGCGCCTGGTCGCACGATGTAGGTGTGCTCTGAGGGAGCTCATGGAGGCATTCACTGTGATGCTGTGTTGGGTACTCGGACACTGCAAGGTGGATGGCAATGAGTTGGCGGACGAACTTGCGAGGGAGGGTTCGAATCTAGACTTGGCGGTAAGGGACGGGGGTAAAGCCCCCCCCCCATGTTTCTACTTTGAGGTGATACGGAAGGGATTCCGCGAAACCGTTAACCAGTCAAAAAGGGACGGAATGGATTGCAGGGTGTCTAGGGCGTTATGGCCCGCACTGGGGCAACCAAGGTTGTTTTGGGCCTGGACAGGGATGGTCTTAGGACCCTTACGGGATCCTGAACGGTTATTGTTCTGTCAGGGCTTTCACAAGCAGATGGGACAGAGACATACCGGACTTTTGCAGGTTTGTGCGAGGACGTTGAGGAACTGGAGACAGTTCAGCATATAATGTGCCACTGTTTAATTGATGCTTATATCGAAAACTTAATAGATAAATGATCGAAAAATTAATTTTTGGTTTTAATTTTTTTTAAATTTAAAATTATAATATTTTAATAGAAAATTATATTTTTAATTTCAATTGAAAATTTTTAACTTGAACACACATTATTTGTTCTTTTTGGCTTGAGCAAATTTAAAATTGTTAGCTTTTACGTAAAATACAGTGTTACCAATTTAGAGATTTGCCAGCTAGATTTGTTTCTTCCTTAGCTGGGAAAAAAAAACAATTTAGCTAAAAGCTAGAACTCTGTCGATTTGCTTTTTGGAAAAAGATGGGTTTAGCTGGTGTTACAAAAAAAAAAAGCTAGTAAATAGCGTAGTAGTAATACAGCCCAATTCTCTATAACAATTCCGTGAGAATTTGTTCCCTATTCCTTGTTCACTTTTCCCTTTTTCCTTATTCTAAACGAATTTGAAAATGGGAAACTCTTCGCCGGGAAAAAAGGAGGTATTATGAATGTCAATAATAGGGAGAATTGTGAGAGCATTTGCATGAATTATTCCGCCAAAAAATTAAAGGGAGCTCTGTGCAAATATGTAAGTATTTATCTTTTCTATAAAAAATTAATAAATTATTGTTATTTTAATTATTATCAAATAATCAGCAGATAGAGATTCTGCAAACGCACCCAGATATTGGGTATTAATTGTTTAATTCAGTTTTATTTGCTTAAAATGATTTGTATTTAATAACCAATAGACCTGTGTCGTTCGCAAACGAACTAGTTCAATTGAACTATTCACTCAATTGAACGATGTGACCTAGTTCAGCTCTATTCGCTCTTCTAGTTCGTTTTTTTAAATTTTTTTTTTAACCTCTTTTTACAATTGTGTAGTTTTCTTGAAATTAAAATGAAAATTCCGTCAGATCCAGATCAATTGTTTAATTAGAAGAGCGAACTAGTTCATTGATTGGAATTGAACTAGAAAGAGCGAACTAGATTGCCCAAGTCTACTAACCAAAGCCAAACGTCAAAAAGCAAAACAGCTGATCTCGAAAATTCAATTCTCTCTCCCTTATTATTCTTTTCCCCGCCTGTTTAGAATAGGAGGATTTTTTCTCGAGTAAATAAAATCCGCAGAGGAAAAAATCCGAGGGAATATTTATAATCGGGATGATAGTTTCAAATAAATAAAATGAAATACTTTATAGCATTAAAAACAAGTACAATCTGTTGTTGTCTCGCGTGTGTTTTTTTAACCACGTAAAGTGAATGGAGTTTTTCTATTCCTTGTTTAAACAAATTTTGTTTAAAAAATGCTTTTGTACAAACTTTACGCATTTCTTTCAATAAAGCAAAAACTATTTTAGTCGTTCTACCTGGTTTGCATATTTTTAGAAGTGTTGTAAAGTGCAGAAATATAGCAGAAATATAGCAATTATGATAAAAACAAAAATTTATAAATTCATAAATTTTAATCTGATTTAACTTAAGCGGTATTATTATCTCTTTTCAGAAAAAATTAAAAAAATTTCAACAAAAAACTCGTCAAATCCTCTAAACAAAAGTAACGCGTTTTTATTCCTGCCATTTCAATTTCAATATAGTGTCTATAAATCTTAATCTTCGTTAAAAATTAACTTCATTAAAAATTAACGACCATCATCTAAGTTAAAAACCAAAAGTTATAAAAATATAATCAACTAATATAATTATTGAAATCATTTAATACTTTAAGGTCTTTTTTTAATTTCGATGCTACTTTTCGAACTTTAGAAGGTAATTTTTATAAAAAAAATAATATGTCGCGAATAAAATATTTAAAATATGTAATATTATTGTATTTGTTTTACTCAGGTATCTTTGAAGTTCTTAGCTTTAAGGGGGGACATGACATTGGCCGTTTTTTGAAATCGACTTTTTTATAATTTTGTATTTTAGTAAATATTCTTAAGATTCTAAGAAAATTAATGGAAAAATTCCTACGGGTTCAAAAGTTACAGCCGGATTAGTGAGAGCGCACATTTAATATTCGCGCTACCTACGTACGGCAGCTGGTATATACTTGTTTTAGGAAATGATGCAAATCGTTTGAAATGAGCCAGAGTGAAGGCATATGCAGCTCCAAAAGAAGCCCGAATTGCTAAACGATTGCAAAAAACTGTAAGAAACAGCACAACACAAGATAACGAAGGCATACAGTAAGAAGCAGGCATGGCAGATTGAAGGTAACCTTTTTTTCTTTGTTCACAAACTTTGAAAGCGTTTATCTCAAATCCATGTTTTTCGTACTGGCGTACTAGCGGGTTCATTTTTTGACGATTTTTTTTTGTATTTTTTTAAATTCGATTCGCTATCGTATGACAAGAGCTTTTTTTAAATTTTTTTTCGATTTTTTATGAATTTTTAAAGTCAATATTTTTTCGAAAAAACACTTTTAAATTTGGAACATCACCAAAAGTTAAAAAAAATTTAAAAAAAGCTCGTCATACGATAACAAATTTTGTTAAGATTTAAAAAAGTCATTTTTTTCCAGATCGGACAATTTTTGCGACTCCCAGCGCTGCAACCACGAGGCCCCGTTTTTTTCTCTGCCGCCAGTTTGGAGCTCTATAAAACCATGTTGGAGTGAAAAATATATTGTTTTTGACTGAGTTATGAATTTTTAAAAAAAGGTCTGTTTTCTCTGCCGCGAATGTAATGTCCCCCCTTAATTAAAATAAATTTTATTAAAGGTAATAAAAATAATAAAAAAAAAAACATCCCATCGTTTTTGTAATTCATATAAGGAGATTAAGGAAAAAAATTTAAAAATTTGTATAATAATTAATGAAAATTTTTCATATTTATGAATAGTTTCTAAATATTTATGAACCATTTTATAGGAACTTATGAAATAGCTTCATCCTATTTATTAAATGTTTCATAACATTTAACAAGAACTTCATAAAAAGTTATGAAACTCCATGGTCATATTTATGAAATATTTTGGTTTTTGAAATTCTAAAATGTTTATTTTGAATGCCAAACAATTTATTTGTATTAGACTTTATTTGAATCGCTTCAGCCGTTGAAATATATTTTGTTTTAATAAAAATCTTTTAATAATTAATGTTTCATTAATTCTATGAAACAATTCTTTAGTTACATTTCAATGAAAAAAAAAATTTGTATTAATAAACAAATTCATTTATACTACGCACAAAATGCTATCAGTGTATTTTAAAACTTTATGAAACTGTTTCATAAATTTTATAAAACGTTCATTGTCGGAATGATATAATCATTTTATGATGATTTCCATTATTTTTCTGAACACATTTCATAAGTATTAACTTTAAAAAAACTGTTTCATAGATTTTATGAAAAGTTTCAATAAACGAGTTTCATCAGTTACAATTTTCATTAGAACTATGAAGAAATTCATTATTGAAGTAAAAATAATTATTTCAGTGTAGATAATTATAATTAAATATCTTGATCTTTAATCGCATTTTCTTAAAATGTATTTTCGGTTTACTTGAAATAATTAATTCAATTTAAGCTTTCAGTATAAACTTCATAGTTCATTGAAATTATGAATACAACAACTTTACTCTGTTTAATATTTTTTTTTAGAATCCATTAATTAGATTTCATCCTTCCCTTTTTACGGTAAATAACAACTTAAACTTTCCAACATTAATGTCCAAACTTCCCTTGTTTTTATTTTTTGCTGTGTCCTGTTTAGTTTTGTTGTGGAATGTCAAACAACCATCCTTATTATGGGTGTATTGTCCCTTAAACGACCACTACCATTTAGCATACAGCTTAATGTTTATAAAAATAGTATACGGCCAAAACGAATTGTTTTAGTCCGGTATCAAGAAAATTAGTCCTTTATATATGGTTGAAAAAAAACTTTTGTTATCTTAATGTTACTGATGAATTGTTCCTAAAAATTAATCTGTCGCAGTTTAACTAATGAAACTCTTCATTGAAATCATGCAAATTCTTAATTATGAAAAAATTTGATTTTATATAAAAAAATAACAAAAAATATTTAATAAAAAAGTGTTATACATTTAATGAAAAAGAATCATTCATTTAACAAAAAAGTTTAATGAATGTAATGAAAAATTGTAATTAATTCATGGAAGAACTTCATACATTAAATAAACAAATTTCACGGAAAACTTTTTATTAAAAACATTTTTTTTTTATTTTGTGAAGAAATATTTATTAATGTAATGAAAAAGTTTCATTGGTTAAAAATTCCAAATTCTTAAAATCAATGAAGTTTTGTTGAAGTTCAGCCAATGAAAGCTTTCATTACAGAAATTAAGTCTTTCAGAATATTTTATAAACTAAATTTTAAACATAAAAAAAACCATACATAAAATGAAAAGGTGTCATAATCTTAATGAAAATGATTCATACAATTAATGAACAAATTTAATACATTTTATTAAATTTAATTTAAGGAAAAAATACATGTAATATATAAGTAATAAATAAGTGTCGCACTGTAATAAATAAGTGTCGCACTCTTAATGAACCACTTTCATACATTGGACGAACGAGTTTCATACACTTATTAAAAAAGTTTCAAAAATATCAAAATTAACTTGATTATTTTGTGAAGAAAAATTCATTAATTTTATTTTATTGATCGAAAATTTTTCATTTTTCTTAATTCATAAAATCAATAAAGATTTATTTAGTTCAACCAATGAAACTTTTTATTAAAGTAATACAATTTTTCATAATAATTTATGAACTTCTTTAATTTATATAAGAAAAGTTTCATAAATTAAATGAGAAGATTTCTTACACTTAATGATAAAGATTCATACATTAAATGAAGAAGATGCATACATTAATGAAAAAGTTTAATTTAAAAAGATAACGAAAAAGTTTCATATATATTACTAAAAAGTTTCATATATTTCATCAAAGATTTTCATATATTTAATGAAAGTGTTTAATCGAAAAGGTTTCATAAATATTGAAAAAAATTGTATTTTTTGTGAAGAAAAGTTTATAATGAAAAAGTTTAATTTAAAAAGATAACGAAAAAGTTTCATATATATTACTAAAAAGTTTCATATATTTCATCAAAGATTTTCATACATTTAATGAAAATTTTTAATCGAAAAGGTTTCATAAATATTGAAAAAAATTATATTTTTTGTGAAGAAAAGTTATATAAATGTATGAAAAACTTTGATGAAATATATGAAACTTTTTAGTAATATATATGAAATTTTTTCGTTATCTTTTTAAATTAAACTTTTTCATTATAAACTTTTCTTCACAAAAAATACAATTTTTTTCAATATTTATGAAACCTTTTCGATTAAACATTTTCATTAAATGTATATAATGAAAACTTTCATTTGCTAAATACGACCAAAATAGGTCGTATGAAACCTTTTCGATTAAACATTTTCATTAAATGTATATAATGAAAACTTTCATTTGCTAAATACGACCAAAATAGGGAAATCTTGTTTTATAATCATCAGGGCAACCAGAAATATGCTCTAAAAACGTGAGTTTATGGACATAAAAAGTGTCCATAAACTTTTCTGAAATTTATTTCAATTGCAAACAAAAAGGAGATCTTGGACTAATTATACCGAAATTGGTAGTCCTAAAACTGAAAAAAATTTGAATTTCCAAAATCGGCGTTGCAAACTCAAAAAAAGATATTAAAAAAATATATAATTTTTCGATAGCGATAAATTAAAAAAAAAAAAACCCCCAAAAAACAAAAACATGTGCTTTAAAAATAGGGTTTGTTATAAAAAGCACAAAAATATGCTCAAAAATCCATTTTCTTTTTTTATCAAAAATATATTTTATGATCAAAATATGCAATTAAAATCAAAATATGCTCTTAGAAATCGATGCCAGAAAATTAGTCAATTGTTTTGAATCGGATAAAAATCTCATCCCTTAAAACCAGCTAAGGCGAATCTTTAATAATCCATCAAACAAATATTCACAAAAGAATTTTCACTCAAAATCGTCGCAAACAAAATTTGCTGAGAATTTACCGAAGAATAAAAACTTGAAATTTGAAAAAACTAATTTTATTTTAAGCTTCGCATTTTTCACGCAAATATTTATTATTAAAGATTTTATAAAATTTGACTTTTAAAAAGTTGAATTGATTTAATAAAACTTTATGATTAAATATTTTAAAAATATTCAAATAAATATTTATTTGTATTAATCGAAAAGTTAATTTAAAATATTACTGATTTCAAAACATTTGGATACATTTTTTTATAATATAATTCTCATTATCGTTTTACCTAAAATGCAGAGTTCAATTAAATTATTAATTGATATGACTAAAAATTCAATTGAAATTCCAAGAGATTTTTAATTTAACTTTTAATAAATATAATGAAAATTTTAATTGAAAACATGTTAATTAAATATTTCCAAAAAGTAATTGATAAAACAAATTTTTTAATTGGCCATAGTTTAATTAAGTTTTTAATTAAATCAACAAATATTTTAATTGAAATTCCATTCAAGATTTTTTCTGTGTTGTTCATCATAGGACAGTCTTAATTTACCTCCATTTTAAATGTAGGGATCTTAATAAAATATACAAACACAACAACTTTGTTGTTTTTATGGAAGTGTTGCCACAATTTGCCACGTGAAAATATTTTATGTAAACAATGCGGCAAAATGCAAAATTATTTTCATGCTCATACTCTACTGTTTTCATATAATACATAGTTATGCATAAAATTATATTTATATCTGATGGTGGCATATGAAAATATTTTAAATGCTGATTGTGATAAAAATCTTTAAATTATTGCAGAAATTAACATTTCATTTTTATAGCAAATATTTAATAAAAAATTAAAAAAAAAAACATAGAAATCTTAGTTTCATTAAACATCTAAAGCTTTTTTTACATTATTGGTTTGAAATTATTTTTTATCTTTGACTTCTACAGAGAGTTTCTTGGACTAGTTTTAAAGCAATTTTTTTTACTAAACTGGAGAAGTATTCTTCACAATTTAAATGAAAAATATGTTAAACTTTACGAAAAATCTTCATAGTTTTGATGAAACTATTGTAAATGAAACTTTTTCATTAAATTTTCAATTTTTTTGTTAATTTTTATGAAAAACTGCATTAATTTAAAGAAAAGTTTCAATGGACGAGTTCCAGTAACACTTCATAGATCGAATGCAAAATGTTATTGATATAATGCAGAGAATTCTCTCGATCCTTAATAGGATCGAATTCAATTAAGCTTTTAATTAATTCAATTAAAAGCTTAATTAAATTAGATCCGATAAAGGAATTGTAGCAATTAAAATAATTTGTAATTATTTAATTGACTTCACTTTATTTAAAGTCACAAAAAAATCGTCTTAATTTTAAAAAATAGCCAAAATTTACAAAATACTAAAATTAAAAAAAATTGTTAAAATTTAAAAAGTCGTCAAAATTTAAAAAATCGTCAAAATTTAAAAAATCGTCAAAATTTCAAAAATCGTCAAAATTTCAAAAATCGTCAAAATTTCAAAAATCGTCAAAATTTAAAAAATCATCAAAATTTAAAAAGTCAATAAAAAAAAATTGTCTCGAAAAGCATTTTAATTTTTTCCATTTATGTTTGTGCTTTTTTTAATTGTTGGCGATTTTTTCTATTTTAGAGATTTATTTAAATTTGGCGGCTTTTTTTAACTTGTGATTTTTGTGATTTTTTTAATTTTTGATATTTTTTTTTACTTTGGAGCCATTATAGGTTATAAAAACTAGAAATTTTGTGTGCATCAAATTCGTTTTTAATTAAACATTTAATAGATATTGTTAAACTTTTAATAGAAAGTGAGTTTGAAATCAAACAAAAGTTTAATTGAAATCTTAATGACCATAAGTTTTTATGTGCTCTTAAATGGTTAAGCCATCTTTACTCTAATAGAACAAATTTAGTAAAGTTTTTTTTTTCGAAAACTACTAAAAATAACGTTGAAGAAACAACTACTGTAAGATAATAATAATAGAAAAAATTAATCTGTTGACTCTACAAGTTTTGAGTTATATTTGACCTAAATTTTAGTTAATTCAAAGTAATAAATCAATCTGCTAAAATCAGCAAAAAAAAAAAAATTGCTAACTATTAGTAGACAAAACAATCATAAAAATGTAAAATTTTTAGTTTTTTTTTTAAGATTTTTTTCTTAAAGCGATTAAATTTCTGCCGTCCTGAAATCAGCAAATCTTAAATATTTTAGAAACAATCTCTGTTTATTTTACAAAAATATACTGTTGTTTGCATTATTCTGAATTTAAGGTAAATATAGAACAATTTCTGTTAATAAAGGGTGTTTTTTTATACAGGTATAAAACTTTAAGTTGGCAACACTTTTTTAACTGGCGGCCGTTTT
This sequence comes from Delia radicum, assembly GCA_021234595.1. NCBI lineage: Eukaryota > Metazoa > Arthropoda > Insecta > Diptera > Anthomyiidae > Delia > Delia radicum. Next base: position 57,322,470 of record CM037854.1, read on the forward strand.
GTCAGCTGTCAAGTGTTTAGTTTCGTTTGGCATTTCAAAATGTACAAAAATTGGAAAAATTAAAAGTAAATTTCATGTCTATTTTAAAAATTCATCTTTGTTTTATTCCATTTCAAAATTCTATACCTTTATACCCTTATTACAGTTTATGTTTGCAATTCTTAGTCTACAAAATTTAGTAAAAGTTTTTGCTGATTAAGTGTAAATGGCTATTTTCAATTAACTAAAACTCAACTTGGAAATAAATAATATTTTGTAATTTTAATAGTTTTATGTTTGCTGTTCTTAGTTCCGGTTCACACACGCCAATTTTACTTGCGCAAGTCTTGAGTTTATAGCAATTCCCGTACTGCAATTCCGTTTTGTTTTGCCATCCGCAATTTTCAACACAAAGTTTGGAAATAAATAATATTTTGTAATTTTAATAGTTTTATGTTTGCTGTTGTTAGTTCCGGTTCACACACGCCAATTTTACTTGCGCAAGTCTTGAGTTTATAGCAATTCCCGTACTGCAATTCCGTTTTGTTTTGACATCCGCAATTTTCAACACAAAGTTTAGAAAATTGCTGAAACAAACTTTTCCTGTGTGAACACAAAAGCAAGTTCAAAGGAGAATTGAAGAAAACTTGCGCAAGTAAAATTATCTTACTAAAAATTATCAAAAAAAAAAAAAAAAAAAAATGGTAATTTAAGCAGTTTTATTCTGCAACGTCATTTTTAACAAATTTTCAGTAACTTTCTCTGCTATTTTTCAGACTTATTTCGATAAGTGTGCGACAATATAGGATTGAAATTATATTAAAACTTTAACCTCTAGTGATTACTATTAAACTAGTTTGATAACTTTTTAATTAAATTTCTTTCAAATGTTAACATCTTTTCAAAATTGCTTAAACTCTTTGACATTTTGACCTTTATTTAATCTTTTCCACCATTTTTTATTTGTTTGCATAATTTTTTTTAAACTTATTCAAAAAATCAACTAAAAAAACAGGTTAAGTAAAATGTCCAACAAAATATTCGCTTGAATTAATTTCACTTTTTTTATATTCTCCTCAATTCTGCAAAACTTTTGCATATTTTACAATGAAAACAAATGAAAAAGAAAACTACGACTTAACTTTTAACTGAACTGTTAAAGAAAATACACACTTTCATTCATATATTCGTACATTTTAAATGCATAAAAAAAATATAATGAAAACAAAGTGACACAAAGGCCAGAAAAGGCTAGAAGAAGAAAAAAAGGAGGACAAATACAAGTTCATCAACAAAAACTTGAAAAGAATAAAAAAAAATAATAATAATAAAAAATACTGAAATACATTCATCATTTTTAATATAAAGGGTTTCACGGTTCAAAAACAACAAAAAAAAAAAGTAAACAAAGCTTAGAGAATGAAATTAAAAAGAAAAATTTAATAGGGCGTTTACATTGGCTAAAAAATCAATAATTTGATTGGAAAACTGCTTAAATGCTCATTATCTAATGACTTAACATTCGGCACATTTAAGGGGGAACATGACATTGGCCGTTTTTTGAAATGGACTTTTTTTATAATTTTGTATTTTAGTAAATATTCCTAAGATTCTAAGAAAAAAAATTTCATGGAAAAATTCCTACGGGTTCAAAAGTTAGAGCCGGATTAATGGGAGTGCATTTTTAATTTTTAACCTTTTTTTTTCTTTGTTCACAAACTTTGAACGCGTTTATCTCCAAACCATGTTTTTTCGTACTGGTTCCGGCACTAGCGGATTCATTTTTTGACGATTTTTTTTTTTTATATTTTTTTAAACTTGATTCGCGCTATCGTATGACACGAGTTTTTTTTAAAAATTTTTTTTTCGATTTTTATGAATTTTTAGTCAATATTTTTTCGAAAAAAACACACTTTTAAATTTGGAACATCACCAAAAATTGAAAAAAAAGCTTGTCTCATACAATAACCAATTTTGTTAAGATTTAAAAAAAGTAATTTTTTTTCCAGATCGGACAATTTTTGCAACTCCCAGCGCTGCAACCATGAGGCCCCGTTTTTTTTCTCTGCCGCCAGTTTGGAGCTCTATAAAACCATGTTGGAGTGAAAAATATATTTTTTTGAATTTTTTTTTTTTGTTGTAATTTGTTCAATTCTCTGCAATAATAAAAATGGAAAAATGTTTGTTTTTGACTGAGTTATGAATTTTTTAAAAAAGGTCTGTTTTTCTCTGCCGCGAATGTAATGTCCCCTCTTAAAGCATATAACATAGAAATTAAATCACTGAATTAAATTTTAGTACTCACTTTAAATTTTTAGTATAACATGTTAATTATATTATTTCTGTAAACTTTTGACAAAAGAACTTATACCTACATATTTAAAAAAAAAAAAAAAAAAAAATTTTTTTGAAGATGATTTTTGTTAAAATTCAAACTTTTTGTGAACATTTGTTAGAATTATAAACTTCGACGATCTCTTAAAAAAAATTCTAGGAAAAGCTTAATTTTTATTCCAAAACTGAAAAATCTATTTTGGCAAAACGACTTAACTCAAATTAAGCGTACAGTTATTTAAACGAAATTTCTAGTCTGGTGTAAACACATTATAACATTGCATTAACATTCTTTTTTATTTTTCTTTTTATAATAAAATCACCTGAGGAAAATCCCAACCCTCTTTCATGAATGCCTGATTGGAATAAAACAACAAAAAGAATAACCTACAAAATGAAAGTAAACATTATGGCGAGTGACTTTAATAAATCTTAACTATGTTTGCTAAAAGTGTACTTTGTAGTTGTTGCTCATGTTATATTGCAGTGTAGTTAGTTACGTATGTATGCGTGTTGTTAATGCATCTAAAAGTATCCTTCTTGAATTATACATTTTTCCAACTACTTGAAAATATGCATTCAACACGCATCATCTTATGGCACTTTTGAACAAGTACAAACAAACAACAAACTATTCATGTGAATGATGATGAAAAGTGTTGTTTTTGAAAATTTAGTTTCAGAAAAGAAATTTTAAAAAATTAAACAATAATGAAAAAACGGAAGTCCTTACATACAGTAGGTAAAAGACGACTTATGAGTAATATAACACTACTTTGTACTAAATTTACAATAGTCAAGGAAATACTAATTTTGAAATTCTTTTAGAACAAACTAAATTTAGTTGGTTGGTTTGAGTGGCAGCTCACGCTACTCGTGAGCATCAAATAGAGTCAAAAAAGCGACTCCGTTTTGAAGAGACCACACTACCCGTAAGGAACTAGTATCCGGAGTACTAGACACACCCCGTTCAGTTAAGATAACGTATGAGATCACCGAATCCCACACGTGATATTACCGAGAGGTCGTCCAGTATATGGTCACCCAAGATCCGGAGTCGAATATTCTGCAGCGCCGGACAATCGCAGAGACGATGCTCCACAGTCTCCTCCTCACCTGGTATGCCGCAGCTGCGACAATGCGAACCGCGTACAATCCCAAGTCTAATGCCATGCCTACCAATCAGCCAGGTAGGAGTTTGTACGCCCTAGGTCGTAGTTGGGCCACGTAAGTCTCGCGGTCCTACAGGTATCCAAATTATGCCACCTGTCCGCCGCCCTGCGAAAATAGTGCCGGAAAATTTCCCCCTTAACAGTCCCCAGCGGTGCAGCGACTGACACCGATGTGGAGACGTTTAAGGCAGATCCTGCCCTTGCCAATTCGTCTGCCCTTTCTTTACCGTAGAGGTCTCTGTGGCCGGGGACCCAAACTAGAGTAACTTGGGATAGACAGCTTAGCCTGGACAGTTCCTCCCTGCACTGACCAACGAGAGCAGAGGATGTGATGTGCGAGCTCAGGGACATTAAAGCCGCTTGGCTATCGGCGAAGATGCCCACTGTCCCTCGAGCCCCCTTTCAGACAGAAGTCTGCAGGCTTCCCTGATAGCCAGAATTTCCGCCTGGAAAACAGTAGCATGATCAGGTAGCCTGAAAGAACACCGCAAGTTATACTCACCCGAGAAGACCCCGGACCCTACACCACAACTCATATTTGAGCCGTCGGTGTATACCCTGATGTCAAAACCACATGTTGGATCCCCCATATCCCACTCCCGCCTGGAGGGAAAGCTAACCCGAAAAGGTCGGCAGAAATCCAATCTAGGAGTAACATAGTCGGACTCAAACCCCACATGTGGGTGAAGTCCATCAAGAAGCCTAGCATGTCCATAGGTCCTGGACTTCCAGGAACCCGTTGCAGCAAGCCGCGCTGCGCTGCTAGAAGAAACCGCCATTATATGCAAATCAACAGGAATAATGTGAAGCATTGCATTGAGAGCCTCCGAGGGACAAGTTCTTATCGCGCCCGTGACCCCAATGCAAGCAGAGCGCTGCACCCTATACAGACGATCCGTAACCACCCTCTTAGCGGTCGCAGTCCACAACACGATAGAGCCATATGTAAGTATTGGACGCACAATAGCCATGTACATACACAGCACAATTTAGTTGAATAATTTATGTTATTTACTAAAACTAAGTTTTAATAACAAATTCAATTTTATGATTTATGATTGTCGTACCGAATTTATACTTTTAAAACGTTTCGATTTTTATATATATTTTTTTTTCTACAGAATACTTTATTTACAACAAATTTAGAATTTTCGGAGAATATTAAAACTAAACACATTATTTAAAAACTTAAACTTTAGTACACAATTTTAAAAGAAAAAAATAACAATTTCACAAAAAAAAATTTTATGAATAAAATCACAGTTTTAGTAGGGTTTTAAAGGGTCCGCCAAATAACTTTTTTTTTTGAAAATGCTATAAAAAAAACTACTGAATATTTTCTCAAATTTCTTTTTTATTTGAAAGAAAAGGGTTCGCCAATAACTTTTTTTTTGAAAATGCTATAAAAAAAACTACTGAATATTTTCTCAAATTTCTTTTTTTTATTTAAAAGTACAATCCTTCCGGTTAATAAAGGAAAATAATTTCATTCAAATGGCTGCCTCCGCTGGCCATGCAGTATGAGCTTCATCTGAAAAGATGATTTTTTGGCAAAATCGGCATCGGAAAAAAAACGTTAGATGGCGGACCCTTTATAATTTTAGTACTAAATTCAATGTTTGTAAAAAAAAGTCGAAAATATAAAATTTTTATTACAAAGCTAAAATGGTACATAATTTCCAAGTTACTACAAAAATAATATAAGGAGGGTAGCTTAGGGAAGTAGTGAAATCTTTTCTGAAAAGAAAAATATGATGGACAACATTTTAAATTTGCCAAACATACAATTCATGTATATATCTCTTGAATAACTACCTGATACCCACAAAAAAATCAATAGACATCACAAAAACGACAAAGCCAGCTAAAATAATATCAAAATAAGAAATAGGACGGAAAATAATATGACAATTTTTTAATCAAATCTAAATATCTTTTGACCCCATGAAGAAAGCACTCTGAATTTTTGATATGTTATACAAGACAATATGATCTATCACCACAAATTGTTTAAGAAAAATCAAAGATTTTTTTAAAATATTCGCGAAAAAATTGCGTTTTTGAATTTTTGCAAACTTTCTGGAAAGAGACTATAATTTTCTAACAATTATCTAAAACTAGAAGATCCAAACTTTTATATGAGATAAATTTTCAGATAAAAGCTTAAAAAGTTAGAGTTGTTTAAACATTCGGTATTTTTCTTACGTTTGCTTAAAATGTCCAACTTTGAGAAGCGATAGCACGTGAACTACACCGAATTTCCGAAAAACATAATACAGGAACATATATAGCAACGTTGAATACAGAAATCAAATGAAATCAAAACATATCCATTCCAAAAACGACTTGTGTGAATGTCAATAGTATCTACATACTAACAATTTGTTTGAAGTAAAAAACAATATTCAATTGAATTTTTAATAGATATAATAAAAATCTTAATTGAAAATTAAATCAAATAAATAGTTACAAATTATTTTAATTGATATAACAATGTTCTTAATAGGATCAAATTATATTAAACTTTTAATTGAATTCAAAATATTTTTATTAAAACTCGATATCAGATTTTTCTGCTTAAGAGGAACAAGGAAAAAATTTTTCGACAGAATTTCGCCAGTAGCCCGGTGAATTTTAGCATTTTATACAAAATGTATGGGCAAATTTGCTCGCTTTTAGTTTAACTTTTATTGTGTTTATATGAAAATACAGTGTTGCACACCATTAGTAGTATTAATAAAGAGTCGTTTAGAATTATTAACCAGATGAAAAGTTGGCTAAACTGTTAATCAAAAATAATAAAACAAAAATTTAATCGACTTGTTTAACGCTTGTTTAAGTGTTTAGCTTTTTTGTCTAAATTTGGTATAATATCGGGGTGATAGGGGAACTAGAGGCAAAAGTGGTCATAATTGAAAAATTATTCAATCTTTAATTTTTTTCGATAGAACCTTTTTTAAAAGCTATTTCAAAATATACAATAGGTTTGACGTTTATATTTTTGATTATTATGTTGTAATATACGAATCATTGTATCTCTGATAGTAATTAGGTTAGGTTTTTGAAAATCTGAACAAACCGACCATAAATTTTTAAAATAAACAAAGTCGAAATTATGTCAAAATCGGTTAACTTATAAAAACTTGAGATCGGTATCGGTATATGAACTTAGTTTTATTAAACAGTATAACGCAATTAGTATTATAACGATACACTGAGGGAATTATCTGCATGGTATCAATGAATCTTCACGTTTAATCTATGAAGTGTCACTGGAATTCGTCCAATGGAAATTTTCATTTAATTAATTAAAAATTGCATACGCCTAATGAAAAAGTGAAGCTTTTTCAAAAAGTTTAAGGGCGAGTAACTTTTCTAAAAATAACCAGAGGTTAACTTTAATAACAGATATTTTTATATAAATTGGATATTCATAACTATGGTTAAGCCCTAACCTTTGGTTAATTTGAGATAAGGAATCAGACCTAAGAAGTTTTTCTTTTAAAGAAGAAAAACTTCATTAGTGAAATTTTGAATAAAACTCGTCTAAGAAAATGATAGTTACAAACTCTATCATCAACTGTAAATACTTTTATTTTTGCTACAATTTCAGTATTAAGGGTATACACTAAATTGAAATGTTTACTAAAAATTAGCATGACTCTTAAAAATATAACGAACGCATTTCACTCACATACAAATGCATTTTAAATACATTTACACAATGTGCACGCATACACTCACAACAGTTTATCGTTAAAGGTTTAAACAAAAAATGGCCAAAGGTTAAATATGTACATAAAAAATTTTAAATTGTGAGAAAATAAAAATTTATTCAAGTATGTGCTCTAGACCAGGGATGGAAACAGATATTTCCAAGATAAATTTATATAGGTAGTCTCAGTAGCCCAGCTGTTTATCTTCTTCTTAACTGGTTTTGACATTTCTTACATGGTTTTGACATTTCTTTGTACTGTATCTTGAGTACAAAGAAATGTCAAAACCCTGTTGTTTTTGTATTGTTTGTAGTTGTTTGTTATAGTTGTTGTTCTAGTAAGACAACCTGTATAAATATATCTTGGATATTTCTACTATTCCAAGCTATTTTATAAAAAAATATTTTTTATATTAATTGTATTTTCAATTTTTTTTTCTTTAAATTTAGAATTTTTCAATAAAAGTTCTTATACAATTTGTATGTAAAAACGCAGCTTACTTGGGGCTAGTTCATTCAATGAACCATTTAATTGGCATTGTTTGATGTCAAGGGTAATAAAATTGTTTGGCATTACAATTGCTTAAAAACAATGCCAATGGAATTTTGTTTCAATTAGCATTAATCAATACCAATGACTTTAACAGACAATTATAATTGATTGTTACAATTGGCTGCAAAAAAAAATTATTTGCTAATTTAGATAAATTTCCTATATTTGCGTACTTGTTTTATACATATTCGGAATTTTATCAAGTATATAAAGAGTGAGATCGAATAAATCAGGGGTGCCCAAGGCCTATGCGCTTGGTACTCAATTGTTTTTGTAAAAACACTTAGCTATAGGCTGTGTGTTTTAATACACATATAGAGCGCTCAGCACTAGCAATACGAAATACACAAACAACTTTGTCTTATTAGTTTTTTTGTCGTTCTTCACTTTATACACGCAAGCGCAAAGCAACAACACTTTCGTATGCTTTGCTGGTAAACATTGAAATATTTTTTTCTTTTTTCTTTGTGTGGATTGGTTTTTACAACAAAAAATATTGAATAAAAATTAGTTTTTCATTAAATGTATTGGTGTTTGCTCTTCCATAAGGAACTTTTGGGCACTCCTGGAATAAATCCTAACACAGATTATCACTTATAACTTTTTTTATGTTTAAAAGTGAACTTTTTTTGAATCAAGTTATCTTTTAAAAAGTCGCCAGATAATGTTTATAAATCATTAGCGAAATCGGATCATTACCTTGTTTACAAATGGACTTTGAACAAAAAGGAAAGCAAAAAAAGTAGCATTTTTACAAAAAAAAAAAACTTAAATTTCGTAGCAAAAAGTATGTTAAATTGTTCAGATCAGAAAAAATAATTTATATTAATATTCTTTTGAAATTATTGATGAAGGCTACAAAGCAAGTTTCCAATACTGTCACTTTTTTTTGGAAATTGTCTGCTCCTATCAATTAGGGCACTAAAACTGGCAAAAAAAAAAAGTTCCTTTACTCACTTTTTGTTCAGCTTCCATTTGTAAACAAAGTAATGATCCGATTTCGATAATAATTTATACACATCATCTGGCGACATTTTAAACGATAACTTGATTCAAAAAAAAGTTCCCTTTTAAACATAAAAAAAGTTATAAGTGATAATCTGTGTTAGGATTTATTCGATCTCACTCCTTATTATAAAAAGTTGATCCATCATGAATAATCAGATACCAAACAAGACTTTTGTAAGTGTATACGTGATAAAACTTGAAAAAATAGCGAATTTTTCTAAACTTAAAACTTAAATTTTAAAATTTGTTCTTTTTTTTGTGAGTTGTGGTGACGCGTTGGACTGTTAAATTTTTCCGATTTCGATTCCCGGTGACGACAACATAAATTTAGAAAAATAATATGTATTAGTTTTCTATCCATCATATGTATCGCGGCACCCACTTTCGGTTTTCCCATAGCACGTAACCCTACCGAAGTAAAATAATAATTAATCAAGGCTATGAACAAAAAGTTTCAATAAGTTCGCCAACTCATCTTTCCCCACCTTTCATCTCTTCAGTATACCCTTCCCAAAGCAAACAACACAATAAATAGTAAGAATTTCCTGAGTGTTGCTTCCCTTTATAAAAAAAAATCAATGTCAATTAAAAACAATTTCATTGACAGCAAGTAATGCCAATTAAATTTTAATGCCCATGAAAAATTCCCGAGTATAAAACTGAGTACCCTGGAGATAAAACTTTCTGAGACTGCATGATTGTGTAGGGAATATTGTATACTATATATTCAATACCTTATTACTCGCCAAAGTACAAAAGTACCAAGCAAATTAGTGCTTTTTTAGTAAATCAAACAAAATTGAATTTTAAAATATCGTTTAAATAAAAAATTAGAAAAAGATGTTTAAAATTTTTAGTAATAAGAACCATCATTTAACAATCATTATGTTCATAAAAATTTACAAAATTTCTAATTTCCATCCCTGGTGTGGAGAGCTGCTGCTATGTCATATGAATAGGGAATACAAATTTTTTTTATATGGGTTATGTTGTTTTTGTTACGAGTATTTTTTTTTTTTGTTGTACTGTAGTACATCCTAGGAACAGGTGAAGTACAAGTTCAAGGACATTTGTGCGTTATTTTTACAGGACATTATTTTTAATTTTTGTTGTGCGTAGAAAATTTTTTATTTTGTGTAAATATTGTTTAAACTTTGAGGGTGAATTAAGAACAATTATGTAAATTTAGTTTATTTTTAGTTAATGAGCATTAGGGTGTCCCGACCAAGGGTATTTTTACGCATTCGCTTGAGTAGTAGTTCTCAAAAGATGAGTATTGAAAAGCTTAATTCAGAAAATATAACGAAAACTTCTTTAGAGGGTACTTTTTGTTCCGTCACTCGTTTTAAGATATCAAAAATGGCGTGTTTTGTTTAAAAAAAGGTTGTCTTATTTTGTACCCAGCAAAACCACACATTACCAAATCATGGGTAAAGTAATGTATCGCCATAGGGCTTCATACATTACTTTACACGTTACTTCACTGATGAATTTTACAGGCGATGAGCCTCAAAGTAACTCATTACCTTGTAGTGGGTAAAGTAATTGGTTACTTATATGGTTACATGGTGGGAAAAAATAATGTGTCTATAAATAGATTTTCATAAAAAAAATGCATAAAAATTTTTTTTATAGATATTTTTTTTTTAATTAAATAAATAACTTTTTTTTATTAAATAAATAACTTGGTCATGTTGGGATTCGAACCTGGGGTCTTTGGTATTTAACAATTAGTTAGGCGTGAACTCTACCAACTGAGCTATCGATACATACAATATTTTATTGTTTAACATGTAGATGAGTTGTTGTGCTTCGTGTTTACTTTCGTGATGTCAAAAATATACACCTTACCATTATGCTTACAAAAAATCACAAAGTAATGTGTCTATAAACAGATTTTCAAAAATATATATTAATAATTACTTTACGTTTATAATTCATGAATTGTATAATTGATGATCGGTAAGTCATTATTTTATGTTTTGAAGTAATGTAAAATGTAATGAGGTCTCATTACAAGGTAATCCATGAGTGTTCAATTTTCAGTAACTCATTACTTCTTGTTGGAAAATAATGATACAGGTAAGGAGTACACATTACACGGTAATGCATTACTTTATCGCACCCATTACCAAAGTTTTGTTATTGAAATGGGGCTCGATAGTTTCGTTAATGTCGAGCATATTAATAGAAAAATATTTATACATTTTTTTTTTTGTTTTGTTCCACCGCAACATTTTTAAGTTTTTATTTAGCACATCGTAACTAAATAGTTTCTTAAATATACGAGGACAGTCCCAAAATTAGCAGATATGACGTATAGATGGCGGCAGCAGTTTCAAAAATAGTTCTTTGGTGAAAAGTGGCAGCATTATAAAACATATGATTTAAGTATCAAGGCGCCACGATGATTAGTATTTTTTTTGAAGTTAACATGGGAAAAAAATAGTCACGGCTATGTAATTCAATACTTTCATTTGAAAGTAGCTAGATTATTATACCAATAATTATAATTTAATTTTAATTATAATTGTTAATGAGAATTTTTATAGAGTATTTTGAATACTAATAAATACATAAATAAATAAAAAAAAAAAACAAAGAGTAAATACAAATAGAGAGACCACACTTCCCACGCCTCTCGCCAACAAAATACCGAACTCGGGCAAGCAAATTAAAATAATTTCAACATGTTGATAAAAAATTGTTGCTTAAAACACTACCTTTTAATTTGCTTATATCGCACTTGATCAACAAGAGGGTATTAACTCAAAATTTTAAAATTTTCAGTAGATTCAAAAAACTGTTATGGCCACAGAATTTAAAAATTTAAACATATCATAATAAGCAAATTCCATTTGAAAATATATATACATTGTTTTGGTTTTAAATTTTACCACTCATTGCAAAAAAAATCAATTTTTTGAGTTAATACCATTTTTTTTGAAATTTTTTAGATTTAAATTATAGAATAAAACAAATTTTATCAACAAAACAGTATCAACTCAAAATACAACCAAATATAAATAAAACAGTTTGATTATTTTTAACATAAATAAAGGCTCAAATCAAAATAATACCTTTTTTATGAAAATATACGATTCATTTCTATATGAACTTTTGTATTAACTCGAAATAATACCTTTTTGTTGAAATAAAGGTAATCACTACATTATCATGAAAATGGTCTCAAAAGTGGTTTTCGAGATGAAAGAGTAATTGGAATACGTTGAAATTTTTACAATAGACAGTTATTGATGTTGTTAGTTGATTTCTTGAAAAAAGTGATATTTTAAAAATTTTGAGTTAATACCCTCTTGTTGATCAAGTGCGATATGTATTTTGTTATTTTCTATCAAAACTTTTAAATTTCTGCCACGTTTGTATTTGCTTGGTGCGACTTTACGAGCAAATAAAAAATGAGGGCAGATTGAGAGAGACTGTTGTGGATAGAAAAACACAAATATATATGGGCAATTCCACCGAAAGGTCTACCAAGACCAAAAAACCAAAAGTTCTTGAATCCAATTTGTTTAAACATATTTTCATAGGAAAACAATCAAATTTAACTAACTTGAACAAATTTTACATTTATTCATAACCCATTGCGAGATATTCAAATATAAAGTCGAGCAAGCCAATTTTTTCTCATTGGAACATTTCTATTGCACCTTTTGTTCTTAAATAGAAGCATTTAATATTGACTTTTGCTTTTAAAAAATCTTTCTGGAGATACAAAGAGCTAAAAAAATGCATAACAAACTATGCAATTAAAAATAACGGTAAGTTTTTGCTATGCTTTATCACATATTTCGATGTCCCGTGCGACATTGATAAACAACTTTTGTATTAGTGCGACAAGTGGACATGACAAAAGTTCATCAAATATTGAGAACAAACACAGATTTGTATTACAATTAAAATAAAAAAAAAAACTTTTTGAAAAAAAAACTTTTTGAAAAAAAAACTTTTTGAAAAAAAAATAAAATCTGTTCTTAAAAATCTTTGTTCTTAAATAAGTTGGTCACGTGATTTACAGAAATAAAACAACTTTAGTTGTTTGTGTTTATTTTCTAACTGACACTTTATTTTTTTAAACTTAAAGATATGAATTGTCGCTATTCTGCAATTCAGTCTAACTTAGAGCTAAAATTAAAATTAAGAGTCAGCAGTCTGGTAGTCATGGGTTTGTGGTTGTAAACAAAAACAAAACTATCAGATTGCAGTGAAGTACAAAAACATGTTTCATATATGTATGTATGTAAATTCAAATATATACATTAGGGTGGTCCTTATTTTTCAACTTGCGATTTTTGGGGCTGCCCCCCCTCTTAAAATATTTGTTTGGGTACAAAAACTCACCATGCAAAAAATTAGAGTTCTAGCATAACGGGAAGATGTCCCGCATCGCCCTTGAAAATCGGGCCCCTTAGAAAAATGGTCATAATTTAAAATAAATTAAATTTTTTTTTTAAAAAAATATAAAATAATTTTTGTGTTGGGTGTAATCATAACTACTCAGATAAAAAAATATTACTTTCCCAGAAAATCGCTAACTTACCCTAACTTTGTGTCAAAAAAATTAATAAATATTTTGGGGGTACCTCAAAGTGATTTTTTGCATTTTTGAAAATTTTATTCAACAAAAATTAAAAACCTAGTGTTTGCTGTCAAGTATTTTATTAAACACATCTCAAGTATTAAATAAGCCAAGTATTACGGATATCCGTTGGAAAAATTTTTGTTAGAGCATTTTGATTCTAGCGGATTTCAACGTTTTTTTAAATTTGTATATACTTTTTTTTTTAACAAGATTTTTGTAATATTTCATCAATGTTATTGTGTATGCTATTTTATATAATTGTAATAACTTTATTATAAAGTATAATTTTTCGTGTTCATAGTTAACCTGTGTTTTCATGGGGTCACAATTGACCCTCGTATTTTAAAGAGTGAAAAATCACAAAGATGACATAAAATTAATTTTTGTTTATGTTTCTAATTGTAATTTATTTAAATTTTAAAATTAATTAAAATTAATTATTTCAACGATCCGTTTATTGTCCGTTTTATATCCGTAAAAAACGGAATCATCCGTTTTCAGCACGACAAAACGGTCCGGAAACGGTCCGTATTTGACGGACTTTAAACGGATTTGAGTCAGTTTTTAACACGTCCCAACGGTCCGTAAACGGTCCGTCATTGATGGACTTGCAACGGATTCGAATCCGTATTCGATGTTCCTTTTAATCCGTTTTCTGGTCCGTATACTGATCCGGAAAACGGTACGGAAACGGACTCCGGATCCGACTATGCTGTACCGAAAACGGCACATAAACGGACCGGATTGTTTGCTGGGAATGAATCGTATATTTTCATAAAAAAGGTATTATTTTGATTTGAGCCTTTATTTATGTTAAAAATAATCAAACTGTTTTATTTATATTTGGTTGTATTTTGAGTTGATACTGTTTTGTTGATAAAATTTGTTTTATTCTATAATTTAAATCGATAAAATTTCAAAAAAAATGGTATTAACTCAAAAAATTGATTTTTTTTGCAATGAGTGGTAAAATTTAAAATAAAAACAATGTATATATATTTTCAAATGGAATTTGCTTGTTATGATATGTTTGAGTTTTTAAATCCTGTTAAAATGTAGCCATAAACAGTTTTTTGATTCTACAGAAAATTTTAAAATTTTGAGTTAATACCCTCTTGTTGATCAAGTGCGATATATAAAATAATCCAGCAATGTACGCATTTTAATGTAGTATGTATGCATTTTGAAAAATTTATAATTTAAAATTAGATAATCACAAAGCCAGAGTATATTGTAAAATAAATATAATGGAATTAGTCTTGCAGTTCCGTGCCATAACAAATCTGCTGTTTTGTTTGTGGTTTGTGTCTAGTGCGTTTTTTAAAAAATCACGTACCATAAACCATGAACAAATGCTGATTCGTTGCTGCACGGAAAGGCAAGTCTACCGCTTTACAGCAATTTCAAAGTATTTGTTTGAACTGCGGTTAACTATTGATGAAACTGTAGTGACAGACGGCAATTTATTTAAAAAAAAAAAAAACAGTTTATTAATATGGCGATCTAGAGTTGTGGGGAAATATGCATTTATAATGACACGTATTGGTTCTAAAATATTTTTGAAAGTTATTTGTCTGAAAACTAACCCTAAAATACCGATAACGATTCATTACCGTTTCAAGGAACTATTTTTAACCTTAAAATAACACTAACGAAATAACTAATAATAATGTTAACGCTAAAATACATACCGCAACGAAACAACCTAAAATAACGTTAAACTTAAACTAACGTTAAACTTAATTATGATAATTACGAAATTTTATTTTTTTTATATTTTTTTTTTTTATTTAAAAAACGAACTGATTTTCAAAAGAAATTACAAACGACTAATGCTATAAACACATAGACCACAGCAAATTGCAGAGCTACACGACTGCAAATGCCGTTGACTGCAATCGTCGCCGTGTGGTCAGCTACTTATTATTTTGGAAACGACAGCAGCATAGTAAACAGCTGATCACGATTCAATTTAAAAATATCAACAGCTGTTTTTTATACAAATCTGGGATGTTAAAGTTGGTACAATTGTACTTTTTTTTGGTACATTTTGACCTTCTAAAGTACCGTGGTACTACCGCGACTCATTTGGTACAATTTAAAAATTTTTAATTTTTCCCCTTTTTGAATTTTTAGTATAGCAAACAAATTGTTATTGTGTCCTTTTTCATTACATTTATTCGTTTTATGTAATGAGCTCTTAAAATATATGCGACTATATCCGCCAGATTTTACGATTTATCATCATTTTAAGGATTTTGAAGAATAAAGTTGGCAATTTTTTTTTTTTTTAATATCGATTAAAAATTTACGATTTTTTACAAAATTTATCTGGCAGCTCTTACATATATTGACACTTGTTGCAGCCAACTTTACTTTTATTTTGAATTTATTAAAATTCTGAAGAAGTGAAAATTGATATATAGATATGGCATCACTTATAACATATGGGAAAACAGTGGACATTAGAGTGAGGTGAGTTTCTAAAAATAGAACTGTTGTGTTGTTGGAGTTGTTGGAGTTGTACTTCTGAGATTATGTATGCAAGAACAAAAACACCGTGTATTGAATAACACTAGTTTTAATCGCAACAAAACTTGACCTAACTATAGCTCAGAGGGCTAAAGCGCTGTCTAACGTGTAGTGTATCTATACCACGGTCAGTGATTGCACGGAAAAATTTCATATAGACGCAATCGAACAAATAAAAACATAACAAATATTACATTATTCAAAAATTCAAAAAAACAGGGTCACTGACGAACGTTCAATACCAGAAACTGCGCAGTCTGATTCAGAAAAAATGAATATTTGCAATGTAGTTATGATTTTTAGAAAATACACTCATTCTTCTCTACCACGACTTTCACAATTAAATTAAATAAAATTGCATATTAATTATAGTATTAACTGCAATTGTCTGAAAAAGACGTTAAAATTCAAACTCAAACGAAAATTAAATTATTGTTAAAGAAATGAAAGAAAATTCCAAACAATCTTATATATGTTTAATTTAGAACGAGCTCTCAACCTCCGTATATTTACAAAAATAAAGCAAATCAAACATATTAGCTAGGTTAATACTAGTATTTCGATCTGGTTAAAGATCTCATCAGAACCCAATGTTTTAGAAAAGTTATAGCCTCCATAATAGGCAGAACTTTAACAAAAAACCGATTAATCATTAATTTTGCTCCATTCTTGTCTTCTTAGTAAAAATATTACTTGAGCCAGAGTAAAAACTAAAATTTTTTTAACTGAAGTCGTTAAAAAATTAAAACGTTTGTAGTTTTTGGTCGGTAGTAGCTAATTTTCAAAATGAACTGAATGTCAATATGTTTCCAGACATTTCTAGTCGTTGCTGGAATTTTATCCATTCCACACTGGTCTGCAAATGTGGAAAAAGTTTTTTTCTTTTCAAAATATAATAAAAACTAAGGAAAGAAACAGACTACATTAGCCAACATTATCAAGTCTCATACAGACTAAGGATTGGTTAAGAGCGACAAATTTATGCTGCTTGATGTAGAAATTCCAAATAGTTTATTAACTAAACAAATAATTCCATGATTTGGTCTCATATATTCATAAGACTTTTTTATGCCTTATTTTATTAATACATATAATGTATGTTATTGGAAGGTTTTGTTTTTGTTTTTCTGTACAAGAGAATTTTTATGTATTTTTTTTTTTTGTTGTTTTAATAAATTTAAAAAAAATGGTACCGTCAACGTCCAAAAAGTACAATTTTTTTTTGAATGTTGGTACAAAATTGAAAACTCCATTTAACATCCCTGATACAAATGCATTTTTGTTTCAGTAGTGCCAATTACATCTTTTTTTTTCTTTATTAAAATAGAACAACATGCTTGGTTGTAGACACGTATATAAAGTTCACTTAAAAATACAATTACTTATTTAAAATACATTATTATAACGTGAAAATAAATTTATTTAACCCCTCTTGAATATTAATGCAATTATACCATTTGATGTTGCGACGTTTTTTGTGTTTAACAAAATAAAATATTTTTAAGCACTAATTTGTTACATATTTTGTTTTATTGTCAACACTATTTTTGTTTTTCAGCCAACAAAAATAGAAATTAACCTAAGTTGACTACAGCGGCAAAAGTAGTCGGGTAGCCGTGTAGTTGTGTTGGTGCCAAAATAATCGTTTTCATATAAACGTGTCTATGTGTTTATAGCATAAATGTGTTCAACGGTCACGTTCGTTATGATGGAATTGCCCATATATAAATAATCCAGTAATGTACGCATTTTAATGTAGTATGTATGCATTTTGAAAAATTTATAATTTAAAATTAGATAATCACACAATAATGGAATTAGTCTTGCCGTTCCGTGCTATAACAAATCTGCTGTTTTGTTTGTGGTTTGTGTCTAGTGCGTTTTTTAAAAAATCACGTACCATAAACCATGAACAAATGCTGATTTGTTGCTGCACGGAAAGGCAAGTCTAATGGAGCCTTTATCGCTTTACAGCAATTTCAAAGTATTTGTTTGAACTACGGTTAACTATTGATGAAACTTTAGTGACAGACCAATTTATTTAAAAAAAGCAACAGTATATTAATATGGCGATCTAGAGTTGTGGTGAAATATGAAATATGCATTTATAATGACACGTATTGGTTCTAAAATATTTTTGAAAGTTACCGTTTCAAGGAACTATTTTTAACCTTAAAATAACACTAACGAAATAACTAATAATAATGTTAACGCTAAAATACATACCGCAACGAAACAACCTAAAATAACGTTAAACTTAAACTAACGTTAAACTTAATTATGATAATTACGAAATTTTATTTTTTTTATATTTTTTTATTTAAAAAACGAACTGATTTTCAAAAGAAATTACAAACGAATAATAATTTTATTAAAAATTTTGAAACTTAAAATTGATACAAAATTCAAAGTTTATTTGATGATTTAAATTTATAAATACATATTTGAATTTTGTTGAGTGAGTGGCTGGTCGCCACAACATCAACGAAATAATTATAAAATACCGATAACCTTAAAATAATATCCTAACAAAATGCATATTTTTTCTCTCAAAAACACCATTACTTTAACCCTTTCACCACCGACTTTTTGTTTGTGGATATATTTCTGTTTTGACATCTGATTCTTGTTTGGGGGCCCTTACATTAGGAAGAAAAAAATGTTTTCGAAAATCGATTTTTTTTTTTTTTTTTTTTGAACTTCTCAACTCATTTCGACCACTAAAACATTTGAATAATCAAAAATTATTTGGTTGGGTTTATGCTGGTTTGGAAAATAAAAAATATGTTGATATTACAGTTTTTTTTTTGCTGTTTTTTTGCAAAAGTTTTTGTTGATTTAATCAGGTTCCGAATTACGGTATTCGTGATCGAGTAAAATCGTTCGAAAACAGTTTTTTTAATAATGAAAATGCAAAATTTTACTTTTATTTCTAATCAAGGACCGAGCTACAACATCCCTGATCAAAAAAATTCGGTAAAATTTTCGGAAATAGAAAACTAATTTCGACCGAGAAATTACGATAACGAATGCCGTAATTCGGCCCCAGGTTCCGAATTACGGCATTCGTGATCGAGTAAAATCGTTCGAAAACAGTTTTTTTTAATAGGTAATTGCACAAATACTATTAATGAAAACACGAAGTTCTATATTTATTTTCAATCAAGGACCGAAGTACAACATCCCTGTTTGAAAAAATTTCGTTTATAAGATTTATTTTCAAAAATAAAAACTTAATTTCGATAGCAAAATTACGACCACGAATGCCGTAATTCCAACTAAATCAACTAAAATTCATCTCAAATATAATTAAAATATTTTGGCTACGGCATTTTGGATTTAAGTTGAGGAAATAAATTATAATGTTTGAATTCATTTATAAAAATATTTATGGTATTGAACCGAATAAAGATTATCTCAAATAAGATTTGTACAAATAATATTTATACAAATCAATACAATAAATTTTTCGTTACGGTTTATTTTAACTCTTCTGTGTGTATACTAGCTATTTTATTACCGTTTTTCATTAAAAATACTGCTAAAAGTAATGAGCTTTAAAGAACTACATATAGGTATCTCCTCTTTTTTCCGATTTGTGATAAACTTTTTTCGAAAATACATTCATAATCCAAAAGCAATTTTTATTAATGCATTTTGCATTTTTTCCCGCCTTTGATTTTTGAAATAGTTTAAAACAATTTTTTAGCTTTGGTACAATTAACAACAACTTCGACTTTTGTGGGACCAGAATGCTAAGTCCTGGTTCAGACACGGCAATTGTAATTGCGCAATTCTTCTTCAATTCTAATTTAAAATTGCTTTTGTGTTCACACAGGAAAAGTTTGTTTCAGCAATTTTCGTATATCAACCTGCAGTGTTGAAAATTGCGGATGACAAAACAAAACGGAATTGGAGTACGGGCAAGTCTGCACCCCCTCCATTCTCTTTTCCTCCCTCTTCTATAAACTCAACAATTGCGCAAGTAGAATTGCCGTGTGTGAACCTAGTCTAACTATATTTAGCATAAAATACTGTTATATATTCAAACCCCTTTCAGCTGACTATCGTTATCCCTAAAATACCGTTACCGATATAATTGAAATATCGTTACCCGTAAAATACCGATACAACCGAAATACTGATATCCCTAAAATACCGTTTCCGCAATAACTAAAATGCCGTTATCGCTAAAATATCGTTGCCGAAATAATGGAAATACCGTTAACGCTAAAAACCCGCTACCGTAATATCTATTTCAGTTATTACGGTATCGTTACCGTTACCGAAATAAAAGCTAATAGCGTTACCCTAACCAATACTCGCATCGAATCGGTTACATGATATTTAATGATTTTTTCAAAAATAGCTCACTAAATTTTAAAATTGGAGACAACATTTTTTCGTCATTTTATAAGTTGCTAATTTTGCTCACGATTACTTTACACTTGTGATGATCATATTTAGTCTTGTGGTATTCAGCGGTAGCCAAAAATTGGAATATAAATTTCTAGTTACTTGACCCAGCGCTGATAATTTCATTCAAAACTGATTAGTCTTTCAATTTCAAAAGTTATTTCATTTTCTTTAATAAAAAAAAACCAACAAAAATTAGGTGGCAGTGTTTTAAAAATCCTACACTGAGAGAATTATCCGCATATCAATGAATTTTTGTATTATATGTACGAGTTTTCACTGGAATTCGGCCATTGAAGCTTTTAACTCAATTGATGGAGTTCTTTGTAAAATTTTATTAACAATTTCATTTCATTTATTAAAAATTTCATACGTTTAATAGAAAAATATCATTAAAAATTTTTTCATTAAAACTGTGAAGCGTTTTTATAAAGTATAAGCAAGTTTTCATTCACTTTGTGAAGGAAAACTTCAATTAGTTTAGTGAAAAACTTCATTAAAAATCGTCCAGAAAAATTCTCTCTGTGTAAGACATTATATATGTGTTATTTTTTATGTTACTATTTTTTGCAATATCAATTTAAAGTGTTCTAAATTTGTAAAACTAAGATTCCGAGCAAAGAATTTGGTCAACAAATGTTTTTTGTAGGTATTCGGTATTATAAAGATTTAAGGAAAAATTTGACAAATGGGAAAATTTTTATTGGGCTCATTAGATACGATTTTGAGTGTCAAATTTAAAGAAATGGCCGTAGTTAGGCAATAAATTCCATATTCGGCCGACGAACGTTCGTCCAAATTAGAAAAACTTCGGCGTCCAATTATTTAACTTTACATTTAAACTTCGGCTTTTTTCCTAAAATTGTTCTTTAAAATCGAATTAAAACGGCTCAACAAATATTTTTTTTTAGTATCAAAATTTGTCCACATTGTCTCCAAACACCAAAAAGCCGACCAAATATATTTTTTAATAATTTTAAAATTAGGTTAATTTAAAAAATAAAACATGGGGTATAATTTAACCTGGACAGAAGTGTTAAAAAAAATTAAAGGTCAAAATTTATAAAACTTATGTTAAAATATACATATTCAAATTTTCGTCTCGAGTTTTGGGTACTTTTCCTTTATACAAAACTTTACTTCAATACAACTACGTAATGTCAAAAAAAATTAATTAAAGCAGCTTAACTGATCACGCCCATTTTTAGATTTACAATCACATAACAAATCTTGCATCTTCCTCTAACTTATGAATTTATAAATTAGAGGGAGATGCAAAATCACACGTACACAAAGTTTCCATCACTTTCTTCATATTGCCCTTAAGAAAATGATAGAGACTTTGTTCTACGCGCTGATGGATATTTCCATCAGCAGTTCCGGTCATTTGACCGGTCATATGACCGTCACTGTTCTTGCTGGGATCCCTACAAGAAATGGCCCTACAAGAAATGGATGACCGAAACTAACATGCAAATCTTGCATCTTCCTCTAACTTATGAATTTATAAATTAGA
This sequence comes from Delia radicum, assembly GCA_021234595.1. Classification (NCBI taxonomy): domain Eukaryota; kingdom Metazoa; phylum Arthropoda; class Insecta; order Diptera; family Anthomyiidae; genus Delia; species Delia radicum. The sequence goes on from CM037854.1 coordinate 57,344,298, forward strand.
GGAAGATGCAAAATCACACGTATATAATGTTTCCATCACTTTTTCACATTGCCCTTAAGAAAATGATAGAAACTTTGTACTACGCATTGATGGATATTTCCATCTGTCGAAATCACGGGAAAATGTTATAACTAAAGCTCTCGTCAAAATGATTATATTGGATTTACAACCCATTTCCGTGGTAGAGACTGAAGGATTTAAAACATTCGCAAATGCATTATGTATATGCTAACTAGTAACCTTTTAAGGATGAATATGTGGACGGTTGTAGTGTTAAAAAATGAAGGAAAAAAAATTATGAGCACATCTGTATCACAACCGATGCTTGGACATCAGTTGCGAATGAATCCTATATATCAATTACAACCCAACATTTAAAGGATGAGATATTTGATGCCTTAAAAGGATGGGAAATAGAAAATAAAATATCATGCGTAATTTCGGACAACGCAGTAAATATTCTGGCTGTTGTAAAAATAGCTGGCTGGACCAGCTTTCCATGTGGAATATTTTAACCGAATTGCAAAAGCATCTAATAGTGTCCGACCGAATTCACTTTTTTTGGCCGAAGCCGTAATTTTTTTTTAGTTTGAATAAAATTTAAATTTTCGTTGATTTTGACTACAAAAAGCATCATTAAAGTATATTAAAAAATATTCAAACATCAATAAATTTGTAAAAAAAAGCAAATTTAGAATATTTTTTCAAAAATTTTATAAAGTCAGTTCAATTATTTTATTGAAGTTTTCAACAAACACCGAACTTGGCCGAACATCAATTTTGGCCGAACTCCGAAGCCGAACGTTCGGTCGGACACTACTAATAAATTAAAAGAAATTCAATTGCAAATAGGTAAAAAAATGTGATATATAAATTCAACACCAACACGATGGAATTCAACATTAAGTATGATTAAAAGATTTATTGAAAATCGCGATGTACTGGAATTGAATGTAGCAATTTTGCACCATCAAATCGAATTGTTGTCTCTCGAAGAATGGGAAATTTTAAAAGAACTTTGTACGATATTACGACCTATTAACGAAATAACGGTAGAAATGAGTGCTGAAAAAAAAACAACTATTTCCAAAATAATTGTGCTTATTCGAGACCTTGTCTTTTATTGTCAAAAAAAAAAAAAAACAAACGGAATATATTACAGAAGTTTCCAATCTATTGAGTAAATTTTTAAACAATATAAATAAACTTTTTTTTCGAGTAGAACACAACAACATTTTTCCAATTTCCACATATTTGGACCACCGATTTAAATCGAAAGGATTCGCGAATGCTACTGCGTTAAAAATGTTAAAGATAAAATTTCCTCAATGTATAATATCCAAAGTTCGGATGATTTTTCACCTCAGAAAGACTCGCAAAACAACAACTCCATTTGGAACGATTTTGATAAAAGAAATGCAACTAGAAGTACAACATCAAAAAGCATTATTGAGCTTAATAATTTTAGTCATGAGACAACTATAGAAGGGAAGGATGACCCTTTAGAATGGTGGAAGTATACCCAGGATCATATAAAATTGCACGAAAGCATCTAGCTATTATTTCTACGTCTGTTCAAATTGAGCGAGTTTTCTCAATCGCAGGACAAATTGTGAGTGATTGGAGAAATCTTTTAAAGTCTGAAAATTTTATTCTTGCATTTTAACAAAGAATAATTTTATCAATTATATTTCATACAAAAACAGTTTTGTGATACATGTACAAACAATGTATGTATAAAATACATTTCTATACAACTTGACTGAATTTATAGTATAAATAATGTATGAAATACATTAAAAACTTTATCAATAACTTATAGTATAAAAACTTGAAAAAACTTTTTTAAAATTTTATTTTTTTATAAAAAAAAACTTTTTATATGTTAATGTGAATTGAACTAAAAAATTTAAATTTAAATAATTTTATTTCAATTTAAACACCTATGTGTACTGGAAAGGTCTTAAATGTTTTAGGGCCGTTATTACAACTTGCCTTTAAAGTAAATGTTAGAGGCCATTTAAACGGAGCAATTTGTTGCCTGCAACGTTGCCTGCAATTATTGTTTGTAGGCAAACGGGGTAGAGAAGCAAGCGGGGTAGCAAAAAATGCACGATTTTCGTTTTCAAGATATTTTTTGACATTTCTTTTTGCTTTCGTTCGTATTCTTGTTAATTTGCTTTATTCGTATTCGGCTTCTCAAGTGTTGTGTATCGAAAATATTTCGTAAAATAATAAATAAATAATGTGAAACAAAGAACTATTTATATATTATATTAAATTATATTATTTTATATTATATATATTATTAAATTATATTATTTTAATTATTACGAATAAATTAAATTTCAACGAATTAACAATTAAAGAAGATTGGAAAAATAAACGTCAAAAAATTGCACGTAAAAACTCCTCGTTTAAATGTAAATGATTTTTAGAATCAACTTTAAAAGAGAATTCAAAAATTGCCTGCAATTAATTTCTTCGTTTAAAAGGCCTCTTAGTAAAAACCAACTTTAGCTAAAGTGAGGAATAAAGTGAGCTATAATGTTTTTCGTTATTACAACTTCCCAATAAAATAAAATTAGTATTTTTGATAATGTGGCAGCACCAAACTAAAAACCGATTATTGGTTGATAAAAATACGTAGTGGCAACGTACTTTTATTTATTTGTTTACAAACAAACAATAATTTGTGAAATTCGGTTGTGAAATTCGGTATTTTCTTCTTCTTCTTTATAGAGCAGAAAATGTGGCAACTTTAAACACATAAACCTTACGTTTAAAGTTAAAGGCAACAATATCTTCCCTTTAGCTTATCGGTCACTTTTAGCTTAAAGTATACTTATAATAACGAAAAACTAATAATCTGTCAGATAACATCAAAACTTTAGCTATTGGCAAGTTGTAATAATGGCCCTTAATATTTGTTTTCAATAAATATGAATTTAACCGTTTTTTTCAATTAACCGTTTTTGTTTTCAAAATTAACCGTTTTTGTATTCAAATTTTTCTGTTGTTTAGATTCGACCTTTTTTAATATAACCGTTTTGTTTATAATTTAGCTTTTCTTTAGTTTAACCTTTTTTGATTGTAGTTTTTTTTTTTTTAATTAAAAACGTTAAAAGTATCGAGTAGTATTGAGTAGTCAAAAGTATCGAGTAGTATTGAGTAGTCAAAAGTATCGAGTAGTATTGAGTAGTCAAAAGTATCGGCTTTTTGCATCACTATTCTGCAGTTGCTTTGTTCTCATTGTGTTTAAAAAAAAACATCAGTCAATTGTTTGAGTTTGAATTTTAACGTCTTTTTCAGACAATTGCAATTAATACTAAATTAATATGCAATTTTATTTAATTGTGGTATGAGTGTATTTTCTAAAAATCATAACTACATTGCAAATTTTCAATTTTTTCTGAATCAGACTGCGCAGTTTCTGGTATTGAACTTGTTGTTGAAGCAAGATCATGCAACGCAACATAAAAAACATTAGACTTGGGCAATCTAGTTCGTTTGAGTAAGCGATCTTTCTAGTTCAACTGATTTGAATGAACTAGGTCACTCTTCTAGTTCAATCGATCCTTGACAATTTCGTTCAATCGGTCGTTAGATCGTTTGTTTGATAATTTTTAAGCAAACTATTAATTCCAGATACTTTTTTCACTGTTATTAATTAATAACGATAAAAAAATTCAATAAAACTAATTTAGTTATATAACTATAAAAAACTATAATAAAAAAATATAGAAATAGGTGTGGTAAAAAAGATATGATACTTTCTATCATTTGAATTTCAAATATTACTTTAAAAATTAGTTATCTGTTGAAAAAAAAAAAAAACGATTAAGAGATAAAATTGTGTCCTGAACGTAATAATTGATTGAACTAGAAGATTAGTGAACTAGGTCATATCGTTCAATCGAGTGAGTAGTTCAATTGAATTAGTTCGTTCACGAACTCTAAAAAACATAAAAATGCAACTTTGCTTTTGCTGCTACACACACAATCGTAAACGGAATAGTATGTGTTATCCCTTCACTGGACTACTAGGGTCGCCATTTTAACATAATGGATGCCAGATCTAGCATTTTTTTTTAAGTTAGCATCCAAAATTTATAAAAAAAAAATGGCTAGATACTGTTTAGCACTTTTTTTTAACAATTATATTTTTGAGTACTATTTTTTTCATTCATATTTCTTTTTTTATTTTTTTAGTGTAAAAATCTATTTTTTTCTACATTTGCATACAACTAATGCAAATGTACATTACTTTTAATACACTCATAGAAATAAATCTGTAGAAAAAGCAGAAAAAGCTACTATTAGTTCTCTAACTTTTCTAAAACTTCGGGTTCTGATGAGAGCTTTAGCCAGATCTATATACTAGTATCAACCTAGCTAATATAACATAAAAATAATATCGATGGTTAACAATGACGTTGCAGAAAAAAGCAGATTTTTCTTCTTATAAATATGAATTAAATGATAACAGCAAAAATAAACCTGTAAACTTTACAAAAAAAAAAAAAACAACAGAAATTTTTGCTAAAAAATTCAAAAAAAAACAGAAATTTAAGGAGAAAAATAATTTCAGGTTAATTTATATATTGACCGGTCAAATGACCGACACTGCTGATGGAAATATCCATCAATGCGTAGAACAAAGTTTCTATCATTTTCTTAAGGGCAATATGAAAAAAGTGATTGAAACTTTGTGTACGTGTGATTTTGCATCTCCCTCTAATTTATAAATTCATAAGTTAGAGGAAGATGCAAGATTTGCATAATTTTCTTAAGGACAATATGAAAAAAGTGATGGAAACTTTGTGTACGTGTGATTTTGCATCTCCCTCTAATTTATAAATTCATAAGTTAGAGGAAGATGCAAGATTTGCATGTGTTAGTTTCGGTCATCCATTTCTTGTAGTGTACCCTACAAGAAATGGCCCAGCAAGAACAGTGACGGTCCATATGACCGGTCAAATGACCGGAACTGCTGATGGAAATATCCATCAGCGCGTAGAACAAAGTTTCTATCATTTTCTTAAGGGCAATATGAAAAAAGTGATGGAAACTTTGTGTATGTGATTTTGCATCTCCCTCTAATTTATAAATTCATAAATTAGAGGAAGATGCAAGATTTGCATCCCATTTCTTGTAGGGGGATGACCGAAACTACCCTACAAGAAATGGATGACCGAAACTAACACATGCAAATCTTGCATCTTCCTCTAACTTATGAATTTATAAATTAGAGGGAGATGCAAAATCACAGGTACACAAAGTTTCCATCACTTTTTTCACATTGCCCTTAGGAAAATGATAGAAACTTTGTTCTACGCATTGATGGATATTTCCATCAGCAGTGTCGGTCATTTGACCGGTCATATGACTGTCACTGTTCTGGCTGGGTAACACATGCAAATCTTGCATCTTCCTCTAACTTATGAATTTGTACCCTACAAGAAATGGATGACCGAAACTAACACATGCAAATCTTGCATCTTCCTCTAACTTATAAATTAGAGGGAGATGCAAAATCACACGTACACAAAGTTTCCATCACTTTTTTCATATTGCCCTTAAGAAAATGATAGAAACTTTGTTCTAAGCATTGATGGATGTTTCCATCAGCAGTGTCGGTCATTTGACCGCCCAGCAAGAACGGTGACGGTCAAATGACTGACACTGCTGATGACTGACACTGCTGATGTCGGTCACTTACTTCGAAAGACTTAATTCGATCTGAGCTTAATTCACAACAAATTTAATTCAGAATTAAAAAACGCTTATATTTCATTCCCTTACAATTCTTTCAGTAGCTTCATTTAAAAGCTTAAATATATATTGAGTGAATTCCCAACTAGAATGAATTCAATTATATGTTCATTCAAAATATTACTAAATTGAATGAAAAAAATTTTAGAATCATTTATTTAATACAAGGAAGCTTGACATTAACACACAAATAAATACGTAACAAACAAGGACTAACAAATTATAAAACGAGTTTTTCTTTTGTTGTAGACTAATTGTAAGTAATTTCCTTTTGTTTTATGTAAATACTTCAAGTTAAATTATGAAATTATGAATTCACCGTTTGAATAAGTGAATGAAAACAAATCTTTCTTCGTTCACCCTCTTTTTACTAAATGAATTACGAAAATTTTAAACCATTCAATAAAGAACTCATTCAAAATATAATTCATTCATATTACAGTAAAGCTTTTGCGAATTCAGCATAGAATTCATTCCTTCGGAATGCTTTTTCGGAATGAAAATTGAGTAAAATTTCATTCATTTAAGAAAATTGAATTAAAGAATTATGCCTTTCCAAAGTTTGGTTTTACTATACTAGCCTAGTACTTTCACACTTTTATATGAATATAAAGCAAAAATTTAATTCTAAAACTAGAAATATTAAAAACGAAGTCAAAAATTTAAATATGTATAAGGAAAAACACACACAAAAAGTTGATCAATGCTGAAGTACTCTATTATATAAAAAAAAAAAAACAACGATAATAAATCTAGCACTTTTTTTTACCACTTAACTCATTTCATAGAAAACAAAAAATATCAAATTTTCGACCTCTACCCCCTTTACGGAAGGTAGATGTCATATAAATATGTCATCGTACAATTTTTGGTTTGTTAGCTCTTACGGTTGTGGAAATATCGAGTTTTAACATATATATCAAAATATCAATATCAAAAATTTAACAAAATTAGTCGTACTAATTGTTCATATCTATTTAACCGTTAAAGCTAACCAATTCACTGATAGCCCATTTAAAAGCCACTCTTGCCATGCTTAAAAAAAAATATAGTAACAAAATTACACTATATTGTTGGAGTGTTCGGTTGTGTTTTTTACTTGCTCTTATATATTTTTGATTTTCTAAATAAACAATAACTTTTTAATACTAAAAACTTTAAAACAAAAACAAATAAACAAACAAGCCTTGTTTGAAATATTTTTTAGAACGCTAAGTTTTATATAAATCAATAAATTACATCTGTAAGAAATTATAATATTTTTTCTTAAAACATCAACAAAAACTCAAACAACGAATAAAAGAAATTAAAGTCAAAACAAACAAAAAAAAAATGGAAACAACAAATACACAATCACCATTGTCAAAGAGACCAAGAGATTCATCATCAGGCTCTTTGATTGAAAATGAAATAAAAGTGCCGCGATTATCAAGCATCGATAGAAGTTTTTTAGTTGCTTTAATACGTGAAAGTGAGAGTGTAACATCAGAAATTATAAAAAGTTCAATAAGAGAAAGTGAACAAAAGCACTTTGAATATATAAAAACTCTTATTAAAGAGAGTGAAGATAGAATTCGCTCTTTAGTAGAAAATGAGTTTGAAAATATTAAGTTAAAAATAGCGGGAATTAATGAAAAAATAAAAAACCTAGAGCTTAAGAGTAAAGAAACTGCTCAAATGAAGGATGAAATACTCGAGTTAAAGAGAAAACTTCTAAAACAAGAGAACTCCGTTGTTGCAGGAGGTATTCGAATTAATGGTATACCCTACAGTCAAAATGAAAATCTTTTTAACATTGTTGACAACATTTGCCATAGTCTAAAAGTCCCGTCACCTCAAATTGAAAACATTTACAGACTAAACAAAATTTATAAAGACAATAAACCGTATACACCCAGCGATGAAGTTATAGTTGCTAAATTGCAGTTTCCATACGAAAAAAATTTTCTTTTAAAATCCATAGCCAAATATAGGCGTGATAACAAAACAGCACTGTGTTTAAAGCACGTAGGGATTGAAAGCGATCAACCAATTTATGTAAATGAAAACCTTACGCCACATAATCACAAAATATTTAAAGAAGCCTTAAGTCTAAAGAAAGGAGGAAAAATAAGTGCTGCCTATACCCTGCGAGGTCTGGTTTATATCAAAAAACTCAAATCAGATGAACCTACATTAATAGAATTTCCTGGAGAGCTAGAAAACCTTTTTCGCGTATGAGAAGCCAGTAAGAATGTCTTTTTCTGTTCAGTGTGATGCCAGATGTCTTAAAAACAATGCTTTTTTCCATTTTCAAAAATTTTTTACATTTTTTTTACATATTCAACCAATTTATTTATTTACATTTTTAACTTTCATTCTATTAGTTATTATATTATCAATTATATTTTACTTATTTAATTTTTTGTTAAACATTTTTTTCTTTTTCATTTTTAAATTTAATTCAAAAAATTTAGTAATGATATCAAAATTTTATTGCGTTGCTTTAAAAATCTATAATGCCAAACTTGATGATTGATCAACTAGGTTCTAGAGATGGTAACTATAACATGGTTCGCATATTAGCTAAACGTCAAATTGGGCTTAGTGTGTGTCACGTAAATGCCCAAAGTTTGATGAAAAAAATTGACGAATTTCGATATATTTTTGAAGATTCTTCTGTGGATGCTATATGTGTCTCAGAAACATGGTTCGATATTAAACTGAATGACAGGATAGTCGAACTAAATGGATACAACATTTTTAGATCTGATAGGGTTGGTCATGCTGGAGGCGTGGCTGTCTACATAAAGAATAATATTTCATGTAAACTTCTTTGTACGTACAATGAAGCAGAAGATGTGGAATATGTTTTTATTGAGGTAAATTCACACGGGGGAAAAATATTACTAGGGTGTGTCTACAGGGCGGATAAGAACATTAAATTAGACTCACTCTTTTCAAAATTAGAGCTTTTAGCTGTTGCTTACCCCGACATCATTATCGCTGGAGACTTTAACGGCAATTTGCTTACAAATACTGGAACAAGTCTTCTTACGTCTATGTCGTTGCTCAATTTGTCTTGTGTTAACAATTCCAGACCAACACACTTCACTACCACCAATAGCACGCTGTTGGATCTGTTCTTTGTTAGCAATAGAATAAAAATACAACACTACGATCAATTGGCTATGCCTGCTTTTTCAAAGCATGATCTTATATTTCTTTCATACAATTTCAACGCAAAGACCCAGTCCCAAAATTTTACTTTTAGGGACTTTCACAATATTAATACCACTTTATTAGAATATGATCTCGATAATGCTAACTGGGATCAAATCTACTATATACATACTGCAAATGATCAATTAAATTTCCTCAACAATCTAATTTTGCAAATTTATAACAAACATGTGCCTTTAAAAACCAAAAAATTAAGGGCACGGAAAGACCTTGGTTCACAACCGAGACCAAAATGCTAATAGAACATCGTGATAATTTGTATCATAGATGGAAACGTTACAAAACGACTGAAATGCACAATGAATATCGTATGGCTAGAAAAGCGGTTGTTTCAAAGATAAGGCAGAATAAGTCATTGTATTATAGTAACAAATTTAGTACAGCAGTCGACTCTAAGAAAACTTGGAAACAAATTCGTGACATTGGCATTTTGGGAACGCAAGCCCGAGCAAATGACATTGATGTAAATGTAATGAATGAACAATTTATCAACATTGCTCAACCTCCAGCACGTGTGGATTTCTATACTCAGAATAATCTCTTTCCCACAACGACAACTCTAACTCAATTTGATTTCCAATGTTTCAATCTAATTGATATAGTCGAAAGTTTTCGATGCGTAAAATCAAATGCAGTGGGTTTAGATGACATACATCCTCGTTTCGTAAAAATTATATTACCATGGATAGCACGTTTTGTTATGCACTTGTTTAACACCATTATCACCACCAGTACCTTCCCATTGGGGTGGAAACTTGCCAAGATCATCCCTGTTCCAAAGACTGATAAGGAGTATCGGCCAATTGCGATTCTCCCTTACCTTTCAAAAATCTTTGAACGTCTTTTACATAAGCAGATCTCTAAATACGTTTACGACAATAATCTTTTAACTGATCGGCAATCCGGGTTTAGATCGAAGCATAGTTGCACAACAGCACTGACAGACGTTGTTGAAGACATTAGGGGAAATTTGGATAAGAATAAAATATCGTTTTTAGTATTACTGGATCATTCTAAAGCTTTCGATACAGTTGAGCACCAAATATTGAATTTAAAATTAGGGAAAATGTTTAATTTTTCACCAGCGGCAGTTAGATTGATTTCGTCATATCTTACAAATAGGACTCAGTCTGTCTGCAATAACGGATATATATCACGACCTTTATCAGTCTGCAGAGGAGTTCCACAGGGTTCAATACTTGGTCCACTGTTATATTCTTTATATGCCAACGATCTTCCTACTCAAATACAACATTCCAAAATTCAAATGTACGCAGATGATGTTCAGCTGTATTTAAGTTGTACCAAATCTTCAATTGGTCGTAGAGTCATTGATCTTAACAACGATCTTGACAAAATACTTGTATGGGCTTCGGCAAACGGTTTGTGCCTTAATCCAAGGAAGTCAAAGTGTTTAATAATACGTAAAAGGACTGTGAAGATCAATGATAATATAAACATATATCTGGGTGACTCTAATATTCAAATAGTGGAAACTGTTAAGAATCTGGGTATTGTTTTTAACAAATCATTGAATTGGTCGGATCATATAACACACACATGTGGAAGAATATATGGCATGCTTAGAGGCTTATGGGCTACTCAGCACTTTACTCCACCAAGGATAAGAATGCTGCTGGCAAAAACATATTTATTACCTACACTCTTATACTCATCCGAACTTTTTGCAGGCTGTAACATGTATGACACTAGAAAGCTCAACACAACTTTCAACAATATTGCACGATATGTATTTGGCCTGTCTAGATTTGACCATGTATCCCAGTACTCTGTTCGTATACTGGGAATATCCCTTAATGACTACCTAATGTTTAAAAACCTGGTATTTCTTCATAAGATTATTAATACCAGGGAACCTGAATATCTCTTTCATCGTTTGATACCCACAAGATCACCTAGAAACAATGGCTTTAGACAACTTAAGCACCATGACACAGCGTCTAAAAATCAATTTTTCATTTATACTATCAATCTCTGGAACCATCTTCCAACTGGTATTCAATATATTAGCAACGCAATAAAATTTAAAAAATTACTTATGCAATATTTTTCTTAAACACTTCATTACACATTTCATTATAATTTCATTTTTTGATAAATATATTTTAAATTATTTATTTATTAACTTTTATACATGTATTTTTCATCATAATATAAGAGTATTAACTTTGTATTAGTTCTTTTAATATTTTTTATTTATTTATATTTATATTTTTTGTTTTTTTTTTTTTTTTTTTTTTTAATTTACTTGTTTAATACTTATATTTTATTTTAAAAATCTTTTAATGCAATTGTACAACACAAATTATAACTAATCAGATTCTAATGCTTTAATTTATAAGATATTGTATCTTGTTGCATTAGAAAGTCAAATATTTAATAAAAATACAAATACAAATACAAATTAGAAGGTAAAATATTTTTTTTAAATCCGCGGTTTAAACCGCTGTATTTAAAAAAACGTTTTTTCTTTAATTTTCAAAAAAATATATGTTAATTATAATTTATTTCACTATGCTGTTTGCCAAATTAATATGTAAAGCTCTAACGCAATTCAAAGTTAAAATCTATAAAGAGATACTAAATATAGTAGAAAAAACGATTTACACACAAAAAAAACAATGTATTGAAAAAAAATAAAAATAACAGCTTTGCAAAAGTAGTTGAACATAATTGCCCATATCTTTTTAACGGCTTATGCTATAAACACATAGACCACAGCAGACTGCAGAGCTACACGACTACAAATTCCGTTCACTGCAATCGTCGCCGTGTGGCCAGCTACTTATTATTTTGGAAACGACAGCAACATAATAAAAAGCTGTTTTTATTTTTATACAAATGAATTTTTATTTCAGTAGTGCCAATTACATTTTTTTTTTGCTTTATTAAAATAGAACAGCATGCATGGCTGTAGACACGTATATAAAGTTCACTTAAAATACAATTACTTATTTATAATACATTATTATAACGTGTAAATAAATTTATCTAACCCCTCTTGAATATTAATGCAATTATACCATTTAATGTTGCGACGTTTTTTGTGTTTAACAAAATAAAATATTTTAAGCACTAATTTGTTACATATATTGTTTTATTGTCAACACTATTTTTGTTTTGCAGCCAACAAAAATAGAAATTATCCTAAGTTGACTACAGCGGCAAAAGTAGTCGGGTATCCGTGTAGTTGTGTTGGTGCCAAAATAATCGTTTTCATATAAACGTGTGTATTTTATTTTTGACAGGCTGTAGTCGTGTAGCTGCATAATAATGCTATAAACACATAGACGACTGCAGCCACACGACTACAGCCTGTCAAAAATAAAATACACACGTTTATATGAAAACGATTATTTTGGCACCAACACAACTACACGGATACCCGACTACTTTTGCCGCTGTAGTCAACTTAGGATAATTTCTATTTTTGTTGGCTGCAAAACAAAAATAGTGTTGACAATAAAACAATATATGTAACAAATTAGTGCTTAAAAATATTTTATTTTGTTAAACACAAAAAACGTCGCAACATTAAATGGTATAATTGCATTAATATTCAAGAGGGGTTAGATAAATTTATTTACACGTTATAATAATGTATTATAAATAAGTAATTGTATTTTAAGTGAACTTTATATACGTGTCTACAGCTATGCACGCTGTTCTATTTTAATAAAGCAAAAAAAAAATGTAATTGGCACTACTGAAATAAAAATTCATTTGTATAAAAACAGCTTTTTATTATGTTGCTGTCGTTTCCAAAATAATAAGTAGCTGGCCACACGGCGACGATTGCATTGAACGGCATTTGTAGTCGTGTAGCTCTGCAGTCTGATGTGGTCTATGTGTTTATAGCATTAAGCTACAAGTCATTGATCTCTCATTTTAAAGGTACTTAACACTTTCGGCTTCATTTAATTTTGGCTGGTGCCTGCCAGAGAATCACTTATTTTTTTTTTCATATAAAAATGAATGCGTTTCTTTCGTTTTAATGAAGGCGTTTCTACACAAAAAATAAATAATTGAACATTCACTTTAAATGAAAATTCTCCTTATTGGAATTAGTTGAATTGGATTTTTTTTGTTAGTGCTTGTATTTTAGCACTTTAGCAACACTAATTTTGTACAATGATAAAAATTTCAGTTTTGACGGTTGAAAAATTCGATTTGAAAATTAGCGGGAATTCCCGTCATTAGTCTATTTAAGGACAAGTGTATGACGGGAATTCCCGCAATACTGCGAAAGTGTTAAATTGTGGTTATACTGGTTAACAGAAATAATTAATTTCTTTACCGTAAAATGCATTTCTTTTTCAAAATCCGTGGTTCAAAACGCTGTATTTCAAAAATCTAATTTTCTAAAATTTTTAAAAAAATATATGTTAATTATTAATTATTCTTCTATATCGTCACCAAATCCTACTGCATGTTTCTGAATTAACGGCTTTTTAGTTAAATTTTTTCAGATTTTTATTCATAAGTCAGGATACTGTAACATCTCCACGTAGGGATTTGGACACGGCATAGGGAACTAATTTTTATTTAACATATATTTTTTACAAAATTAAAAAAAAAAAAACTGTTTTTTGAAAAACAACTTTTGAACCGCGTTTTTTAAGAACAATGCATTTTGCCGTGATGTGAATAATATATCGCACACCTAGTTCAAAAGTGACTCAACTCAAAATTTTAATTTTTCCCGTTTATATGCTTAAACTATGCACAATACACTTGTTTATGTATAACAAAATTATCAGTGTATTTGTTGTTGTTAACTGTTGCTAAAAAACAGTTATGCCTTTCTTTATGTTGCAATTGGTATAAAGCAGAGAACGAAGCCGATCGGCTCATAGCCGCGGCTTAGCCGCAGCCGACTATTTTTCAGGCACTTGAGCAGCCGCCGACTTGTGCGGCTAATTTCGGCTAGAAATTTTAGCCGATTGATTGCTTCTACAAAACGGCGTTTATAATTTTTTATAAACGAAAGGTGAATTTTATGAGAATCCTCTATCTTTTAAACACCGCCAACCACCTGGTAACATTAAGTTTTCAATATGTGGCAACACAAAACTATTCCATAGCGTCTGTAAAAAAAAGTCCCGTTATATTTTTCGCGTTGCAAGGAAAAGTGAATAATAGTAATAGTAAAATTTCGCTAAAAAATATAAAAAAACTATTTCTCTACTACACAAACTAGTCCACAAATTCCTACTGATTCTGACTCAGTGGGTCGCTGGAAACTTCGTTAATTCTAAAAAGTTGTCTTAATCCTGCTACTGTGAAAAAGCAGTTATTTGTTCATGACAACAGGGCAATAATAGCACCATTTTTATCTAATTAAAACAAATATATAACTATACTTAAATGCTATAAGCAAAAGCTAGTTCTTGTTATTTTTTTTAATATACTCGCATTACAAGAATGTGTATTTTCGTCAAAGAATCGTCGACTTTAGTCGAATTTTACTCGCCGCCGATTTTTTTAAGTTCAGCCGCCGCCAAAAAATGTTCGGCTCTAGTCGACATTTAGCCGCTGCCGCCAGCCGAAATAAAGTATCGGCTTCGTTCTCTGGTATAAGTCATGGTTCACACACAGCAATTATAATTGCCCAATTCTTCTTCAATTCTCCTTTGAACTTGCTCTTGTGTTCACACAGGAAAAGTTTGTTTCAGCAATTTTCGTATTGAAAATTGCGAATGACAAAACAAAACGGAATTGGAGTATCATCATTCTCTTTCCCTCCCTCTTCTATAAACTCAAGAATTGCGCAATTATAATTGCCGTGTGTAAACCTAGTCTAAAGTTGCAAATATTTTTTTTTTATTTCTGAAAAATTAAAAATTTTGAGTTGTCACTTTTGAGCTAGGTGTGCGATATGTGCACTAGTAAAACTACGTTTTAAGTAGCTTTAAAATCAGGTATCAATGACTATCGTAGCTTAAGCCGTTAAAAAGATATGAAATATTACGCACCAATATATTTTTTTTTTGAATTCGAATATTTTTCATACATATTTTGAAACGCGATATTTCAAGATCCTCTGGGAGTAGCTGTCCTACATTTATATGAGGTTATATATAGGTAGGTATATAATATACATATTCTATACCAAGCTTGGTTGCAATCAGAAGGGATAGAGGAAATGGAGTGGTTGATTTTATGTTTTCAGTCAATTCTTTTTTATTTAACTGCTAAAAAAAATGTGCTAGAACCTAGCACATTTTTTTACGATCTAGCACCCAAACACAATTAAAATATGGCAACACTGCGGGAATGTAACCATGCGGGAATGCAACCATAACCTTACTTCAAAAAAAAAAACTAGCCAAGAAAATGATGCTTATGTGCAATCCATAAAGCAACTTAAACTATTATCATGTTAATTTTGTCTTTATAATAAACTTACCTGATTTTGTACATTTATAAGTAACTGGCCACAGCAAGTCCTAAGCAATAAGTTGATTAATATAAATATAATAAAATTATATTTAAATTTCAGATGAGGTTTCGTTGCATGGCGACATTTAAAGCCGGCATTCGAAAGAAGGCAACAAAATAAACGATGACAGAGTATATCCAGACTTTTAGTGGTTGTTGAGGGTATAAAATTGTTAGAGGAGCAGACAAACGATGACGATAATGGAGATTTTAATTGTAATATGTTTTCGTTGTCTGTGTTTGTTGTTAAGGCGGTGTCATGAGTACATTTTGTTAAAAGCATTTTATTTAATATAATAAACTGCAGAACTTTATTTTCTTTAAAAAACACACACTCACTTTGCAGCACTACATTAACAATAGATTTTTCGGTTTTTTACTAAAACACGTTTTGCTGTTACTAAATATAGTAGGTTTCACCTTGAAATTTGAGAATTTCTCAAAGAATATACATTTACATATGTACGAGATGATAAGCTTTTGATTGAAATGATTTTCTATACGAAATCAGTAGACAATTTCACACACACACACACGACACAAATGGCTTCTGGTCTGATTATACGTTTACTTGTTTTTTTTTAATTATATATTGTGCTTTATTATATTAATTAGGCTTAAATTTTTTCGCACAGCTTTCATTAGTATAAAATTAATGAAAAATTCTATTTTTATTCAACTATTTTTGCGATATACTACTGTACTATAACCCGTTAGACCGCCATATTGCAAACGACTAATATCAGAGTAGGCGAATTTACCAACTGTCATTTATTTTACTAGAAAATTCGAATATAGCGTTTTGTTTATTTCGAAAATATATAACAGTTGTTTTTAGTTATACTTACTAAACACATTAAAGAAAGTTGTGTTTACGGAACACAGCCAACTAAGATATAAAAAAAAATACAGTTAACAAAATTAATGGATATAAATTCTACATGTATGGAATTTCATTTCAGGGTATGAATTAAGTATGAATTTTAGGAAACACGACAAAGAATTACACAAAGCTTAAAACTAAAGGAGAAAATACTTTCCTATCCATTTTGTATGAATGCAAAAATTCGCTGGCCTACTGGTGAAATTTAACGTTTCATATTGGAAAATTTTTCGCTTTATATCAGCCTTTATTTTCAACATTCTCTAAATCATTGTCGTTTTGGGCATGTAACTTAATACTATGTCTCCACTTACGTGTTTTGTGCAAAATATCTGTTTTGGTTGAAAAAATATGTATGGGAAATATGTAAAAAACACGTTGTGTTCATGTGTTCCTATATATTTTTCTTTATCGAAACAAATGTTTTGATCAAAACACGTAAGTGGAAATACGTTGTAATTTATTTATGCATCTCATGAGTTATAAATGTCATATCAAAGTGAAACAACAAAATTTTTACATTTAGAGTGTGTTCACAATTTAAGCTAAAACTAAAAGCGAAAACATTTTCCCATTAATTTTCGCCTTTAGTTTTAGGGAACAAAATTAATCTTCTTGATTAAAGTTAATCAAGCTTCTTAACCTTCCTTGTCAGCAGGGTTGTCAGATTTTTTTGAGCTCCATCGCCAAACCGGATGTCAAAAATCGCCAAAAGTCGCCAAAAGTTAAATTTGTTCAGTTTTTGTTAATTTTTTTTTATTTCAAAAAATAAAATTTTGTTTACACAAAAAAAGCTGGTATAATATTAAAGTCAAAAATCGCCAAAAACTGATAAAAAAAAAACTAAAAAATCGCCAAAAGTAAGTTTAGTTTAGTTTTAGTTATTTTTTTTTTTATTTAATTAATAAATATTGGGAACTATGCACACTTATTCTAATTTAGCAAAATACCCAAGAAACAACTTTACGGACTGTCCATTACAAACGGATTCATGAATCCGGCATTGACGGTACGAAAACGGACCGGAATTTACGTATCCGTCGAATGCTTGTACGAAAACGGACCATTAACGTACAGTAAAATTGGATTACTCAAATTTTCGAAAATTATCCGTTTTAACTCCGTTTTGCTGTATCCGTTTCGGTGCCGTTTAACCGGACTACACCGATTTTCATCAGTTAAAACTCCGTTACAACCGTTATCGTTTTTCTTCCGGTATTACCGGAGTGTGTTTTGTTTAAAAAAAAAATAAAACAGTTTTATTTATTAATAAAATTAAATATTAATAACATCTATATATATATATATATATATATATATATATATATATACATATAAAAAGAAGTGTACATTTTGATTGTCACTCCATAACTCAAGAACGGCTACAGAAAATAAAAAATGGCTGAATACGTTTTGTAGAACATGCTATGAGGATGGTTTAAAAAAAAAAGTTCTTTAAAAATATTTTCGTTTGGTCCAGATGTGGTGATTTTTCTGAACATTAGTCATTTTCATCTATATCTATATATATAAAAAGAAGTGTATATTTTGATTGTCACTCCATAACTCGAGAACGGCTGCATAAAATAATAATAAAATGGCTGAATACGTATTTAAGATTTTTAGTGGTAATTTTTTTGGTTATTTTTAAATGTACCACTTTTTTAACATATACTTGTATTTCAGATGTTTTTGCAATTAAATATAGAGACGCAGATCTCATGAAAATTTTAATGATGAAGATGTTAAACAACACCAGAGATAAAATGAAAAAAAAAAATCAAAATGTTTAAACCACATCCTTTTATTTATTTTTATTGAATTTTTATGTGGTTTCATATTGTTTTTTAATAATGTAATTGTTAATCCATTTTTGTTAATATTTTTATAAATGAAAAAATTTAAAAATAAAACCAAACTTTTGTTTAAAATTAAAAAAGGAGAAATCATTTAGATAAAATAAATAAAAAAAAAATAAAAATGGACCATTAAAAAAAACGGTACGAATACGGACCATATTCGGACCGTATACGGAGTCCACTCCGTTTTTAAAATAAATGACGGACAGTTTACGGTACTTTTGAACGTACGCTTAATTCGTACACTCCGTTTTATATACAGCATGACGGTACGAAAACGGTCCGTTTTAGCGTGCTTTATACTGTTTCGAATCCGTATTCGATGTTTCTTTTATTCCGTTTTCCGGTCCGTATACTGATCCGGAAAACGGTACGGAAACGGACTTCGGATCCGTATATGCTGTACCGAAAACGGCACATAAACGGACCGGATTGTTTGCTGGGTATATATGTACGCATTTACATATTGTTACGAATTTGGGGATTCTTGTTGCTAAATGGCGATTTTAATAAAACAGCAAGATGGCAACACTATGAAATACAGTCAAACAATCACTATTTTCCGTTAAATTCAAAATTGCTACTATTCTGTAACCAGTAATTGCCAGATCAGTCGAGCTTTTTCTAGAAGTGATGCCAACTGGTATAAATACCAGTGCGCCGCGAATAAATGGGTCAGTCGTAATTAAATCGTCGAAGTCGTTAAGTTGTAATCGAAACGTGAAGCGATAACTATCAACCTTAAGCTACAAGCTAATTAATTTAGTGTGAAACGGTTATTTAATAAATCTAAAGTTAAATTAAATAAAAAGTGTTTTATTTTGCAAATAAAAGAATCCGTAAAATTGTTTATTCAACGGGAATTAAACAAAACACGATTTATAAAAGGCTAAATCGTAACAATTGGTGTCAGAAGTGGGATTTGCAATAAACTTTAAATAAAAAAAAAAAATAAAAATAAAAAAAAAAAAAAAAAAAAAAAGGACAATCATGAAATTTGAGGAGCTGAAAGTTGAGCAACTCAAAAAGGAGTTAAATAAGCTAGATCTTCCGACAGCAGGTAATAAAGCGGAGCTGCAAAAAAGGCTTATAGATGAATTCAAGCGGCGTGGCATTGACATCGGAGCGCACGATTTTGAGGAAGAAAAGGTAATGGAAGTATCCACCCTCACTGCACCAAGCAATACAGACTTTAATGCAATGTTTGCTGCAATGATGGAGCAAATGACGAAAATTCAAGAAACTTCTAGAGCCACCAACGAGAAACTTCTATCGGAAGTTCAAGAAACTTCTAGAGCCACCAACGAGAAACTCGCAGAAGTTCAGGAAACTTCTAGAGCCAGCAACGAGAAACTTTTAGCTGAAGTTCATGAAATTTCTAGAACCACAAACGATAAATTACTGGAGATTTCTGAGGTAATAAATAAAAGAGTAGATTCCATTGAATGCAAATTCGATGAAGAGCTGGCTGACTTAAAGAATAAAATGAACAATCTAGAAATTGATATAGAGGCAAAAATTAACAATCTGCAAATCCAAGGCGGACCGGTGCGAGTAATATCAGAAACTTCTTGTAAGACAAAGACTCCCAGTTTTGATGGCAGTACACCATTTACAGTATTCCAGTTCCAGTTTGATACGGTTGCCAGCAAAAATGGTTGGAGCGATGAAGAAAAAGCAATACAGTTGATTCTTGCTTTAAAAGGCACCGCAGCAGAAGTTCTCGAAACTGTCCCTATTAGCTGCAGAAACAATCATGGTGACATTATGGCGGCACTACAACGTAAGTATGGTGGTGAACATAAGAAAGAGATATACCGTATGGAGCTGCGAGGCAGAGTACAAAAAGCCAATGAGTCTCTTCAAGACTTTGCAATGGAAATTGAGCGTTTGGTGCAGCTGACTTATCCTGGCGAAAATCACCCGTTTTTGGATCAGTTTAAAATAGAGGCATTTGTGAATGGCATTCGTGATTTCGATGTCAAGCATGCGGTCTGTGCTACGCAAAAGTTATCTTTTGCAGAAACTGTTTCCTTTGCGTTAGCTCAAGAGACTGCTAAAGTAATTTCGAAGCCACAATTTTGCAGAGCTCGAAAAATCGAGGTTACCGACGAAAAAGAGAGTAGTCTCATTAAGGACATCAAGGAGGCGATTAATGAGGCATTTGCGCAGAATCAAAATAAAGCCCGAGGTAAATGCTATAACTGCGGAAAAGTCGGCCATTTTCAGCGAAATTGCAAAGCGCCACGTAAAAGATCCAGATCTGCTTCTCCACCGAGAAACAATAAGCGGTCTAACAATGCATCATCACACGAGTCACCGTTAAACTAAAACGAGCCAGCACAGAGGGGCATGAGCTGGCTCCCACAAACGAGGGCCCCACGATCTTCATATCAGTAATGCAACAGAAAAACAGCAACCTTACTGCTTGTGGCTACATCAACGGAGAAAAGCGCATTTGTACTATAGACACCGGAGCATCACATTCCATTTTAAGGACCGATTTAGTAAAGCGGAGAATCGAGCAATTGAGCAATATAAGATTGCGTACAGCTACGGGAGAGTCTGCCACTGTTCATGGAAAAATTAATGTGAAGGTAGCTATGGCCAACATCGTTGCGTATCATGAATTTATCGTTGCCGATATTGTGGACGAAGTCATCATTGGTGCAGATTTCATGATAAGACATAACATTAATCTGCACATGGGACAACAAACAATGATTTGGCGTAATATTGAAATACCCCTCGATGTTGGTTATGAAGTAAGGCCCAAGTAAGAAAGCTAGTAGCCATTGAGAACCAAAAATTACCACCACAATCCGAAAATTTGGTATGGGCCCGTGTGGAGGGAGATTGTGAGGATAACCGTTTGTGGGTGGTAGAACCAACTGAAATAAAGAGTGACTTATTAACAGCAAAAGCTCTCGTCAAAACTTGCAAAGATGGAAGAGTTCCCGTGAGAGTGCTAAATCTATCTAGCCATGAAAAAGTCGTCAAACAAAACATCGAAATAGCTCAATGTGCTCCAGCAGAGGCAGTAATAAATAGCGAAGTGAAGCCCGAACCTGTTAAAATATCCGCAAGAGAACGTGAAATACTAGACGAACATATGGGAAAATGGATAGCCGGTTTAGCAGCGCCTGACAAGAATAAGGCGAAACAGCTACTTAAAAAGCATGCATCTGTTTTTGCCTTAAAAAGCCAAAATCAAGGTAGAACAGCAATTGTAAAGCACGAAATAAACACCGGCGAAGCAAGACCAATAAAACAAGCGCCCAGAAGTGTACCCCTCGCAAAACGAAATGAGGTGAAAGAGATAGTAAACGAAATGGAGCAGAACGGCGTAATCGAACCATCTTCGAGTCCTTGGAGCTCGCCAGTGGTCTTGGTGAAAAAGAAAGATGGCGGTACCAGATTTTGTGTCGATTATAGAAAATTAAATGACGTCACCAAGAAAGACAGCTATCCACTACCTAGGATCGATGACACCTTGGATACGCTTGCCGGAGCCAAATGGTTTTCCACCTTAGACTTGCAAAGTGGTTACTGGCAGGTGGAGATTGCAGATAAAGACAAAGAGAAAACCGCCTTTAGTACAAGTGAAGGTTTGTGGCAGTTTAAAGTTATGCCATTCGGACTCTGCAATGCTCCGGCCACATTTGAACGCCTTATGGAACGTGTATTAAAGGGACTTCACTGGACAACATGCTTAGTGTATCTTGATGACATAATTGTCATGGGAAAGACTTTTGATGAACATCTCAAAAACCTGGTTGAAGTCTTTAAACGTATATCATCGGCAGGACTAAAACTTGGCATAAAGAAATGCACACTGTTCCAGAAAGAGGTAAAATATCTGGGTCATCTTGTAACAGCAGACGGCATTTCTACTGATGAAGATAAAATACGAGCTGTAAAGGACTGGCCTCGCCCGAAAAATCTTCATGAATTGCGAAGTTTTCTGGGTCTTTGCACTTACTACCGACGATTCGTACCAAATTTTGCCAGCATAGCCGCCAGCTTACATGAACTGACCAAAAAGTCGAGACCGTACCAGTGGGGTGAAGCACAGGAAAGTGCGTTCCAAAAGCTAAAAGAATTGTTGTCTACGGCACCAGTTCTGACATATCCCATCGCTGGAGAAAAATTTGTGCTAGATAGCGATGCGAGCGGCTACGGAATAGGAGGCGTGCTTTCACAGGTGGTCAACGGGACAGAAAAAGTTATTGGCTATTACAGCCGAATACTTTCGAAGCCTGAGAGGAACTATTGTGTTACGCGACGCGAGCTGCTGGCAGTAATAGAGTGCATAAAACATTACCACAAGTATTTGTATGGCCAACATTTTACGCTGAGGACTGACCATGCTGCACTTAGATGGCTGTTACAATTTAAAAATCCTGAAGGACAACTTGCGCGCTGGATTGAACGCCTGCAGAGCTACGATTTTAATATCGAGCACAGGGGAGGTACAAAACACAGCAATGCGGATGCCCTCTCGCGGCGACCCTGTAACTTGGAGTGCAGACATTGCGTTAAAGCCGAAAAGAAAGAATGTGTAGTTGATATTCGGCTAATGCAAATAGAATCGGAAGAAGACTGGTCAACAGCGCAAAGGAATGACCCAATCCTGTCAAAAATTGTAGTGGCTAAAGAGGAAGACAGAAGACCTACCCGCAATGAAATATCAGCAGAGGGACCACTTTTGAAATCTTATTGGGCACAATGGAATAGTTTGAAACTGGTAAATGGTTGCTTATATCGCACGTGGGAGAGTGCAGACGGCAAATCTTCATCTAATTTAATAGTCGTGCCGTCCTCTAAGATGAATGAAGTATTGAAAGAGTTCCATAATGGTCCCAGTGGAGGTCATCTAGGCATAACAAAAACCCTAGAAAAATTAAAACAGCGGTTTTATTGGGTTGGATGTCAACAAGCTGTAGCCGATTGGATAGCAAACTGCACAGAATGCATCGCGGCCAAAGGTCCAGTAAGGAGAAGTCGAGGACTACTTCAGCAATACAACTCAGGTGCGCCATTTGAGAGGATAGCGATGGATGTTGCAGGCCCATTTCCTGTAAGCAACGCTGGAAACCGATATGTGCTAGTAGTAATGGATTACTTTAGCAAATGGCCAGAGGTATACGCCATCCCCAACCAAGAAGCAAAAACGGTAGTGGAAGTATTTGTGAACAACTGGGTGTGCCGTTATGGTGTTCCAATAGAATTGCATTCTGACCAAGGTAGAAATTTTGAATCCGGCGTGTTTAAGGAAATGTGTGAGCTATATGGCATAAGAAAAACCCGGACAACGCCACTTCATCCACAGTCTGATGGCATGGTCGAGAGATTTAATCGCACTCTGGAAGAATACTTGCGAAAAGTGGTGAGCGCCCATCAGAAAGACTGGGACGAGCACATACAAAAATTTTTATTAGCATATAGGTCGGCTGTGCATGACTCTACCTCTAGAACACCAGCAAAAATTATTTTTGGAACCGAATTGAGACTGCCTGGAGATTTGGAATTTGGCTTTAAGCCTACACCGTTAGATGGGAACGAGGAAAACTCTTCTCGAGCGCAAGAAAATTTGAATGAATTACATGACTTTGTGCGCGGTCGAATTAAAATGACCAGTGATAAGATGAAAGCCAGATACGACCGAGCCGCAAACTCTGAGGGATTCACTGAAGGTCAGCTGGTTCTACTTTCAACCCACAACGAAAGAAAGGATTATCTCCTAAACTACAGACGCATTGGGATGGGCCTTACCGAGTGATCAAGAAGTTGAACGATGTTGTCTACAGGATCCAGAAGTACAACAGCCCAAGATCTAAAATGAAGGTGGTCCATCTTGAACGACTAGCAAATTACGGAAAGGGAGATAGTGTGCCTATTCGGGACGAACAGGCTTAAGTGGGCGGCAGTGTTACGAATTTGGGGATTCTTGTTGCTAAATGGCGATTTTAATAAACAGCAAGATGGCAACACTATGAAATACAGTCAAACAATCACTATTTTCCGTTAAATTCAAAATTGCTACTATTCTGTAACCAGTAATTGCCAGATCAGTCGAGCTTTTTCTAGAAGTGATGCCAACTGGTATAAATACCAGTGCGCCGCGAATAAATGGGTCAGTCGTAATTAAATCGTCGAAGTCGTTAAGTTGTAATCGAAACGTGAAGCGATAACTATCAACCTTAAGCTACAAGCTAATTAATTTAGTGTGAAACGGTTATTTAATAAATCTAAAGTTAAATTAAATAAAAAGTGTTTTATTTTGCAAATAAAAGAATCCGTAAAATTGTTTATTCAACGGGAATTAAACAAAACACGATTTATAAAAGGCTAAATCGTAACAATATATACATATATATATACACATTTTGTATTTTTTACTGGTAAAAGAATTTTTAAACTTTGTAAAAAGAGAGTTAGAGTTATATATTATTAATTACATAAAAATGGAAATCATATGATCAGTTAAAAAAAAGTAAAATTAAGTACATAAGTAAATAAGTAAATAAGATCGTAAATTTCAGCATCGTCGATTTCATTACTTGTGTCTTGACTTTTATACACATTATTTGAATTGAATTTTTTTTATCATTTCATTAGTCGGTGCAAAAAAATTGCAGAACAATTTGTTAACGTTCATGTGATTTATTATTCTCAATAGAGCGTCTAAAAGCTCATATTGAATTTTATTTCTTAATCGAGTTTTTGTATAATTCTTTATAGAAAATAGCCTTTCAACGCAGGCATTACTGGTTGGAACAACCAACATATTAAGAACGGCCAAAGATAATTCTTTAAAATGGTACGTACCTGCTGCATCATGATAATCAAACACTTTTGGCCAAAAATCAAGTAAATTTGTTGGAATTTCGTTATTAAAATAACTATTCCAATTTATGAACGGAAGTTCATATGTCATACGACATGACATGACTTTTGATGTCGTTTTGCCACTAAATATGAAATTCACTTAAAATGATAACTATTTTTTTTTTTCAATTAGTAATGATAACAAAAAAGACAAACTATTAAAAAAAAAAACACTGAAATAAAATAAATGGTGAAAATAGCCAAGAAAATCGTCAGTTACATCATAAATCGCCAAAATATCGCCATGTCGCCATATGGAAAATCTCGACGCCAAACACGTTTCAAAATCGCCATGTTTGGCGAGAAGTCGCCATATCTGACAGCCCTGCTTGTCAGTATAAAATGCTAAAAGGTCGCCAATAGTGGTTTGGCACCTGAGGAACAAGGAAAATGGCGGCGTTAGCAAAAAAATTTACGACAGCGCCAACATTCTTTTTTATCTTTTTTTAGCGTTGCCAATCGAAATTATATTAAAACACAGAGTTGCGGACAATTAGTTTTTAGAGAAAAAGTTGGATTAACTGTTAATCAAAGAGATAAATAAATGGTGTAATGGACTTTAAGACGGGATTAGCTTTTATGTGTAAATTCTCAATTAACTTTTATTGTGAACACCCTCTAACGTTGTTGAAACGACAATAATATAGGTTTCATTTCATTGTCGTGTGAAAATAAATGCATAATCCAAGGTTGCCAAAACTTTTTGAGAGAAAAAATTTAAAAAAAACCGTTATATTTATAGGCGTAAACGTGCAGCAAACAAATTTGTGTTTTATTTGTTTACAAAACAGTTTTATAATAAGATTTAGTGTTGAAACAAAGTAATCACATTTATTCACCGACAATTTCATTGTTTAGTTCAGTATTTTGTTTGTCAATCCTTTATACAAGAAAAATGGGTTTTTGTAGAGATTTTACGAATATTATGTCACTATTTGGAATTTTTCAGTTATTCGGTCGAATACCGAATATTAGTACTGTTCGTCAGTATTATTCGGTTTATAGAAATTTGTTAAAATTTTTTTTAATAAAAATAGGAAAATTTTTAAAATTTTAGCAAATTTTGGACGAAATTATTTTAGAATATATTAGAATTATATACAAAGAGTTTCCTATTGATGAAAATTAAGCACCATCGGCTATGGTTTAGTTTTTGCACAATTGCAATATTTATATTAGAATTATCACAAAAATTTGGTTTGTACTCGGTATTTGGCACAATTTACCATGCGGTATTCGGTTTGAACCAATTGAAGAATATTCGGTAAATTGCCGAAAAGACTAGTTTTTTAAAATGTAGCGAAAAATTTACATTTTCTTGTAATTTTATTAAAACTCTAACAAATTGAAATTATCTACAAGTTAAACTTCAGTTTTAGCGAATAGACCATAAAACAGTTTTAAAATATTATTTCGTGCTAAAAATAAAGTAACCACATTATTTCACTGACAATTTCGGTGTTTAGTATAGCATCTGTCAAACTCCATATAAAAATATAAGCTTTTTGTATCCATTTAAGAGATATGACCATTTGTAATGTAGCACAAAGGTGACATTTGAATGTAATTTCCTAAGACTGTAAAAAATTGGAATTTTGAATAGTTTTTACTGCAGTTTTACGGCTTTTTTTGGCTAAAATGAAATTTACTAAAAGCACCAAAAGCACTACCGATATATTACAAAAGCATGAATTTAGTGCTCTTTTATGTTTTGGCACCTTGACTAAAATTTTTTCGTTGTGTGACATTGAAAACCACCATAAATAGTGAAGTGCTCAAAAAAGTTTAAAGGAATCTGTTGGGAGTGTGTTTGTTGATTCATCCTCACAGAATTAGAACATAACATAATGTAAAACTAAAAAATTCATTAAAATTAATCTTGACACGCACTATATCCACACCGCACAGTGTTTCAAAATCACATTTTTGAGCAAATAACATTTCAGGCCACAATTCTTAGGCGACTTAAAAAATTCTTTTTTTGTGCTTTAAGTTACTAAATTTCACACAAACCTATCGAGTCGGATTTTTGAATTTTTTGTTTTAAATATATTTACATTTTTGTTTAAAATATTTTACATAGTTTTAGTTTTTTCCCCCGAAAAACAATTAAAACTTCGGGAGATTTAAATGATATGCACCTTTAGTATTTTGAAAGTATTTTGGTCCTCCATCGGCTCCTTCCACAATATTTATTTCTATCTCTTATGATCAATTTACTTTTCAAAAAATTTACATTTTATTTTTCTTTTATCATCCTTATGAAGTATGCAATATGCACTTGTTTTAATTTCTATTTCTTCAAATTCATTAAATATTGTTAAACTTTTTTTTAAATATTTTTTCAAAAAGTGGTGGAATATTTGTATTATAAAATACATGCATTTTGTTAGTATAAACTTATAAGCACCTTAAATTAAATTTATTTTAATCATCTAGCGGTCCTCATAATCGGGATCTTTGTGAACCATAGAATTTGTGTTAAAATGGCATCAATTTGTTAGTGCATATTTTGATATAAATGCATATTTTGCTTTAAATGCATATTTTTTATGGCATATTTTTTATTTTTTGTTTTAAGAGAAGCAACACTCAGGAAATTCTTTCTATTAATTAATGTGTTGCTTTCTTTGGAAAGAGGATAGTTGCTCGCCAGATGATGAAAAGTTGATGAATTTATGGAAGCTTTTTGTTTCACAGCCCTGATTAATTATTTTACTTCGGTGGGGTTAAGTGCTATGGGAACACCGAAGGTGGGCGCTGCGATACTGATGTGATAGAAAACTTAAACATATTATTTTGCTAAATTGATGTTGTCGTCACCGGGAATTGAACCCGGGACCATCTGTGTAAGAGTCCAACGTGCTAACCATTACACCACAATGCCTATTTTTCTTAGCTTTTCGTAAAAAAAGGTCGGCTTTTAATTCTATTTAATTTTAACAACATATGCAGAGAATATATTAAAAATATAAATTAAATTAAAATTTAAAACAAGAAAAATAATTAATTTGAAGTGCCTTTCTTTTCACGTTTTTCAAGTTTAACAAATTCAGTTTTATTTTCAAGATATCTTCTTTTTTAACACAAATATTTATTTATAACATTTACAAATATTCACTTTTATGCAATTTCCTTGGTTAAATCCGTTAATAATGCAATTAGCCTTGCAAGCGT
Organism: Delia radicum; assembly: GCA_021234595.1. Taxonomy (NCBI): domain Eukaryota; kingdom Metazoa; phylum Arthropoda; class Insecta; order Diptera; family Anthomyiidae; genus Delia; species Delia radicum. Next base: position 57,372,567 of record CM037854.1, read on the forward strand.
AAGCAGAACAGGTAAAACGTTTATGCCTGTTTAATACTTTTCCAACTGTTTGTTTATCGTGTTCATTAGAAAATGCTTGATTGGTAGGCTTAAATGATTGTGAAATGTCATCTGAAGATTTAGCCATGTCTAATGTTAGGAAAATTAAGTAAGCCACTAAAACCCAAGCGTATTTCATTGTTTAGTAATTGAATGTGATTTTTAAATAGACAATTAATATTTATTTCTGTGGTCTTATCTACATGCATTTTTAATTATGTGTTTAAAATTTTTGTATTAACTTTTTTTTAACTAGGGGACTTTTTTTAAATTATCAGTTAAAACAACACAATTCCCAGAAGTACATTTAAAAAAAGACCGCACTGAAAAAGTTTGGCAGTATAATCTAGAGAAAATGACAGTTAAAACAACTGTAATTTTAGTTAAGAAGCCAACAAAGGTAATTAGCGTTAAAATAACTAAAAATGTGGTTGTTTTTAACTGTTGAAAGACAGCTAACAATGCACACTGGGGATTTTTTTATGGAGGTGAGGAAAAAATATATTTGTCAAAAAATGTAGTGATTTCATCACAAATTTAGTTTTATTTATATAGTAATACACAAAAGTAATCAAAATAAAGAAAGTTAGAGAAATGTATATCGTTACCTACAATGTAAAAAGCCCTAACTAACAAAAAAATTTAAATGATTTTTTTTTTTAATTTTTTATTTATTATTTATTTTAAATCTATTTTAAATTTCATCACAAATTTAGTTTTATTTATATAGTAATACACAAAAGTAATCAAAATAAAGAAAGTTAAAGAAATGTATATCGTTACCTACAATGTAAAAAGCCCTAACTAACAAAAAAATTTAAATGATTTTTTTTTAATTTATTAATTATTTTAAATTTATTTTTAATTTCATCACAAATTTAGTTCTATTTATATAGTAATACACAAAAGTAATCAAAATAATGAAAGTTAGAGAAATTTATATCGTTACCTAAAATGTAAAAAGCCCCAACTAACAAAAAAATTTAAATGATTTTTTTTTAATTTTTAATTTATTATTTATTTTAAATCTATTTTTAATTTCATCACAAATTTTGTTTTATGTATATAGTAATACTATATAATAATCATAACAAATGTCATAAATGTTTTTTCCAAAGAATTTTGTGCATATCTCGAGCAAATTTTTGAAATTCATACCTTCACTTAATTGTGAATAAAAGCGAAACGCGTTCATCGATTCTCATGATTTATGTCTCATTTTGTTCATAGGTTATGCCACTTTACGTGAAAGTAATAGGACTTGACACGTTTTACCGTTTTGGATTTTTTATGAATTAAAAAAAAAAAATTTAAATTTTTAGGCAAAAAATATTTTTTTTCTTCATACATTTATTTATAACTGCGAAAGTGTTGCTTATGTAGCGAAACGTTATATAAACAGATGAAAGTAATTGTAATTCTTGATTTTTCTAAATTTGTTTCAGCAAAATCCGACTAGTGGTTCTCGAGTTTTGTTAAACAAAATAGCTTTATCAGAATTGAGTCCCGAATCAATCAGCTGAAAAATGTTGTACTGTGTAATGAAACAAATTGAGAGGTGGCAGCTGGTGGCACTTGAAATTAATTAAAAATGTAAAAACAGATATGAGACAATGTATTAGTAGTGATTTCCAACTGTGGGAAGTAAGGCTAAAATTGCAGGTCCAAATGTTTGGAGAAAAAAAGGGATTTTGTTATATGTTCATAAAAATAAACAAACAAAAAAAAAAAAATTAAGTCTGTGCAGAGTCTATTTTTTCAATTTTAGTATACTGAAATATCCTACTTTAAATAAAAAATAAAAAGAAAAACGTTAGCTCACATAATAAAATAATATTCGTTTTTAAATTCTTAGGTTTAAATTAAGTTGGTTCGGTAAAACATACAAGTACTGAGTTTGAGACGGATATAAGAAAAACAGCCAGTCAGATCGAAGTAATTCTTTTTGATTTGATTGTACCATTTAGTCTAAAATTTCAAAATATCACTGCATATTGCATGAAGAGTATGTTGACAATTTGACTTTTTTCCGCGAAATCCCCAGTGTGCAATGTCGTAAAAACAACTGACAATTTGTTACTACAAATATGGCTAAAAACTACTGTTTATACCAGTTATTTTTTTTTGGTATTTTAAAAATATTTTTATAACAAAAAACATATTTTGATATAATTTTTATTAAAAATAAAAATTATTTTTTTTCGACTTTTAATTGGACAATATCCTAATAAAGAAATATAGAGTATGGCCTCGAACTTGAATAATTTTCATTTTGAAAAACATATTTTTTTAATAAAAAACATTTTGTTCTTCTTTCAATTACAATAAAAATTTGTATTTTCTATAACCTACTTAAAATGCAAAGTCAAAATTCCAAACGGTACTCCAGTTATAAAGGGTTTGTGCATTGGATATACAGTGAAAGTTTCTAATTATTATTTGCATTGCAATGAATAACCTTGTAGTCATTTTTTACTATTGATAAAACAACTATAATGGTAGTAAAAACTATTAAAACGACTATCGAAGCGGTCAACTAACATTAAATGAATGCATAAACCGTAAAAAAGGAACAACAAAACAATACACATAAAACGACTACATAAGTTCTAAAACTACTGTTTTTAAAAGTTATTTTTTCGGTATATTAATAATATTTTTAATAAAAACTCACAAAAAAAAAAAAATTTTTTTTTGGTAAATAGTGGAAATTAGATTACATATGATTTTCTAAGAATTGTGAATTGTTGTGGTGTTTGTCTTAGCTATCTTCTGCAATTACAATTAAATGTAAAATCGACCCCGTGTAATTGAAACTGGTTTTAAGCCACAGCAAAAATCGACCTTACTTAGATCAGTTGGTTAGAGCCTCTGTCTAAGTGTAGTACGAAGTGCATGTGGCAAAGAAAGCAGGTTCAAGCCACGGTCAGGATTGCATTTAATAAAATAAACATTTCATATAGATGCAATCAAACAATAAAAACCATAACAAATAATTACAGTATTGTCAAAAGGATTACTGATGAAGGTTGTGTTACCAGAAACTGCGCAGTCTAATTCAATAAAAAATTTACAATGTAGTTATGATTTTTAGAAAAGTATGCTTAATCTTCTCTACCACGCCTATCTCAAACAATATATTTTCTTTTAATTACAATAAAAAATTGTATATCCTACATACTGTTTAAAATGCAAAGTCTAAATTCTGAACGGTATTCAAGTTTTGGCATTTTTATGCATTGGAGATACAAAGAATTTTTCTAATTATTATTTGTAAATTATGAATATATCAATAATATCAAATATAAACTTAACGAGAACTTTTAAAAACCCGAAATAATCTTCAATGTTTTAAATAACTAACAAAAATTAACTGTTTACTGCAAAATTACTATTTAGTATTTGTTTATTAAAATACTAAAATATCTACTCAAAGCAATTGTTACTGAAGTACAATATTTTTGCTTAGTTATTTTTTGAAATAACTGTCTAAATTAGTCGTTTTTTATTTTCTCATAGAAAAGTGACTACTACTACACTCAAAAAAAGTTAGTAAAGTAGGCAAAAAATGTTGCTGAGTCAGCAACATTTTAGTTAGGATGATGCTTGCCAAAAGTTGCTAATGTCAACAAAATCTTTTGCTGAAAATCAGCGAGCTGATTATTAGTAGACTGAAAAAAACTCAAAAAATTTTGTTGAAAA
>CM037854.1:57376407-57398077 GCA_021234595.1 Delia radicum
TTATATATTGACCGGTCAAATGACCGACATGCTGATGGAAATATCCATCAATGCGTAGAACAAAGTTTCTATCATTTTCTTAAGGGCAATATGAAAAAAGTGATGGAAACTTGTGTACGTGGTGATTTGCATTCTCCCTCTAATTTATAAATTCATAAGTTAGAGAAGATGCAAGATTTGCATGTGTTAGTTTCGGTGATCCATTTCTTGTAGGGGGATGACCGAAACTAACTCTACAAGAAATGGATGACCGAAACTAACACATGCAAATCTTGCATCTTCCTCTAACTTATGAATTTATAAATTAGAGGGAGATGCAAAATCACACGTACACAAAGTTTCCATCACTTTTTTCACATTGCCCTTAGGAAATGATAGAAACTTTGTTCTACGCATTTGATGGATATTTCCTTCAGCAGTGTCGGTCATTTGACCGGTAATATGACTGTCACTGTTTCTGGCTGGGTAACACATGCAAATCTTGCATCTTCCTCTAACTTATAAATTAGAGGGAGATGCAAAATCACACGTACACAAAGTTTCCATCACTTTTTTTCATATTGCCCATAAGAAAATGATAGAAACTTTGTTCTAAGCATTGATGGATGTTTCCATCAGCAGTGTCGGTCATTTGACCGCCCAGCAAGAACAGTGACGGTCAAATGACTGACACTGCTGATGTCGGTCATTTGACTTCGAAAGACTTAATTCGATCCGAGCTTAATTCACAACAAATTTAATTCAGAATTAAAAAACGCTTATATTTCATTCCCTTTAATCCATTCCCTTACAATTCTTTCAGTAGCTTCATTTAAAAGCTTAAATATATATTGAGTGAATTCCTAACTAGAATGAATTCAATTATATGTTTATTCAAAATATTACTAAATTGAATGAAAAAAATTTTAGAATCATTTATTTAATTACAAGGAAGCTTGACATTAACACACAAATAAATACGTAACAAACAAGGACTAACAAATTATAAAACGAGTTTTTCTTTTGTTGTAGACTAATTGTAAGTAATTTGCTTTTGTTTTATGTAAATACTTCAAGTTAAATTATGAAAACTTTCGTTCATCGTACACACTAAAAATTTTTTATATAAATAGAAAATTTTTGGTCTTCAAAGTTTAGTAACGCCATGATGCTTGTTAGTAGAGTTGTGATTAATCGTTCATTTTTGTGACTCGGTCAGTATCGTTCAATTCGAGTTAGTGAACTAGTTCGTTCAAATCATTCAATCGTTCTTTTTTCCTTTGACTTGTGACTGAACTGCGTGTTGTGAACTGTGTCGTTCGTTTGACAATTATTACACACTATTCATGTTTTACGAGTTTTTTTTCACAATGTTACTGTACATAGACAAAAAGTGTTATAAAATTGCAACTTTTCTAACAAAAATTTATTATTTTGTGTAAAAAACATTTTATTTGTATGACTATAATTGCTTTTCTTAATTTGAAACAATATTACTACTATTTGTTTTTAATAATTGCTCTTACAAGCAGTTTTAATTGAATAGAGATGCAATTGTTCTGTGAATAAAAAGAACGATTGAACGAAATGAACGATTGAACGAGAAGATCGAATATTGGTGAACGAGTCATATTGTTCAATTGAGTGAGTCGTTCAATTGAACTAGTTCGTTCATGAACGACACAACTCTACTTGTTAGGAAAAGACCTAACCACGTGGTTGGTTACTAAGAAGACAAGAATGGAGCAAAATTGATTATTAATAGGTTTTTTGTTAAAGTTCTGCCTATTATATAGGCTCTAGCTTTTCTAAAACTTCGGGTTCTGATGAGATCTTTAGCCAGATCGAAATACTAGTATCAACCTAGCTAATATGTTTGATTTGCTTTATTTTGTAAATATACGGAGGTTGAAAGCTCGTTATAAATTAAAACAAAATTTTAATTTTTTCCGTTTATATGCTTAAACTATGCACAATACACTTGTTTATGTATAACAAAAATATCAGTGTATTTTGTTGTTGTTAACTGTTGCTAAAAAACAGTTATGCCTTTCTTATGTTGCAATTGGTATAAAAGCAGACAACGAAGCCGATCGGCTCATAGCCGCGGCTTAGCCGCAGCCGACTATTTTTCAGGCACTTGAGCAGCCGCCGACTTGTGCGGCTAATTTCGGCTAGAAATTTTAGCCGATTGATTGCTTCTACAAAACGGCGTTTATAATTTTTTATAAACGAAAGGTGAATTTTATGAGAATTCTCTATCTTTTAAACACCGCCAACCACCTGGTAACATTAAGTTTTCAATAACTGGCAACACAAAAATATTCCATAGCGTGTAATAAAAGTCCCGTTATATTTTTCGCGTTGCAAGAAAAAGTGAATAATAGTAATAGTAAAATTTCGCAAAAAAATATAAAAAAACTATTTCTCTACTACACAAACTAGTCCACAAATTCCTACTGATTCTGACTCAGTGGGTCGCTGGAAACTGCGTTAATTCTAAAAAGTTGTCTTAATCCTGCTACTGTGAAAAAGCAGTTATTTGTTCATGACAACAGGGCAATAATAGCACCATTTTTATCTAATTAAAACAAATATATAACTATACTTAAATGCTATATGCAAAAGCTAGTTCCTGTTATTTTTTTAATATACTCGCATTACAAGAATGTGTATTTTTGTCAAAGAATCGTCGACTTTAGTCGAATTTTACTCGCCGCCGATTTTTTTTACTTCAGCCGCCGCCAAAAATGTTCGGCTCTAGTCGACATTTAGCCGCTGCCGCCAGCCGAAATAAAGCATCGGCTTCGTTCTCTGGTATAAGTCATGGTTCACACACAGCAATTATAATTGCCCAATTCTTCTTCAATTCTCCTTTGAACTTGCTCTTGTGTTCACACAGGAAAAGTTTGTTTCAGCAATTTTCGTATTGAAAATTGCGAATGACAAAACAAAACGGAATTGGAGTATCATCATTCTCTTTCCCTCCCTCTTCTATAAACTCAAGAATTGCGCAATTATAATTGCCGTGTGTAAACCTAGTCTAAAGCAAGATATATTGATATCTTGATATGATGTATCTTGGTCTAAAGTTGCAAATATTTTTTTTGCGATTTCTGAAAATTAAAAATTTTGAGTTGTCACTTTTGAGCTAGGTTTGCGATATGTGCACTAGTAAAACTACGTTTTAAGTAGCTTTAAAATGAGGTATCAATGACTATCGTAGCTTAAGCCGTTAAAAAGATATGAAATATTACGCACCAATATTTTTTTTTTTTTAAATTCGAATATTTTTCATACATATTTTGAAACGCGATATTTCAAGATCCTCTGGGAGTAGCTGTCCTACATTTATATGAGGTTATAGGTAGGTATATAATATACATATTCTATACCAAGCTTGGATTGCAATCAGAAGGGATAGAGGAAATGGAGTGGTTGATTTTATGTTTTCAGTCATTTCTTTTTTATTTAACTGCTAAAAAAAAATGTGCTAGAATCTAGCACATTTTTTTACGATCTAGCACCCAAACACAATTAAAATATGGCAACACTGCGGGAATGTAACCATGCGGGAATGCAACCATAACCTTACTTTGCGGGAATGCAACCATAACCTTACTTCAAAAAAAAAAACTAGCCAAGAAAATGATGCTTATGTGCAATCCATAAAGCAACTTAAACTATTATCATGTTAATTTTGTCTTTATAATAAACTTACCTGATTTTGTACATTTATAAGTAACTGGCCACAGCAAGTCCTAAGCAATAAGTTGATTAATATAAATATAATAAAATTATATTTAAATTTCAGATGAGGTTTCGTTGCATGGCGACATTTAAAGCCGGCATTCGAAAGAAGGCAACAAAATAAACGATGACAGAGTATATCCAGACTTTTTAGTGGTTGTTGAGGGTATAAAATTGTTAGAGGAGCAGACAAACGATGACGATAATGGAGATTTTAATTGTAATATGTTTTCGTTGTCTGTGTTTGTTGTTAAGGCGGTGTCATGAGTACATATTGTTAAAAGCATTTTATTTAATATAATAAACTGCAGAACTTTATTTTCTTTAAAAAACACACACTCACTTTGCAGCACTACATTAACAATAGATTTTTCGGTTTTTTACTAAAACACGTTTTGCTGTTACTAAATATAGTAGGTTTCACCTTGAAATTTGAGAATTTCTCAAAGAATATACATTTACATATGTACGAGATGATAAGCTTTTGATTGAAATGATTTTCTATACGAAATCAGTAGACAATTTCATACACACACACACGACACAAATGGCTTCTGGTCTGATTATACGTTTACTTGTTTTTTTTTTTTTATTTTAATTATATATTGTGCTTTATTATATTAATTAGGCTTAAATTTTTTCGCACAGCTTTCATTAGTATAAAATTAATGAAAAATTCTATTTTTATTCAACTATTTTTGCGATATACTACTGTACTATAACCCGTTAGACCGCCATATTGCAAACGACTAATATCAGAGTAGGCGAATTTAGCAACTGTCATTTATTTTACTAGAAAATTCGAATATAGCGTTTTGTTTATTTCGAAAATATATAACAGTTGTTTTTAGTTATACTTACTAAACACATTAAAGAAAGTTGTGTTTACGGAACACAGCCAACTAAGATATAAAAAAAATACAGTTAACAAAATTAATGGATATAAATTCTACATGTATGGAATTTCATTTCAGGGTATGAATTAAGTATGAATTTTAGGAAACACGACAAAGAATTACACAAAGCTTAAAACTAAAGGAGAAAATACTTTCCTATCCATTTTGTATGAATGCAAAAATTCGCTGGCCTACTGGTGAAATTTAACGTTTCATATTGGAAAATTTTTCGCTTTATATCAGCCTTTATTGTCAACATTCTCTAAATCATTGTCGTTTTGGGCATGTAACTTAATACTATGTCTCCACTTACGTGTTTTGTGCAAAATATCTGTTTTGATTGAAAAAATATGTATGGGAAATATGTAAAAAACACGTTGTGTTCATGTGTTCCTATATATTTTTCTTTATCGAAACAAATGTTTTGATCAAAACACGTAAGTGGAAATACGTTGTAATTTATTTATGCATCTCATGAGTTATAAATGTCATATCAAAGTGAAACAACAAAATTTTTACATTTAGAGTGTGTTCACAATTTAAGCTAAAACTAAAAGCGAAAACATTTTCCCATTAATTTTCGCCTTTAGTTTTAGGGAACAAAATTAATCTTCTTGATTAAAGTTAATCAAGCTTCTTAAACTTCCTTGTCAGCAGGGTTGTCAGATTTTTTTGAGCTCCATCGCCAAACCGGATGTCAAAAATCGCCAAAAGTCGCCAAAAGTTAAATTTGTTCAGTTTTTGTTAATTTTTTTTATTTCAAAAAATAAAATTTTGTTTACACAAAAAAAGCTGGTATAATATTAAAGTCAAAAATCGCCAAAAACTGATAAAAAAAAAACTAAAAAATCGCCAAAAGTAAGTTTAGTTAGTTTTAGTTATTTTTTTTTTATTTAATTAATAAATATTGGGAACTATGCACACTTATTCTAATTTAGCAAAATACCCAAGAAACAACTTTACGGACTGTCCATTACAAACGGATTCATGAATCCGGCATTGACGGTACGAAAACGGACCGGAATTTACGTATCCGTCGAAGCGTGTACGAAAACGGACCATTAACGTACAGTAAAATTGGATTACTCAAATTTTCGAAATTATCCGTTTTAACTCCGTTTTGCTGTATCCGTTTCGGTGCCGTTTAACCGGACTACACCGATTTTCATCAGTTAAAACTCCGTTACAACCGTTATCGTTTTTCTTCCGGTATTACCGGTGTGTTTTGTTTAAAAAAAAAATAAAACAGTTTATTTATTAATAAAATTAAATATTAATAACATCTATATATATATATATATATATATATATAAAGAAGTGTACATTTTGATTGTCGGTCCATAACTCGAGAACGGCTACAGAAAATAAAAAATGGCTGAATACGTTTTGTAGAACATGCTATGAGGATGGTTTAAAAAAAAAGTTCTTTAAAAATATTTCCGTTTGGTCCAGATGTGGTGATTTTTCTGAACATTAGTCATTTTCATCTATATATATATCTATGTATATAAAAATAAGGGTACATTTTGATTGTCACTCCATAACTCGAGAACGGCTGCATAAAATAAAAAATGGCTGAATACTTTTTGTAGAACATGCAATGAGGATGGTTTATAAAAAAAAAAAATTGTTTGAAAATATTTCCGTTTAGTCCAGATGTGGTGATTTTTCTGAACATTAGTCATTTTCATCTATATCTATATATATAAAAAGAAGTGTATATTTTGATTGTCACTCCATAACTCGAGAACGGCTGCATAAAATAAAAAATGACTGAATACGTATTTAAGATTTTTTTGGTTATTTTTAAATGTACCACTTTTTTAACATATACTTGTATTTCAGATGTTTTTGCAATTAAATATAGAGATGCAGATCTCATGAAAATTTTAATGATGAAGATGTTAAACAACACCAGAGATAAAATGAAAAAAAAAAATCAAAATGTTAAAACCAAATCCTTTTATTGAATTTTTATGTGGTTTCATATTGTTTTTTAATAATGTAATTGTTAATCCATTTTTGTTAATATTTTTATAAATGAAAAAATTTAAAAATAAAACCAAACTTTTGTTTAAAATTAAAAAAGGAGAAATCATTTAGATAAAATAAATAAAAAAAAAATAAAAATGGACCATTTAAAAAAACGGTACGAATACGGACCATATTCGGACCGTATACGGTATATTAAAAACGGAGTCCACTCCGTTTTTAAAATAAATGACGGACAGTTTACGGTACGTTTTGAACGTACGCTCAATTCGTACACTCCGTTTTATATACAGCATGACGGTACGAAAACGGTCCGTTTTAGCGTGCTTTATACTGTTTCGAATCCGTATTCGATGTTTCTTTTATTCCGTTTTCCGGTCCGTATACTGATCCGGAAAACGGTACGGAAACGGACTTCGGATCCGTATATGCTGTACCGAAAACGGCACATAAACGGACCGGATTGTTTGCTGGGTATATACGCATTTACATATATACATATATATATATATATACACACATTTTGTCTTTTTTACTGGTAAAAGAATTTTAAAACTTTGTAAAAAGAGAGTTAGAGTTATATATTTTTAAATTACATAAAAATGGAAATCATATGATCAGTTAAAAAAAGTAAAATTAAGTACATAAGTAAATAAGTAAATAAGATCGTAAATTTCAGCATCGTCGATTTCATTACTTGTGTCTTGACTTTTATACACATTATTTGAATTGAATTTTTTTTATCATTTCATTAGTCGGTGCAAAAAAATTGCAGAACAATTTGTTAACGTTCATGTGATTTATTATTCTCAATAGAGCGCCTAAAAGCTCATATTGAATTTTATTTCTTAATCGAGTTTTTGTATAATTCTTTATAGAAAATAGCCTTTCAACGCAGGCATCACTGGTTGGAACAACCAACATATTAAGAGCGGCCAAAGATAATTCTTTAAAATGGTACGTACCTGCTGCATCATGATAATCAAACACTTTTGGCCAAAAATCAAGTAAATTTGTTGGAATTTCGTTATTAAAATAACTATTCCAATTTATGAACGGAAGTTCATATGTCATACGACATGACATGACTTTTGATGTCGTTTTGCCACTAAATATGAAATTCACTTAAAATGATAACTATTTTTTTTTCAATTAGTAATGATAACAAAAAAAGACAAACTATTAAAAAAAATCACTGAAATAAAATAAATGGTGAAAATAGCCAAGAAAATCGTCAGTTACATCATAAATCGCCAAAATATCGCCATGTCGCCATATGGAAAATCTCGACGCCAAACACGTTTCAAAATCGCCATGTTTGGCGAGAAGTCGCCATATCTGACAGCCCTGCTTGTCAGTATAAAATGCTAAAATGTCGCCAATAGTGGTTTGGCACCTGAGGAACAAGGAAAATGGCGGCGTTAGCAAAAAAATTTACGACAGCGCCAACATTCTTTTTTATCTTTTTTTAGCGTTCCCAATCGAAATTATATTAAAACACAGAGTTGCGGACAATTAGTTTTTAGAGAAAAAGTTGGATTAACTGTTAATCAAAGAGATAAATAAATGGTGTAATGGACTTTAAGACGGGATTAGCTTTTATGTGTAAATTCTCAATTAACTTTTATTGTGAACACCCTCTAACGTTGTTGAAACGACAATAATATAGGTTTCATTTCATTGTCGTGTGAAAATAAATGCATAATTCACGCTTAGCATAATCCAAGGTTGCCAAAACTTTTTGAGAGAAAAATTTAAAAAACCCGTTATATTTATAGGCGTAAACGTGCAGCAAACAAATTTGTGTTTTATTTGTTTACAAAACAGTTTTATAATAAGATTTAGTGTTGAAACAAAGTAATCACATTTATTCACCGACAATTTCATTGTTTAGTTCAGTATTTGGTTTGTGTTTTTTTTTTTGCGAAAATATTTGCCAATCTTTATACAAGAAAAATGGGTTTTTGTAGAGATTTTACGAATATTATGTCACTATTTGGAATGTTTCAGTTATTCGGTCGAATACCGAATATTAGTACTATTCGTCAGTATTATTCGGTTTATAGAAATTTGTTAAAATTTTTTTTAATAAAAATAGGAAATTTTTAAAATTTTAGCAAATTTTGGACGAAATTATTTTAGAATATATTAGAATTATATACAAAGAGTTTCCTATTGATGAAAATTAAGCACCATCGGCTATGGTTTAGTTTTTGCACAATTGCAATATTTATATTAGAATTATCACAAAAATTTGGTTTGTACTCGGTATTTGGCACAATTTACTATTCGGTATTCGGTTTGAACCAATTGCCGAATATTCGGTAAATTGCCGAAAAGACTAGTTTTTTAAAATGTAGCGAAAAATTTACATTTTCTTGTAATTTTATTAAAACTCTAACAAATTGAAATTATCTACAAGTTTAACTTCAGTTTTAGCGAATAGACCATAAAACAGTTTTAAAATATTATTTCGTGCTAAAAATAAAGTAACCACATTATTTCACTGACAATTTCGGTGTTTAGTATAGCATCTGTCAAACTCCATATAAAAATATAAGCTTTTTGTATCCATTTAAGAGATATGACCATTTGTAATGTAGCACAAAGGTGACATTTGAATGTAATTTCCTAAGACTGTAAAAAATTGGAATTTTGAATAGTTTTTACTGCAGTTTTACGGCTTTTTTTGACCAAATGAAATTTTTTAAAAAGCACCAAAAGCACTACCGATAAATTACAAAAGCATGAATTTAGTGCTCTTTTATGTTTTGGCACCTTGACTAAAATTTTTTCGTTGTGTGACATTGAAAAGCACCATAAATAGTGAAATGCTCAGAAAAGTTTAAAGGAATCTGTTGGGAGTGTGTTTGTTGATTCATCCTCACAGAATTAGAACATAACAAAATGTAAAACTAAAAAATTCATTAAAATTATTCTTGACACGCACTATATCCACACCGCACAGTGTTTCAAAATCACATTTTTGAGCAAATAACATTTCAGGCCACAATTCTTAGGCGACTTAAAAAATTCTTTTTTTGTGCTTTAAGTTACTAAATTTCGCACAAACCTCTCAAGTCGGATTTTGAATTTTTTGTTTTAAATATATTTACATTTTTTGTTTGAAATATTTTTACATATTTTAGTTTGTTTCCCCCGAAAAACAATTAAAACTTCGGGAGATTTAAATGATATGCACCTTTAGTATTTTTAAAGTATTTTGGTCCTCCATCGGCTCCTTCCACAATATTTATTTCTATCTCTTATGATCAATTTACTTTTCAAAAAATTTACATTTTATTTTTCTTTTATCATCCTTATGAAGTATGCAATATGCACTTGTTTTAATTTCTATTTCTTCAAATTCATTAAATATTGTTAAACTTTTTTTAAATATTTTTTCAAAAAGTGGTGGAATATTTGTATTATAAAATACATGAATTTTGTTAGTATAAACTTATAAGCACCTTAAATTAAATGTATTTTAATCATCTAGCGGTCCTCATAATCGGGATCTTTGTGAACCATAGAATTTGTGTTAAAATGGCTTCAATTTGTTAGTGCATATTTTGATATAAATGCATATTTTGCTTTAAATGCATATTTTTATGGAATATTTTTTTTTTTTTTTCTGTTTTAAGAGAAGCAACACTCAGGAAATTCTTCCTATTAATTAATGTGTTGCTTTCTTTGGAAAGAGGATAGTTGCTCGCCAGATGATGAAAAGTTGATGAATTTATGGAAGCTTTTTGTTTCACAGCCCTGATTAATTATTTTACTTCGGTGGGGTTAAGTGCTATGGGAACACCGAAGGTGGGCGCTGCGATACATATAAGTGATAGAAAACTTAAACATATTATTTTGCTAAATTTATGTTGTCGTCACCGGGAATTGAACCCGGGACCATCTGTGTAAGAGTCCAACGTGCTAACCATTACACCACAACGCCTATTTTTCTTAGCTTTTCGTAAAAAAAGTCACTTTTAATTTTATTTAATTTTAACAACATATGCAGAGAATATATTAAAAAATATAAATTAAATTAAAATTTAAAACAAGAAAAATAATTAATTTGAAGTGCCTTTCTTTTCACGTTTTTCAAGTTTAACAAATTCAGTTTTATTTTCAAGATATCTTCTTTTTTAACACAAATATTTATTTATAACATTTACAAATATTCACTTTTATGCAATTTCCTTGGTTAAATCCGTTAATAATGCAATTAGCCTTGCAAGCGTAAGCAGAACAGGTAAAACGTTTATGCCTGTTTGATACTTTTCCAACTGTTTGTTTATCGTGTTCATTAGAAAATGCTTGATTGGTAGTTTTAAATGATCGTGAAATGTCATCTGAAGATTTAGCCATGTCCAATGTTAGGAAAATTAAGTAAGCCACTAAAACCCAAGCGTATTTCATTGTTTAGTAATTGAATGTGATTTTTAAATAGACAATGAATATTTATTTCTGTGGTCTTATCTACATGCATTTTTAATTATGTGTTTAAAATTTTTGTATTAACTTTTTTTTTAACTAGGGGACTTTTTTTAAATTATCAGTTAAAACAACACAATTCCCAGAAGTGCATTTAAAAAAAAGACCCGCACTGAAAAAATTTTGACAGTATAATCTAGAGAAAATGACAGTTCAAACAACTGTAATTTAAGTTAAAAAGTAAAAAAAGGTAATTACCGTTAAAATAACTAAAAATGTGGTTGTTTTTAACTGTTGAAAGACATCTCGTCGATTGATTATTGGAGAGCCGCACCGACCAAAAACATTTTTGCGAGAAAAACGACAAAGAAAGTTTACAACAAAATTATTAAATTTCTACAAGATAGGTTTTCTTTTTTGTTTGCTATATCTATAGCTGCATTTATTATAAACAATATTGTTAATTTTTACGCCTTTTTGCACTGCGTATCCAGATTTATTAACAATTTTTTAAAAAAAGATTTTTTTATTATATGGCCTATAAGCCGTTTTATCACAATTTTATTGTTTTTCTTTCAAGTAGGTCAAAAGTTTTTTTTCTTTTAACCATTATAAAACTAGGTTGTCATAGTGCAAACCAATGCTTAAACTTTTTTATTGTTTTTTGTTTTATATGCGTTCCTTATTTCAAATGTGTCAAACCAAGATTGACGAATAATGTTTTTATTTTTCTATAGAAAGTTTGACTCATTGGCCAAAAAGTGGTCAATACACCATACCAATGTTAAGAAATTTGTAAAAATAGGGATACGCAGCACATATGGGGCTGGATATCTCCTAATTGATACGAGGTATATAAAAATGGATTAAAGATTTAGAAAGAGGACACATTAATCATAAATAATCAATTCCTAACTCAATTTTGCCAGAAATGGTCTATAGGTCTTACCAATATTCATACGACGAGCTAACAATTCACACTGGGGATTTTTGTATGGAGGTGAGGAAAAAATTATATTTGTCAAAAAATGTAGTGATTTCATCACAAATTTAGTTTTATTTATATAGTAATACACAAAAGTAATCAAAATAAAGAAAGTTAGAGAAATGTATATCGTTACTTACAATGTAAAAAGCCATAACTAACAAAAAAAATTAAATGATTTTTTTTTTAATTTTTAATTTATTATTTATTTTAAATCTATTTTTAATTTCATCACAAATTTAGTTTTATGTATATAATAATCATATCAAGTGTCATAAATGTTTTTTCCAAAGAATTTTGTGCATATCTCGAGGAAATTTTTGAAATTCATACCTTCACTTAATTGTGAATAAAAGCGAATCGCGTTCATCGATTTTCATGATTTATGTCTCATTTTGTTCATAGGTTATGCGACTTTACGCGAAAGTAATAGGACTTGACACGTTTTGCCGTTTTGGATTTTTTATGAATTAAGAAAAAAAAAAATTTAAATTTTTAGGCAAAAAATATTTTTTTTTTCTTCATACATTTATTTATAACTGCGAAACTGTTGCTTATGTAAAGAAACGTTATATAAACAGGTGAAAGTAATTGTAATTCTTGATTTTTCTAAATTTGTTTCAGCAAAATCCCACTAGTGGTTCTCCAGTTATGTTAAACAAAAGAGCCTTATCAGAATTGAGCCCCGAATCAATCAGCTGAAAAATGTTGTACTGTGTAATGCAACAAATTGAGAGGGTGGCACTTGAAATTGATTAAAAATGTAAAAACAGATATGAGACAATGTATTAGTAGTGATTTCCAACTGTGGGAAAGTAAGGCTAAAATTGCAGGTCCAAATGTTTGGAGGAAAAAGGGATTTTTGTTATATGTTCATAAAAATAAACAAACAAAAAAAAAAAAAACTTAAGTCTCTGCAGAGTTTATTTTTTCAATTTTAAAAATAAAAAGAAAAACGTTAGCTCACATAATAAAATAATATTCGTTTTTAAATTCTTAGGTTTAAATTAAGTTGGTTCGGTAAAACATACAAGTACTGAGCTTGAGACGGATATAAGAAAAACAGCCAGTCAGATCGGAGTAATTTTTTTTGATTTGATTGTAGCATTTAGTCTAAAATTTCAAAATATCACTGCATATTGCATGAAGAGTATGTTAAAAATTTGACTTTTTTCCGCGAAGTCCCCAGTGTGCAATATCGTAAAAACAACTGACAATTTGTTACTACAAATATGGCTAAAAACTACTGTTTATACCAGTTTTTTTTTTTTTTTTTTGGTATTTTGAAAATATTTTTATAACAAAAAACATATTTTGATATTATTTTTATTAAAAATAAAAATTATGTTTTTTCGACTTTTAATTGGACAATATCCTAATAAAGAAATATAGAGTACGGCCTCGAACTTGAATAATTTTTTTTTAGTTAGTCTCTTTACAGGAAGAAGAAGAAGAAAACATTTTTATTGAAAAATTTTTTACGGACACAAGGGATATACCAGACTGCCGCAGTTTCGTCCCCCTCCTGGGACTCGTCAGTGGTTAATTTATGTGTCAATTGAACAAAGTATTTTATATTGTTAATTTTGCTCTATATGAAAAACTTTTTATTTTTTTTTTTTTTTTTTTTTTTTTTTTTTTTTTTGGTGTCGTACTGTGATTTGAACTCACAGTCTTAGCATCAAAGCTATGCATCGTAATCTCACCTCTTAACCAGTTGAGCCACGGTCGACACAGCGTTGACTGCGACTAAATTGGAGTTGTGGTCACACTACGTACACACAAGTATTGTTTTGATCAGAAGAGACAGAATTAGCTAATACCAATGCACAATTCATTTCTCAACTATAATGCTTTTTCTTCTTAATCCTATCTCTTTTTCACAAGTAATTATCACGTTTTTTTATGATGCGCTTTATTCACATACAATAGTTGGATACCAAGTGTAGGTTAGAGATTGAGTCGCCGTTAAGCAAGTTTATTCAAATTTTATGTTAGAAAGTGTTTTGCAACCGTCAGACAATGACAATCGTAATTATTTTTTTATATTAATTACTGTAGAATATTTCTTTAGTTAGTCTCTTTACAGGAAGAAGAAGAAGAAAACACAAAATAATTTCTTGTGAAAAGAGATAGGATTAAGAAGAAAAAGCATTATAGTTGAGAAATGAATTGTGCATTGGTATTAGCTAATTCTGTCTCTTCTGATCAAAACAATACTTGTGTGTACGTAGTGTGACCAAACTCCAATTTAGTCGCAGTCAACGCTGTGTCGACCGTGGCTCAACTGGTTAAGAGGTGAGATTACGATGCATAGCTTTGATGCTAAGACTGTGAGTTCAAATCACAGTACGACACCAAAAAAAAAAAAAAAAAAAAAAAAAAAAAAAAAAATAAAAAGTTTTTCATATAGAGCAAAATTAACAATATAAAATACTTTGTTCAATTGACACATAAATTAACCACTGACGAGTCCCAGGAGGGGAACGAAACTGCGGCAGTCTGGTGTATCCCTTGTGTCCGTAAAATTTTTCAATAAAAATGTTTTCTTCTTCTTCTTCCTGTAAAGAGACTAACTAAAGAAATATTCTACAGTAATTAATATAAAAAATTAATTACGATTGTCATTGTCTGACGGTTGCAAAACACTTTCTAGAATAATTTTCATTTTCAAAAACATATTTTTTTAATAAAAAACATTTTTTTTTTCTTTCAATTACAATAAAAATTTGTATTTCCTATAACCTACTTAAATGCAAAGTCAAAATTTCAAACGGTACTCCAGTTATAACGGGTATGTGCATTGGAGATACAGTGAAGTTTCTAATTATTATTTGCATTGCAATGAATAACTTTGTAGTCATTTTTACTATTGATAAAACAACTATAATGGTAGTAAAAACTATTAAAACGACTATCGAAGCGGTCAACTAACATTAAATGAATGCATAAACCATAAAAAAGGAACAACAAAACAATACACATAAAACAACTACATAAGTTCTAAAACTACTGTTTTTAAAAGTTATTTTTTCGGTATATTAATAATATTTTTTAATAAAAACTCACAAAAACAAAAAAAATTTTTTTTGGTAAATAGTGGAAATTAGATTACATATGATTTTCTAACAATTGTGAATTGTTGTGGTGTTTGTCTTAGCTATCTTCTGCAATTACAATTAATGTAAAATCGACCCCGTGTAATTGAAACTGGTTTTAAGCCACAGCAAAAATCGACCTGACTTTAGATCAAGCGGTTTAAGCGCCTGTCTAAAGTGTAGTGCGAAGTGCATGTGGCAAAGAAAGCAGGTTCAAGCCACGGTCAGGATTGCATTTAATAAATAAACATTTCATACAGATGCAATCAAACAATAAAACCATAACAAATAATTACAGTATTGTCAAAAGGATTACTGATGAAGGTTGTGTTACCAGAAACTGCGCAGTCTAATTCAATTAAAAATTTACAATGTAGTTATGATTTTTAGAAAAGTATGGTTAATCTTCTCTACCACGCCTATCTCAAACAATATCTTTTTCTTTTAATTACAATAAAAAATTGTATTTCCTACATCCTGTTTAAAAGGCAAAGTCAAAATTCTTAACGGTATTCCAGTTTTGATTTATTATTTGTAAATTTTGACATATCAATAATAACAAATACAATGTGTCCGCCGGGAAGGTATACTACTTTGTTTTGCCGCCATTTTGGTAAACATTCATATTTGACAGTTCATATTTGGCAGTCGTGAAGTAGACACGTGGCAAATTTATTATGGAAAAATATTCGATAAACCAACTTGTTTTAATCGTTAAAACATTTCATCAAAATCAATCATCGATTACTGTGACGATGAGAAAGTTACGTGAAATTTTTGGGAGGAACAACGCACAGTGGTTGAAAAGTTGAAATTAATACTGAATTTCATGTTTTCCGCTCATGATGAAATTTATTAATTTCATTAAAAACATATTGAATATCATGTATCTGAAATGCTAGGGCGATATTTTCATTACTTTTTTGTAGGCGTTTCCTCAAAGTGTGCCAAGTCTAACACACAACATTTGAAAGAAAATCCTAAAAAATAGTAAGAAACTAAAAACTCTTGGAATGACTTTAAATATGTATTGTTGTTGTGTATTTTCCCATAATTTAGGTATTTAAGATGAAAATTAAAAAAAAAAAAATTAAAGAAAAAAAATTTTTTTGACAAAAATTTGCTTCATCTTAGGAGTCTAAAAAATTATTATTTTCTTCAACTTTGATGGACTAGAACTTTTGTGCGCGGTTGAGCGCGGTGCTCTACCTTATACCAAATGAAAGCTGAAGTCTAATTTAAACAATAAAGTTAAATTCAGCTGCTACTTTTTGCTAGCCTTTGTCTAGTAAACGTTTAAATAGAAAACAAGCTACTTTTTATTGCTTTTTACGCTTTCTCTCGTTATATTACGTTTGCTGCTTGCTCGCTTGTTGCCATAGCAACCATACCTCTTGTTATAACAATGAATGATGATAAGAGCACATCTATTTTATTGTTATAATAAAATATTAATTTTATATATACATGTTTCATTTTAATGTTTTTTTATTATTACTAGGATTAAAAGCGTGTTTGATTTAAAACCAGGTTACATGTTAATTTTCTAATTATTTAGAAAATTGATGTGGAAAGTTGGGGTATTAGAGGAGGGGTGTGTATGGAAGATTTGGATATGATATTATTTTTAATAATCCTATGAAGTTTAGGGATTGTAGCATTGATACAAGGGATATACATCATATTAAAAAATTTTGTTATATGGGAAGTAGGCGTGGTTGTGGGCGAATTTCGTAAATTTTTTAGCCATTGATTTTAATTGCTACAAAACATATATATAACGAATTCGGTTGAAATAGCATAAATTCAAATGAAAATATTGCCATTTATATATTTCACTTGTATGGGGAGTGGGGCGTAAAAGTGGGCGGACATATTTTATTCTTCATATATTTCCTAATGATGATAAAAAAAGCATCTGTAAAAAATTTGGATGTTCTACGATGACTCCTTCTATTTTTTTCCATTTCTACTATGACGATAAACCACTGTGCAACGTGCCAACAAAACGCAGTGAAAGAAAGAGGGTCTGTAGGTGATAGGCCAAGCATGGACCTCAACGTACTGCAAAATGAGCTGAAAACATTACTGCTGCTCAAGATTCGACATCAACCTCAATTCGACGCCCTGCTCAGGAGCTTGGTCTTCAAAGACAACAACTTTGGCCAAAATTTTGAACAAGGATTTGCATTTGTTTCCATTTAAGATTCAGTGGTATCAACAAGACGGTGCCACATCGCATACAGTCAGGATTACATTGGAATTACTGCGAGACCTCTTTCCACAACAAGTTATTTCAAGAAATGTTGATTGGCATCCACGGTCGCCTGATTTGACTGCTCCGGACTTCTTTTTGTGGGGATATCTGAAAAGCAAGGTTTATGCAAACAAACCAGAAACGCTTGAGCAACTCAAGAAAATATTCGTGATGAATTAATGAACTACGGCGTGAAATGTGTGAGAATGTAATGAAAAATGTGCTCAAAAGGGCTCGCATTTGTGAGGCTAACAGAGGCGGACATTTATCTGATATTGTATTCCATACATAATTGCAGACATTAAATAAAACATTTATCAATATAAGTTCAATTCTCTTTCATTTAAACAAAAATTATAAACAAACAAAGTAGTATACCTTCCCGGCGGACACCCTGTATAAACTAAAAGAGAATTTTTAAAACCCCCTCTTAATCTTTTATTTTTTAAATAACTAACAAAAGTTAAATGTTTACTGCAAAATTACTGTTTTAGTATTTGTTTATTAATATACTAAAAAAACTACTCAAAACAATTGTTACTGAATTACAGTATTTTTGGTTAGTTATTTTTTTTTAAATAACTGCCTAAATTAGTCGTTTTGCATTTTCTCATAGAAAAGTGACTACTATTACACTCGAAAAAAGTTAGTAAAGTAGTCAAAAAATGTTGCTGAGTCAGTAAAATTTTAGTTAGGAGGGTGCTTGCTAAAAGTTGCTAATGTCAGCAAAATCTTTTGCTGAAAATCAGTAAATCAGGTATACTATTTTTTTAGCAAATTTTTTTGCTAAAATCGTGTTTTCAGCTAAAATTTTTGTTATACTTATTCAGCACTTAACTGTTTTATACTAATGCTTCACTAATATACTAATGTTTCACTAATTAATTCTGCTAAAAAAAATTGTGCTGATAAGCACATTAATAGTGTGGACGAC
This sequence comes from Delia radicum, assembly GCA_021234595.1. Lineage (NCBI taxonomy): Eukaryota > Metazoa > Arthropoda > Insecta > Diptera > Anthomyiidae > Delia > Delia radicum. The sequence goes on from CM037854.1 coordinate 57,394,733, forward strand.
AACCAGATTGAAAGATATACGTAGAATAAAGCAGATGTCGCGGCATGTCAAGATGTAGTAGAGAAGAGGAAAATGATACTAAAAAGTACAACTCTAATAAGACATATAAAAAAATCAACCATGGAATCAAAACAAAGACACACATCTTAGGTAGATTTTTATGGTTCCTTTTCTTATTGCAAAAAAAAGGGTTGTTTCTTTCGTTTCGTTTGTTTTTGTTTATTTTTTCGTTTCGTTTCTATAATTATCTTCGGCAGTTGCGTCCTTTAAAAGAAAGCATCATTTAGACAACCATTGATGTAAGTAGTTGAAAGAAAATTTTTGTTATGTTATATATATTAATTTCTATATATTTTCAGATATTAAATTATTCATGTCGTCAATGTGGGAAAATGAAAATTTTTATATTTCGTTATTATAGTAAATTATTTTTAAAAGAATCACAAAAATATGTTTTATGATTTTCAGCAAATAAATTAACTAAATTACAATTTTTCTACAAACTTTTTGCGGTTTTTTTTTCATTCTACTAAAATTCTGCAAAAAATTTATTAATTTTTAGCAAGGCATTTTTATTTCTAATCCACTAAGTGTTAGCAAAACTTTTGCTGAATCTACTAATTTTGTTGTTAAAAATCAGCTCGCTGATTTTCAGCAAAAGATTTTGCTGGCATTATCAATTTTTTTGCAAGCACCTTCCTGACTAAAATATTGCTGACTCAGCAAAATTTTTTGCTGACTTTACAAACTTTTTTTGAGTGTAGACTGAAAACAACTCAAAAAATTTTGTAGAAAAATTATACTTCAGTTTAATTTAATACACTGCCACCATATGATCGAAATCTAGTTTAAACTGGATTTCGAGAGTAAATGTAAATGCAGCTTAAGGCCTAAGCTTTGGTTTTGATATAAGTTAGCTGGTCTTAATAAAACAATTTTTTTATATAAGTTAAACACTGTGTGTATTTAATTTAAAACAATATAAAACTCAAAATTAAATTATGATATTAAAACTCATCGTCGACATACACAAATTTTTTGTTGTGTACAATATGAACGTGGAAATCCTTTGATAAGACAGTGTGCCGCACATAAGGATCTATCAATTTGGCATGTTAAACGTTTTTGTCTGTTTAATATTGGTCCTTCGGATGTCTCGATGTTTTCAGCTTGTACCTCTTGATTGTTACTTTCCAAATAGTTTTCCTGGACATTCGATGCAAAACATTTTACACTGGATAGTGTAGTAACAATTATGCAGAGAGAAAAAATCCATAAGAATTTCATATTAAGCTTGTATAATTTCTTAGTAAAAAAAACTGGAATGTTTTTAGCTAAAATCTTTTTGCGGAGGTATTTATAAAAATGTTGTGTATTTTTTTGTATTAAAACATTGGAGTACTTTTCTGAACAGGGGATTTTTCAATATTATCTTTTACAACGATCAAAGAAAACCCCCAAGAAATATTGTAATGGTATTCTTTTTATATTTTTGTAATAATAAAATGTTTAAATTATAATGAGGTTATATAGGTCAAATATTGCTGATAACTATAATTATAGTTTCTGAAAAGGCTACCCTCATAAATATTTGGCAGTTACATTAGTCAGATATTAGCTTAAAAATGCGATATTTTGTTACCGGAAACGGAATTTATTATTAAGAAAATTTAATTATGATTTAAGCAAGATTATTCAAGTTCAAGATCATTTGTTTTTTGTTAAACAAAAAACCTTGCAGTGTTTATTTATCAATTAAAAAAGTTTTCTGTCCGCTAATTTAAGCAGACTTTATCTACCGACAGGTCCTTACATGTTTCATTTCGCGAACCGAAAATCTTCAGAGAACCAATGTAGAAGTGGTAGAAGATTTTACCCAAATTTTGAAGGAAAAAGATCAACGCTTAGCCGTATTGTTTTATTTACCCGATGAGAATTAGAAAACAAAGTTGGAAGAATCGAACTAATTCAAATCAGAAATAAAACATTTTTAATTAGTAAATAAACATTGCACAGTTTTTTGTTTAACAAAAAACAAATGATCTTGAACTTGAATAATCTTGCTCACATCATAATTTATGATAAAAGATCGAAAAATAAACTTTTGGTTTTAATTTTTTAAATTTAAAAGTAAAACATTTGAAAATTTAATTATTTTTATAACAAAATTTCTCTTTTAATAAAACCTTTTAAGTAGATGTGAGTCATTCCATGTCAACCCGAACAGATTTTAAAATCAAGATTAAGGAATGCACATTTTCATTCGCGGGAAAGCGGAGAATTTTTGCGGAACTAACTGCTCAAAAAACAAATGATAAAAATTTTATATTAAATTTAATTTTTTGTATGCAAAATGTCTAAAACGACCTCAGATTTTTTCACAAAACAAGTCTACATTATAAACCTGTGCTTTTTTACAATTTTCAGTCTAAGAGAAATTACAGAGATTTCTTTAGATCATAAAGTCTATTTGAAAATGCTATAAAAAAAAACTACTAAATATTTTCTCAAATTTCTTTTTTTATTTGAAAGTACAATCCTTCCGGTTAATAATGGAAAATAATTTCATTCAAATGGCTGCCTCGACTGGCCATGCAGTAGCCTACACGATCGGTTCAATTTTTAGGCACATTATCGATTGTGTGCAGCTGTATTTCACCAATGGCTTCACGAATATTGTCCTTTCGATCGCAGGCGCACTTAGCGAAGCGAAAACGCATTGGATGGTCAGTTGGCTTCAACTCCTGAACCAATTGGACTTTGTATGGCGTCATACCAAGGTCTTTATGCAAAATTCGTCTCAATGATGTCTCCGAAATGTTCAATTTTGAGAACGACGGTGAATTGATGTTGATGGCGCTTCACGCACACTTTCTGCCACAGCAGCAATATTCTCGGGTGTACGCACTGTTTTTGGCTTTTCACGCTTTGGTTTATCGATGAAGATGCCAGTTTCTTTCACTTTTTTCACAAGATAACGAACATACGGAGCTGACGGTGCTTCTCTTCTTCCAAAATCCGTACGCAATTTTCGCACACATTCTGCAACATTACCATGATTTTCAAAGTAATGTCGCAATATTTCCTAGCGTTGTTCAAGCGTATACATAACCATATTCGTTCAGCGGAAGGATAAAACTACTTATCTGTCAAATCAGACATGAGCTAAGTGTTACCATTCATGAAATAAGCACTAGTTGAGAAAAAAAACGTTAGATAGCGGACCCTTTATAAAAAATTGTCTAAAAACAATTTAAAAAAATATTTGGTAATTGAAAATCATTTGGACAAATTATTTTGATAGAAATTTTAAGGAGCGATCTAAAATGGCTTTGAAAAGTCTTA
>CM037854.1:57398177-57417464 GCA_021234595.1 Delia radicum
AAAGAATAAATTTAAAAAAATCACTCTTAAAGCTTAAAGTTTTAAAGAAAAATCAGTTTTTAAGCTCAAAAATGAAAAATAAAGAAATTTCCAAAATAAGCATATTATACGAGTAAAATTGGTAAAAAAAAACACAATTTTTCTTTTATGCTCATTAGGGTGCTCCTTATTTTTCAACTTGCGATTTTTGGGGCTGCCCCCCTCTTAAAATTTGTTTGGGTACAAAAATTCACCATGCAAAAAATTAGAGTTCTAGCATAACGGGAAATTGTCCTGCATCGCCTTGAAATCGGGCCCTTGGAAAAATGGGCATAATTTAAAAAAAAATTACAAATTTTTTTCTTCAAATTAAAAAAATATAAAATATTTTTGTGTTGGGTTTAATCATAACTACTCAGATAAAAATGTTACTTTCCCAGAAATTCGCTAACTTAACCTAACTTTGTGTCAAAAAAATTAATAAATAATTTGGGGAACCTTAAAGTAACTTTTTGCATTTTTGAAAATTTTATTCAACAAAATTAAAAACCCTAGTGTTGCTGTCAAGTATTTTATTAAATACATCTCAAGTATGAAATAAGCTAAGTATTACGGATATCCGTTGGCAAAAATTTTTGTTAGAGCATTTGATTCTAGCGGATTTCAACGTTTTTTTTATATTTGTATAGACTTTTTTAACAAGATTTTTATAATATTTCATCAATGTCATTGTGTATGCTATTTTGTATAATTGAAATAACTTTATTATAAGTTTATTTTTTCGTGTTCATAGTTAACCTGTGTTTTCATGGGGTCACAATTGACCCTCGTATTTTAAAGAGTCAAAAATCACAAAGATGAAAAAATAAATTTTTGTTTATGTTTCTAATTGTAATTAATTACATTTAAAAATGAATTAAAATTAATTATTTAGTATAAAATTCAGATATTTGTATTCATATTTAAATTGATTTTTTTGTACATATTCAGGAGTATTTTTAATTTAATAGTGTAAATTTTTTTGCATCCGGGTAGTGCTTCCGATAATCGGCTACAATTTGCATTATTACTTGTTTTTCCCTCCTCGTTTCGTGACAATACTTTATTGTAGTCCTCCATGAGCTTCACTGCCCGTTCTGCAGTGTCATTAACAACCTTTAATTTGTTAACGTGGGTCATATTTGACCCCAGGTTAACATGGGTTAACTATCAATAGAAAAAATAATATTTTATAATAAATTAAGTTTGTTATATTTTTATTAAAAATAATTTATTGTTTGATCAATGGTTATAATCTTTAATTTCAAACTCATATGTATATTAGTTCTCATGTAGTGAGTAAACTAGTTCATATGAATGCTTGAGGTTTTGGCATGGGATTGTTACCGCTTTCAAAACGTGTTCTGATATGGGAACCTAGAAAATTCCCGAAATAGATCTATCAACACATTCCTGAAAGGGTCAAATAATAAATTGAAAACAAAAACTCTATAGATTATTTGTTAGGACAATATCCTAATGAAGAAATATAGAGTATATGGCCTCGAACTTGAATAATTTTCATTTTCATTGCACAATTAAAGGTCGAAAAAACATAATTTTTATTTTTAATAAAAATTATAACAAAACTTGTGAAAAAAAGGCAAAGTACCCGCCTAGTTTACTTTCCCTGTTTTGTTAACTAACTTAACAAAATATAAAAAAGGAGAGAGAAACAAAAAAAAAAAAAAAAAACTTGTATTGAATATCCACCAGAGGTGGATCTTGCACATCAAACAAGTTTTCAATTTATTGTTTGATCAATGGTTATAATCTTTAATTTCAAACTCATATGTATATTAGTTCTCATGTAGTGAGTAAACCAGTTCATATGAATGCTTGAGGTTTGGCATGGATTGTTACCGCTTTCAAAACGTGTTCTGATGATGGGAACCTAGAAATTCCCGAAATAGATCTATCAACACATTCCTGAAAGGGTCAAATAATAAATTTGAAAACAAAAACTCTATAGATTATTTGTTAGGACAATATCCTAATGAAGAAAATATAGAGTATATGGCCTCGAACTTGAATAATTTTCATTTTCATTTTATAATAAAGTTATTACAATCATATTACAGTCAAAATCTCATTTTTATTTTTCGCCCATACAACGAAGACACCCTAATACTCATGGAGGAAAAAATTTACTTTTTCAGTAATTGCTTTTTCTTCAAAAAATAAAACAAAAATGTTCTTAAAATTAATGAAAACCTTCATACTATTTATGAAACTTCTTCTCTGAGTGTATGCAACTTTTAATTAATTAAATTATATTTTTTAGACAATCTTACGAAAACTTGTATAAACTTAACGAAATGTTTACATTGACGAATTCCAGTCCAATATCATTGATATTATGCAAAAATTCATTAATATCATGTAGATAATTCTCGCTGAGTAAGGATCTCATTTTTAATTAGCGTATAAACTACAAAAAACCAATTCACAATATGTTAGCACTCAACTGTGAAGTTTCGTAGTTAAATAGGAGGATTTTTCGCTATATTGGATGGTTTTAAAATCATTCTAATTTAAAACAATAGCATGTTAGCACTTCACATGTTAATATTTTATTTTATAAATTTACAGGCAGTACCATGTGGTTTATTTTAATCCAATTTTTATGTCCCATACGAGTTTTATAAAATTCTAAAATTGGTAATTTATTCAAAGGCTTATTAAAACACAGGTATTTTATAAATTATTCGTTTTATTCGATGAATCGTCAAAATTTATTCGAATTTTACGTTATTCGAAAATCATGATTTTTAAATTGTTTGTTTAAATTTTGATTTTGTTTCTTTCGATTAATCGGCTCCATGAAGTAACCCCCCAGGAAATAACTCCCAAAAACAGAAATTGAAATAAAGGGTGTCCCAAGAAGAACGCAATTTTTAAATCTAGCAACATTCGAAGTGTCATTGTTTGACATTTGAACATTTGTTATTGTTTGCTAGTAGAAGGTATGAGGTTAGTAAAAATGGAGCGCTACACGAATGAACAACGCATTCTCATTGTGAAATTGTTTTACCAAAATGGTGTGAAAGTTTTGTGGCTACAGTTTCGCAAAAATCATCTTCAGTGACGAGGCCCATTTTCATCTTGATGGCTTCGACAATAGGCAGAATTGTCGCATTGGGGTGAGGAAAATCCTCGAATGATACACGAGAAGCAAATGCATCCTCAACGTATCACTGTGTGGTTTGGTTTTTGGGCTGGAGGAATCATTGGACCTTTTTTTTATGAAAATGAGGCAGGTCAAGCGCAAACAGTCAATGGTGTTCGGTATCGTGACATGATAACCAGTTTTTTCTTGCCTAGAATTGAAGAAAATGAATGTGGAGGGCATGTGGTTCCAACAAGACGGCGCCACATGTCATACAGCCAGAGAAACAATTCAATTGCTGCATCAGTCATTTCCCGGTCGTGTTATTTCGCGTTTTGGAGATCAGAATTGGCCGCCTAGATCGTGCGATTTAACACCATTAGATTTTTTCTTTGGGGTTTTTTGAAGTCGATGGTTTACGCGAATAAGCCGACGACGACTCAAGCCTTAAAATAGGAAATTGGACGCTGCATTAATGAAATACCGCAGCATTCATGCAAAACGGTCATTGAAAATTTCATTAAAAGATCGCGTGCAAAGCCGCGGCGGCCATCTGCACGATATATTGTTCCATACATAACCTCATTCTGTCTACTTTACGATATAATAAAGTTTCACGATTTTTTTTTTTAAATATCTGTGTTTTATTTAAAATTTAAAAATTGCGCTCTTCTTGGGACACCCTTTAAATCCCCAAAAATGTATTTAGAAGACAACAACAACGACATTTTGGGGAGTTATTTCCACTTTTGGGGATTTATTTCTTTCTTTTATTTGGGGATTTATTTCGTAATGAAATAAGTCCCCAAAATTTCAAAATGAAATAATTCCCCAGTAATTATTTTTGGGGGGTTTTTTCGTTATTGATGTGGAAAAAAATTTTCTCTATATAGATTGGGTGGAGTAGAAAATTAATTTGTGAAATTAATGTTTTGGTTGTGTAAAAAAAAAATTTCGAATCCCTATATTTTTAGATTTTATTTCTGCCAGGCTGTAAGGCGAAATGCCTGTAAGCCCTGGTGGCATGTCATAACGTCCAATGTACATAATGCCCATGGACGTTATGTCACTCGAAAAGTGTCATAATGTCCATGGACTTTATGACAATTTGGAAAATTATTTTTATTTTTTGGATATTATGTCACTTTTCAAATGTGGCATAGCGTCCAGACTGTTTAAAATAAAAAGATTAATAATATTGGTATATCAATACAATTTTTTTAAATATTCTTTAGTAGTATATCATAAAATAAAACTTAATTTATAAATCGTATAATCGCACGCAGAAAAAACTTTATTTCGCGAAGCGGATTCTACATCTGATTTGAAAAAGAAGTTCTTCTGGGGTGGCGGCTTTTCGGCCGCTCTTAGGGTTTTTTCCTCCGTAGAACGCGGCAGGCGGCTTCGCGAAATAAAGTTTTTACTGCAAACGACCAAAAGAAACTTCAAAATTACTGATCTGTTTCCACACTGGTAGTATAATGTTTATAGACCTTATGTCACCCAAAAAGTAGCATAATGTCCATGGACTTTATGTCAGTCCATTTGTGGACATAATGTCACATTGCAGTGTCATAAAGTCCATGGACATTATGACACTTTTCGAGTGACATAACGTCCATGGACATTATGTCATACCACCGTAAGCCCTATTGTCGCAATACAGTTGAAGACTATATTCAGGTTTATATTTAAAAATATCTGTTTTGGAAGTACAAAAAACTATGAGAATTAAAAATATATGAACTATATCTATATGTACAATTTGAGTTTTAAAAATGGGGACTTATTGTTTCAAATTCCCAAAAATGGGGGTTTTTTCATTCCCGTTTGGGGATTTATTTCATTTCGTTGGGGTTGGGGTTTTATTTTCATAAGAAAATAAATCCCCATTTTTGGGGAGTTTTTTAATTTTTGTTTTGGGGGGTTATTTCCTGGGGGGTTATTTCCTGGGGGGTTATTTCATAGAGCCGATTAATCAAATAATTTTTTTTCGATTGACAAGTAAAGACCTCCAATTTTCACGTGTTTTTTTCTCCCTTGTATCCAAATTATCGGATCATAAACATAGGTGTTGCTTAAGTAACGGCAGTATAAAATGGGTTAAAAATATTTTAAAATATCGAAGAACTAACTGTTAAAAAAAGTAGCTTTTACCAATTGTTTCAAAAGTTTTGTAGTTGAAAATGTCAGTTATTTTTACAACATTGTTAGTTATGTTTACTGCACTTTGTTAGTTATTTTTTTAACAGTTAAAAATAGCTACATTTTTATTTATTTTAAAGCTATTACTTTTGTCGCCTAATTAACTGAATTTACAGTTGTTTTAACTGTAATTTTCAGAGTTTTAGAGTAAAATTCTTTAAAACTCTTTTGAGTGCACAGAATTAACTTCTAGATCAAAAATAGTTTTAACTAGATTTGAATGAATTCGATGGTAAATGAATTCATAACATTTCTTAAAAAAAAAAATCAGAAAAAAAGAATGAATTTCTTTATTATAAATTTGATTGAAAAAAATGGGATTCATTAAAATTCTTAAAATTAATCGAAAATTCATTCCCAAAATATAAATTCCGTTAAAAAAAAAAAATAATTAGGAAAATAATTCCTTCGAAGTTCTGACTGTTCAAAATCATTTTAGATCCATAAATATTTGATTGTGTTTTACCAGCAATGTAAAACACCATTTACTTAAGTTTTAAGTTTATTTTAAAACATGTCACCATTATTGTCAATCAAACTGTCAGCATAAACTTGAACTTAAGTTGGATAAAGAGGATCTACATCACAAAAATGTAGGAGAATATATATTTGCAGCAAAAAAAAAAAAGAAAAGAAAAAGCAGAAGAATTTTAAAAACTTAAAGGTGCAAAACAAAGCATAGAATATAATTCATTATGCGCTGGTTCAATGTGACATGCAGGCGTGCGTGCCAGTGAGTGAAAGAGTGAGGGGGTAAGATGAAAGAGTGAGTGACTGGTTAAATGACTGATGGACTGATAGACTGATTAAATGTGTGTGTTAGTTGAGTCACATTGCAACACGTAACATGGCAGCCATGACAGTGTACAGTGTGAAGTTGAAACTTTCAGTTGAAAAAATGTTTTAAAAAAAAATTACTATAAACATTTCCAATATTACATGGATATTTTTTCTTTGTTTTAAGTTTTTTGATGTAAAGTGATGTTGTCGCAATTATGCCCTATTTTAGCACATTGTCAGTCAGTCAGTCAGTCAGTCACTTATTTAAATGGTGGTTACATGTTGTATGCAACAATTTAAATTGTTTTTTGTTTATAGTGCCAGCAGGTGTGAAATTAATTCAACTATTAAAAACAAATAAAGGCGTGATTGAACATGAATATAATTTCAATTGAAAACATTTAAAAAACCATAAATTAATAAAGTTTTTAGCTATTAAAGAAGAAAATTTCTGGAAAAATCCATAAGAAACACAAGTTATTAAATACAATTGAAACAAAAAAAGACCAAAAAAAGATTTTAATTTTGTATTAACTATGTTTTCGATAAAGAAATTTGAATTTTTAACGAAACTTTTTTTAAAATTTTTTTTTTATAGTTTTATGTTGCATACAAAGGCTTTACATGTGGTCTAGAATTACCCTATGGGGAATGAGGAGTCAATTGACCTAAAAGTGACTGGTTAAATAAGGACTTATCACAGGACTGGTATTATTTAATACTGAGGTGGGGTTAATCAGTGTCAATTGTCCTAACTTAACATTCCTGTGACTGGTAAAGGGAGGACATACCACTTAACCAGAATGCTTATTAACAAGATAAAGCCAGTTGGCCAGAATTTTACCCATTGGAAGCTGTTTAGTTTTCGTTTACTTTATACGACATGGCGCTTTTACGACAGTCTTGTGGTATGCCCATCTTTGGTTAGTCCTGTGGCATGCCACTATGTGGTTTAAAGCAGGACAAATAACCCCCTCCTATGACAAGCCAATGTTAATGTTGCCAGTTGTTTACATACACACAAAAAAATAGTTAGTAAAGTCAGCAAAAAAAAATTTGCTGAGTCAGCAAAATTTTAGTCAGGAGGATGCTTGCAAAAAAGTTGCTAATGTCAGCAAAATCTTAGCAACAAAATTAGTAGATTTAGCAAAAGTTTTGCTAACATTTAGTGGATTAGAAATTAAAATACCCTTGCTGAAAATTAATAAAATTTTGCTGAATATTAGTAGACTGGAAAAAACTCAAAAATTTGTAGAAAAATTATACTTTAGTTAATTTATTTTTTATTATTTTTTTATTATATTTATATTTATATTTTTGTGATTCTTTTAAAATAATTTGCAATTCGTTACAAAATATAAAAATGTTCATACTCCCGAATTAACGAAATGAATTAATGTAATATCTTAAAAAATAGAAATAATTATATATAACATAAACAAGATTATGTTTCAACTACTTACATCAGTGGTTGTCTAAATGATGCTATATTTTAAAGGAACGCAAATGCTGCAGATAATTAAAGAAACGAAGCGAAAAAATAACAAAATATAACATATACATACAGTGAACTCTCAAAAACGTGAACTAATTTTTGCAAGGGGTGTTCGCGTTTCTGATTTTACTACAGAATTGATTCCACTTAGAATAAATTCTATTACAAGTACTTCAGAACCAATCATTATGTTGATTGTTAACCAAAAAAATAAAATATGCAGATTTTAAATATTTTTCTCCTGAAAAATTCTGAAATTCAAACATACATTTTTAGAAATTTTTTTTAAATATTCAGACAAGTGTCTATAGAAAAATATTAACACTTTAAGAAATTTTTCGTATTAGAAAAATTTTTAATTCTGGGACTTTTTTAAATAGACCAAATTCAGAATCTAAGACAATTTTTGCATACCCAAATTATTCATTTTAATATATATTAAAATCAATAATTTAACAGCTCTTAATTTCTAATACATTTACTATAAAAATAACTGCTAATTCCATTTAAATTTAATTCTATACGTTTTAAAACAATTTTTATATAAAAAATTCTTAAAATTCGGAGATACAGGAAAGATTTAATGAGTTTTTTTGTTCACGTTAAAAAAAATGTGTTTACTATAAGAACGTGGTGAAAATTATTATTCGGGAATTACCCAAATTACTAAAATATTGAAGAAATAGAAACATTTCTTATAAAAGAATATGTTCACGTTTTAGAGCTATTGAACTTGTTCACGTTTTAGAATAGTCAATGTAAAAAAGTGTTCATGTTTCTGGGACGTTCATGTTACTGAATGTTCACGTTTCTGCGAATCCACTGTACAACCCTTTTTTTTGCAATAAGAAAAAACGAAACATAAAAATCTAACTAATGGCGTTTTCTTTTCTGGCAAAAAATGTAACATTTTGTTTGCCCTTTCTAAAAAATTGCACTTTTTGTGTTCTTTTCTAAAAAATTGACAGCACTTTAAAAAAGGAATCATGTTCTTTTAAAATATGTCGCCCTATTAACATGCAAAAATGTTGCCATTTTCACCCTTTATAAAATGATGGGGTGAAAATGTTGCACTATAAACAGCTGATTTTATAGTTTTGTTTTGAAAAAAAAAATATTTAAAGACGAAAATTAACAAATTTTGTTTTATAAATTATAATAATTTAAAAAATATACATTTAAATTGCTAAAAATGGAAAAAAGCTGCTGTAGTGATATGCGTAAACAATGTTGTTGGGGGTACTAATGGATTCTTCCTCATCATCAGATGAAGAGCAAATGTGTGTTCTGCAGGAGCGAAATATTGTGCTTGCATCAATTACTGAATCCATTTTAAATACAAAAAAAATAATTAATTAAAAACAATTTGAATGCCAATTTGCAATTTGCCGCTTTTTATTTTTCAACTTGTTTTCTTTTATACACAAATCAGCTGTTCTAAAGCAGGGCAGCATTTTTGTATAAATTCATGTTTTATTGTGACTATCGTACGGTCTATACTAGCAATAAATATGTTGACAATATTCGAAATACGTCGGCAGAATAACAGTAAAAAAATTATTATTGCTAAGCTTATGTTTAGGGTGGTGAACACGTATTTATGGTAACTCATATTTTAGAAAATTTCAAAGAGAAAGGTTATAAAAACAAAACATTAAGAGCGTGGCCATTTTGTGTATTCATAAATAATAAGAAAAAAAATTAAGTTTTTTTTAAAGAATTAAATAATTATTTACATAGTTTTTTTTTTTCAAATTACTTTTTGATAGCGTCTTAGTTTTTTGGCGTCCTTTTCTATAAACGTCAAACTAAAATGACAACTAATTTTGACGTAATATGTTGGCAATAAGTGTTGCCGAATATTGCCAAAAACTTATTGCAACATATATGTACGGCAATAAATATGTAAGCAATAGAGTGGTCCACACTAGAGATAACATCATTTTGACATATACTGCAATATATTTCCGCATATATTTATTGCTAGTATAGACCGTACGTATGAATATGGCAACATATTAAGAGGGTTATGACAACATTATTTAAATGTCACTTATAAAAATGCAACATTTTTTTGTCAGAAAAGAAAACGCCATAAGACGTGTGTCTTTGTCTTTCGCTTTAGTCTGTCTACCTGATGTATATTTGTTTGCAATTTGACCACACTAGATTATTAATCTCTATAAACATTTCGTTTACAAATACACATTTAATCTTTATTAAATTTAAATATTTTATTTTGTCGTTTATTATAAATAGACAATTACTTTCACAAGCCGGTGACAACGCAAAATTTAAGTTGTTTCAATCCACAATTTTGTTTTATGTCTGAAAAATAGATACAAAAATCTTCCATGTTTGATTTTTTTATATGTCTTACTAGAGTTTGTAGTTTTTAGTATCATTTTCCTAGTCAATACTACATCTTGACATGCCGCGACATCTAATTCATTCATTAATGTGCTAATCAGCAATATTTTTAGCTAAATAAATTAGTAAAACATTAGTATAATATTATTAACGTACGGTCTATACTAGCAATAATATGTTGACAATATTCGAAATACGTCGGCAGAATAACAGTAAAAAAATTATTATTGCTAAGCTTATGTTTAGGGTGGTGAACACGTATTTATGGTAACTCATATTTAGAAAATTTCAAAGAGAAAGGTTATAAAAACAAAACATTAAGAGCGTGGCCATTTTGTGTATTCATAAATAATAAGAAAAAAATTAAGTTTTTTTAAAGAATTAAATAATTATTTACATAGTTTTTTTTTCAAATTACTTTTTGATAGCGTCTTAGTTTTTTGGCGTCCTTTTCTATAAACGTCAAACTAAAATGACAACTAATTTTGACGTAATATGTTGGCAATAAGTGTTGCCGAATATTTCCAAAAACTTATTGCAACATATATGTACGGCAATAAATATGTAAGCAATAGAGTGGTCCACACTAGAGATAACATCATTTTGACATATACTGCAATATATTTCCGCATATTTATTGCTAGTATAGACCGTACGTAAAACACAAGTTAAGTGCTGAATAAGTATAACTAAAGTTTTAGCTGAAAAACATAATTTTAGCAATATATTTGCTGAAAAATAGTATATCTGATTTACAAGACGTTTTACTAACTTTTCTACTAACTTATTTTTTGAGTGTAGGGTAGGGTTTAGCAGAGGACCGGTCTTTGGTATGAAGGGACCGATCTTGTGGCACACGCAGAACCGGTCCTATTCCCCATAGGTATTGACAAAAAATTCTCCACAAAAGTTAGTTAAAAACACTATATTTCCGATTCAGAAAAATATGAACATGCCTGTAGGCATATTTAAAATTTATGACTACACAGTAGGGCATTCAATCGGTTTAACTGTTATTCGATTAATCGATGAATTTTAATCAAACGAGTAAATTGAAATGGCCAATTTCGACCTAAATCGAATAAATTAAAATATGTTCTATATCAGTTCATATTTAATAAAAAATAAATAAAATTTCTTTTTTAAAAAGATTTTTTTTTTTTGAAATGTGTCAGTTACCGTTTTAATTTACATATCGCCCTTGTTGAACCAAAAAGATATAACTCAAAATCCATTTTTGGAAAGAAAACGACATATAGCTTAGTCCTAAATGTTAACATTTTATTAACACTTTGACGAAGATCTTCTGTTGGGTTTTCCTCTTTGCTAGCACACTTGATCATAGAACACTAAACATAGGTACGAATATTATTTACTGAATTTACAGTTGTTTTAACTGTCATTTTCAGTAGATTCTACTGTCAAACTTTTTGAGAGTATGAATCATGAAAGGTGCTGTAAACCGCTAAAATGGCAACACCTAAAAACAAAAAACAGCCCTGAGTTTCATTGCTTTTGTTAGACACACATGTTTGTCAAGAAAATACAAGCGAAAAGCAGTAAAAGCTTTCTGCCTTTTAATATCAGAATGTTAATTTTAATAACAACGTCGAAAAATATTATTGTAACATCTGGGGTTCCTCAAGGTAGCCATCTTGGACCAATTTTATTTTCTCTTTTATTAATGGTTTACCATCGGTGATAAAGTTTTCAAACGTTCTTATGTATGCTGATGACGTTAAAATTTTTCGTGGCTTTAATAAAATTCCGATCAGATTTATCTACAGCAGCATTTAAATGGTTTTTACGAATGGTGCTGCTCTAATTTTATGGAACTAAATTTGAAAAAATGCAAACATATGCGCTTCTCTAGAAGGACAGAATCTTTTGGTCTTTACTCTTTGGGTGGTTTTTCAGTTGGAATTAGTGGATAATATTCTAGATTTGGGTATTCTCTTAGACCCAAAATTGGATTTTAAACGGCAGATTTTAATGACGATTAATAAAGTTCGTGGCACCTTAGCTTTCATAAAACGATGGGCTAAGGAATTTACAGATTCCAATGTAACATACAATTATATACATCGCTCGTGAGACCAATTTTGGAATATGGCTCTGTGATTGGGATCCATTATCCATTGTTCAAATTGAAAAAATTGAATCAGTTGCAAAAACAATTTTGCTGTTCTGCTTACGAAGCACCTATCCTAATACCATTAATAATCTCCCTTCATATACAACCAGACTAAACCTCGTTTAGCTTCCCATTCTGATAAGTAGAAGGACAATGCTAAACATAACGTTTTTATTAAATTTGATTAATGATGATATATGTTCCGATTTCCTGTTAGAAAATGTTGTACTTTTCGTTCCTCCAAGATCAACACGTAATTATACTCATTATATACTCCATTCTATCGCAAATGTATGCTGATGCTGATCCGTTTATAAGAATGTGTATATTATATATATTTATTAATAATTTTGTAATTTTTATGTTAATAGTCTGTAAGGATTTATTCTGTAGACTTAAATAAATAAATAAAAATAAAAATGAGTATCCTAATGGGTAAAGAATAAAAACCGAATATGGAAAAAAATAATTTCATAAATTTTATGTGTATTTTTATGTACATTACTTTAGTATTTCCGGATTAAAATGGTTGCATATTGAATTTAAATAAAATATAAATAAACAATATTTTAGTTAAGTCAATAATATTGTTGGTCATTTTAACTGCATTTGTAAACGATTTATTTTTTACTACATTTGTAGTTGTTTTTACAATTTTGCTATTCATTGCACCTTAGTTATTTTAACCGCTTTTAACGGTTTGTTTTTACTACACTTGTAGTTAAAAATTACTACATTTGTAGTAATTTTTATGAAAAATGCAGTCATCGAATATTTAATTACATTTTTAGTTATTTGAATTGTAATTTTTAGTAATTTCTTCTGCAGATTCTATTCTAGTTGCAAAAACTAATACAAATTTATTTTATTTTTAATTAAAATTTCATTTCTTTTTCGATACCATGATTTTTTTTTTTTTAGTTTATTTTATTTAAAAAATATATATTATAAAGAATTTAATTATTACACAAATTAACTTAATATGAATTAAATTGTATGCCAATTAAGAGTAAACAAAAAAAAATCCCATTTTTTTTTAAAGTATTATATAGAATAGAGTGACGTATTGTAATTAATTATCTCACACTGTTCAACAGCATTTAAAATGAAAATGTTAACTAAATATGCAGAATCCTAACTTAAAACCGGACCTTGGATTTCACGACCCAAAGCCGAAAGTTCTTTAATAAATTTTTGGGCATTTGTTAAAGTGAAGAGCCATAAACAATACGTTTGGTAACATTGCAGTTTGTTTTTGACGTATGAAATCGACTAAATTTTGATATTCAATATAATTGCCACCCCCCGACAACAAAAACGACAGCATCCTGGAAAGGAGCACGATTTTTAGGCATAATATCACCACCCTTTAAGAGTTTAGAATCCAAATATAGATAATCATCGGTTTCCGGATTGCTGCGACATTCCATAACTTGTTCAGTTATTTTGGTAACAGGAAGACTCTAAAAAGATAAAAAAAGAGTATGAAAATAAATCGTTTTTAAAACTGTCAATTTAAATTGATTTCATGGTGTTCTTGTGTGAACTACAAAATGTTTTTTTTTGTTTTTATCTCGCTTTGTTTGCTCACTTTATTCCTCTCATTTGTGTTTTGATTTTTATTTGGTTTTTTTAAAAATTATGTAAATTTTTAAATCTTCGCAAATTAACAAGCAGTTAATTGGATTCTGAAAATCCTTCCATGTGTGATACGGTGTCCCTTAAAAATAGATTTGTCATTACATCCCCAGTTGTATATCAAATGTATCCAAATAAAATAAAGCGATTCTTTTTTACCCATTTGAAAAAACTTTACTTTTATTAAAAATTCTTAAAATTCGAAATTTTTAAAAATTGTATTTTTATTTTATTTATTCATTTAATATAATCAAAAGTATTAGACATAAAATTCAGACTTCAACTTCAAACTCATATGTATATTAGTTCTCATGTAGTGAGTAAACTAGTTCATATGAATGTTTGATGTTTGGCATGGGTTGTTACCGCTTTCAAAACGTGTTCTGATGATGGGAACCTAGAAAAATTCCCGAAATAGATCTTTCAACACATTCCTGAAAGGGTCAAATAATAATTTGAAAACAAAAAAACTCTATAGATTATTTGTTAGGACAATATCCTAATGAAGAAATGTAGAATATGGCCTCGAACTTGAATAATTTTCATTTTCATTGCACAATTAAAGGTCGAAAAAAAACATAATTTTTATTTTTAATAAAAATTATAACAAACTTGTAAAAAAGGCAAGTACCGCCTAGTTTACTTCCCCTGTTTTGTTTACAAACTAAACAAAATATAAAAAGGAGAGAAAAACAAAAAACGTGTATTGAATATCCACCAGAGGTGGATCTTGCACATCAAACAAGTTTCAATTTATTGTTTGATCAATGGTTATAATCTTTAACTTCAAACTCATATGTATATTAGTTTCTCATGTAGCGAGTAAACTAGTTCATATGAATGTTTGATGTTTGGCATGGGATTGTTACCGCTTTCAAAACGTGTTCTGATGATGGGAACCTAGAAAATTCCCGAAATAGATCTATCAACACATTCCTGAAAGGGGCAAATAATAAATTTGAAAACAAAAAACTCTATAGATTATTTGTTAGGACAATATCCTAATGAAGAAATATAGAGTATGGCCTCGAACTTGAATAATTTTCATTTTCATTGCACAATTAAAGGTCGAAAAAAAACATAATTTTTATTTTTAATAAAAATTATAACAAACTTCAGACTTCATCGGATATCGTTAACCCACTTTAGCCTTGAATCAAAAATGATCCACGAATTTGCTAAAAATGTAAAAAGTTTTGTTTTCCAATATTTTTAAAGATTTTATAAAACTCCTAATTTGGAGATGACGAATGCTATTTTAATAATATAATAGATATTATTTAAGAAAAAAAAAATAATTGCTAAATTATAACTCGAATAGTTTCCAGGACATTTTATAAAAATTGATTTTGTTGAAAGTTAACAAAATGTTAATGTTTTTATCAAAGCTCGTATAATTTGCGGAAAAATATCAACTTAATTTGACTAGACTATATTTATTTTTACGTTACGAAAATTATGTCCGTAGATTCAACTGCAAATGGCCGTAAAAATAAATACATTTGCAGTTGAATAAGTGTACACTACACACATTTTTTTAGTGTCACAGTTCGACCAAGAACTAAAAAAAGTGCTCTTTTTTTTTTTTTTTTTTTTTTTTTTTATAATTTAACCAATACTCAGGGGATGCCCCCTACTCATGCAGTGCATTGTATTGATCAGGAAAATAAGGTATGGGAAGGAGGAAAGAGGGAGTAGTGTTTGTGGATATTTGATTTAAATTTTTCTAAATTGTAAGTAACAGGGAAGACTTCTGCGGGAAGTTTGTTCCACATACGAATCGTTCGACTAAAAAACGAATTTTCTCTGTAATGATGTTTGGTTACTTTTTTATTGCAAAAATTGAGCTAAAAAAAATGTTGGCGATTTTTTGGCGATTTTCTTGCTCTGTTTGCAGAAAAACGACAAAATAATTCTAGCAACCCTGATGGTAACCGAATTTTTTTATTAAAATAAACAAATACAAATTCCGTAAAATTTAAAATTTATATAATTAAGAATTTTTAGAAAATGCACAATTATTCGCCGAATATAAATATTTTCTATATCCGAAATCCCTTAAGTTCAGTTATATTTAGTCCTAGAGACTGCAAGGAGTTATAATTAAAATGGTTTTCTATTGCCTTAAGTATTTAAAAATTTTAAATTAGTTTTAACTTTATGCCATTTTGTATCATATAATTATGTCATATAGAATGTTAAAAATAATTTACACAAATAATGTAGGCTTACTATAGAAACTATTTGATATAAAAGGTCCCAGTTCACCCTAATTCGATAAAAAAAATATTTGAAATAAACACTTGTACCATATATTTATTACCATACCTGTAATTATAGTAATATAATCCAATAACAAAATTTTTATCCAATAACAAAATTTTTATTATTATTTATATTTTTACTTTCTATCAATATAACATAAAATTTTATAAATTTTTTAAATTTTTTATTTTTTTTATTTTTTATTTATTTTTGTCTCTTAAACTTCAAATTTTTAAATATGTTATTTACCCATAAATCTTGTTGCTTTGCGTTATATTGTGAAGATGACAAATGTATATATTGATCAACTTGGTTCTAGAGATGTTAACTTTAACTTGATTCGAATCTTGGCTAAACGGCAAGAGGGTTTTAATATATGTCATATAAATGCACAGAGCTTACTACCAAAAATTGATGAATTCCGTTTTCTTTTTGAATGTTCTGGCATTGATGCGATATGCGTATCAGAGACATGGTTTATAACCGGAAATAAGTGACAACATATACAGGCTAGATGGTTACCGTATCTTTCGATCTGATAGAGTCAGTCATGCTGGAGGTGTTGCAATATACATAAGAAATAATATATCATGCAAACTTGTTTGTTCGTGTAACAAGCCTGATGACATTGAGTTCGTCTTCATCGATGTCAATTCTCTTGGTGCCAAGATGCTGCTTGGATGTGTTTACAGACCAGATAATAATATGAAATTTGATACTCTCATTGAGAAATTGGAACTTTATTCAGTAAAATACTCTGAGGTAATTATTACTAGTGATTTCAATTGCAATTTACTCGTAAATACAAGTCTGACAACTGTAATGTCTGTCTTTAACTTATCTGCTGTCAATACTTCTAGTCCTACACATTTTTCATCCACAAACAGCACATTACTTGACCTCTTTTTTGTAAGCGATGAACAAAAAGTATTACATTATGATCAGTTAGCAGTTTCTTCATTCTCGAAACATGATTTAATTTTTATTTCTTATAATTTTTCAATTGGAGATTGTGTTCAAACGTACAGCTTTCGTGATTTTAACAATATTAATGCTATTGATTTGAAGCGAGATCTTGAGAACAATAGGTGGAATCACATCTTCTACTTATTAACGGTTGACGAACAGCTTAACTATTTGAATACCTCAATATTGAACATTTATAATAAACATGTACCAATTAAACGGAAAACAGTCGGAAAACGGGCAAGACCATGGTTCACAAATGAAACTAAACAGTTAATATTGCATCGTGATAGGATATACCATATGTGGAGGCGTTATAAAACACCTGAATTACATAATGAATACCGTTTGGCTAGAAGAGCTGTTGTTTCAAAAATAAAACACGATAAATTGTCCTATTATTCTGGCAAATTTGGGGAGGCAATAGGCAGTAAAAAAACTTGGAAGCAAATACGTGATATTGGCATTGGTAGGACAGCTGATCATACAATTGTCGCTGATGTAGACTTGCTTAATGAAAATTTTGTTAATATTTCTATGCCAACGGTTCAGCCTGACTTTTACGACCAACACTCACAGTGTGAAACTGAAGAATTCAATTTTCATTGCCTGAATGTACTGGATGTTGTTGAAGGTTTCAAGGCAGTGAAGTCTAACTCAGTAGGGCTAGATGATATAAACCCCAAGTTTGTTAAAATTATCTTGCCATGGATAATTCGAACCATTACGCATGTTTTTAATACAATAATTACCACCAACATTTTTCCAATGCAATGGAAAACATGCCAAAATTGTCCCGGTGCCAAAATCAGGAAATGAATATCGTCCCATTGCAATCCTTCCTTATTTTTCTAAAGTTTTTGAGCATTTACTGCATAGGCAGATATATAAGTATGTTAATGATAACCACCTTCTTACAGATCGTCAATCAGGATTCAGACCTCAACGGGGTTGTATAACAGCACTATCTGATGTAATAGAAGATATTCGAAGTAACTTGGAAGAGAGAAAATTAACTTTTTTAGTATTATTAGACCACTCTAAGGCTTTTGATACAGTGCACCATTCAATGTTATGCTTGAAGCTATCCAAATTGTTTAAACTTCTCGCCATTTGCTGTGAGGTTGCCTGTCCTCGTACCTCTCAAACAGATACCAATCTGTTACTAGTGGTTGGATCTATTTCACGTCCCTTACAAGTGACTAGAGGTGTCCCACAGGGCTCCGTTCTTGGACCACTGCTGTACTCATTATATGCTAATGATCTTCCACAACAACTTCGTTATTCTAGCATACAAATGTATGCTGATGACGCTCAACTTTATCTTAGTTGCTCCAGGGAGTTAATTTGTTCGAAAACTCGGGAATTAAATTATGATCTGGTTAAAATTTTCACATGGGCTTCAGTAAATGGTTTGCGATTCAATCCGAATAAATCAAAATGCGTAATAATAGCGAAAAAAAAAGTACAAGTTGATGATGAACTAAATATTTTTCTTGGTGGTACAAAAATTGATATTGTAGGCACTGCTAAAAACTTAGGTGTTACATTTAACAACACGTTAACATGGTCCGATCATATTAACCAGGCCAGTGGCAGAACATATAGTATGCTGCGAAATCTTTGGGTCACCCAACACTTTACCCCCTTTGAAAGTTAGGAATCCTGCTTGCAAAAAACATATCTTTTGCCGACACTCCTATATTCATCGGAAATTTTTACTGGTTGCAACTCTAAGGATATGAGAAAACTTACCACAACCTATAACAATATCATACGTTTTCATTTATGGTTTAAGAAAATTCGATCATGTAACCCAGTATTCATGTCGTATATTTAACATGTCTTTTTTCGACTACCTTAAGTTTAAAAACATTATTTTTATTCATAAAATTATTATGACAAAGCAGCCAACATATCTTTATGATCGTTTGCAGTTTTCAAGATCTCTAAGAGGCAAAGCAATAACCCAATTTCGGCATCGTGATCATGCTTCCGAATGTCAATTCTTTATATTTACCATACGTCTCTGGAACCAACTTCCAAATAATTTACAGACCACTTCAACGCAACAAGGTTTAGGAAATTACTTATAGAATATTTTTCATAAATGTATCTTTCTTTTTTATATTATTTATTTTCATATATATTTTTTTTTTTTGTTTATTATTATTTTTTATATTTTTTTTTTAAAAATTTTTTTTTATTAGCTTTTCATTGTTATTATAACTTGTCTGATTCTAGTACTGTAATTTATAAGATATTGTGTCTTGTTGTATTAGAAAAGCAATTTGATAATAAATAAAA
>CM037854.1:57417564-57540694 GCA_021234595.1 Delia radicum
GACTATCGAAGCGGTCAACTAACATTAAATGAAGGCATAAACCATAAAAACGAACGAACAAACAATACACATAAACGACCTACATAAGTTCTAAAACTAATAATATTTTTTAATAAAAACTCACAAGAAAAAAAAAATTTTTGTTTGGTAAATAGTGTGAAATTAGATTACAGATGATTTCTAAGAATTGTGAATTGTTGTGGTGTTTTGTCTTAGCTATCTTCTGCAATTACAATTAAATGTAAAATCGACCCCGTGTAATTGAAACTGGTTTTAAGCCACAGCAAAAATCGACCTGACTTAGATCAAGCGGTAAAGCGCCTGTCTAAAGTGAGTGCGAAGTGCATTGGCAAAGAAAGCGTGTTCAAGCCGCGGTCAGGATTTGTATTTAATAAATAACATTTCACTAGATGCAATCAAACAATAGAAACCATAACAACTAATTACAGTATTGTCAAAAAGGATTACTGAAGAAGGTTGTGTTACCAAGAACACTGCGCAGTCTAATTCAATTAAAAATTACAATGTAGTTATGATTTTTAGAAAAGTATGCTTAATCTTCTCTACCACGCCTATCACAAACAATATCTTTTTCTTTTAATTACAATAAAAAATTGTATTTCCTACATCCTGTTTAAAAGGCAAAGTCAAAATTCTTAACGGTATTCCAGTTTTGACATTTTATGCATTGGAGATACAATGAATTTTTCTAATTATTATTTGTAAATTATGAACATATCAATAATAACAAATACAATGTGTCCGCCGGGAAGGTATACTACTTTGTTTTGCCGCCATTTTGGTAAACATTCATATTTGACAGTTCATATTTGGCAGTCGTGAAGTAGACACGTGGCAAATTTATTATGGAAAAATATTCGATAAAACCAACGTGTTTTAATCGTTAAAACATTTTATCAAAATCAATCATCGATTACTGTGACGATGAGAAAGTTACGTGAAATTTTTGGGAGGAACAACGTGCCAACAAAACGCAGTGAAAGAAAGAGGGTCTGTAGGTGATAGGCCAAGCATGGACCACAACGTACTGCAAAATGAGCTGAAAACATTACTGCTGCTCAAGATTCGACATCAACCTCAATTCGACGCCCTGCTCAGGAGCTTGGTCTTCAAAGACAACAACTTTGGCCAAAATTTTGAATAAGGATTTGCATTTGTTTCCATTTAAGATTCAGTGGTATCAACAAGACGGTGCCACATCGCATACAGTCAGGTTTACAATGGAATTACTGCGAGACCTTTTTCCACAACAAGTTATTTCAAGAAATGGTGATGTTGATTGGCCTCCACGGTCGCCTGATTTGACTGCTCCGGACTTCTTTTTGTGGGGATATCTGAAAAGCAAGGTTTATGCAAACAAACCAGAAAAGCTTGAGCAACTCAAACAAAATATTCGTGATGAAATTACCGCGTGAAATGTGTAAGAATGTAATTAAAAATGTGCTCAAAAGGGCTCGCATTTGTGAGGCTAACAGAGGCGGACATTTATCTGATATTGAATTGCCGACATTAAATAAAACATTTATTAATATAAGATCCATTCTCTTTCATTTAATCAAAAATTATAAACAAACAATGTAGTATGCCTTCCCGGCGGACACCCTGTATGAACTAAAAGACAATTTTTTAAAACCCCCTCTTAATCTTTTATTTTTTAAATAACTAACAAAAATTAACTGTTTACTGCAAAACTACTGCTACTACAATAGCAGTTAAAAAGAATACTACACTCAAAAAAAAGTTAGTAAAGTAGGCAAAAATTTTGCTGAGTCAGCAACATTTTAGTAAGGAGGGTGCTTGCAAAAAGTTGCTAATGTCAGCAAAATCTTTTACTGAAAATCAGCGAGCTGATTATTAGTAGACTGAAAAAAACTCAAAAAATTTTGTAGAAAAATTATTCTTCAATTTAATTATATACACTGCCACCATATGATCGAAATCTAGTTTAAACTGGATTTCGAGGGTAAATGTAAATGCAGCTTAAGGCCTAAGCTTTGGTTTTTGATATAAGTTAGCTGGTCTTAATAAAACATTTTTTTTTATTTAAGTTAAACACTGTGTGTATTTATTTTAAAACAAAATAAAACTCAATATTAAATTATGATATTAAAACTTATCGTCGACATACACAAATTTTTTGTTGAGTACAATATGAACGTGGAAATCCTTTGATAAGACAGTGTGCCGCACATAAGGATCTATCAATTTGGCATGTTAAACGTTTTGTCTGTTTAATATTGGTCCTTCGGGTATCTCGATGTTTTCAGCGTGTACCTCTTGATTGATACTTTCCAAATAGTTTTCCTGGACATTCGATGCAAAACATTTTACACTGGATAGTGTAGTCACAATTATGCAGAGAGAAAAAATCCATAAGAATTTCATATTAAGCTGTTTTCTTGTATAATTTCTTAGTAAAAAAAAAACTGGGAAAGTTTTAGCTAAAATCTTTTTGCGGAGGTATTTATAAAAATATTGTGTATTTTTTTGTATTAAAAAATTGGAGTACTTTTTCTGAACAGGGGATTTTTCAATATTATCTTTTACAACGATCAAAGAAAACCCCCAAGAAATAATGTAATGGTGCTCTTTTATATTTTTGTGTTAATAAAATGTTTAAATTATAATGAGGTTATATAGGTCAAATATTGCTGATAACTATAATTATAGTTTCTGAAAAGGCTACCCTCATAAATATTTGGCAGTTACATTATGTCAGATATTAGCTTAAAAATGCGATATTTTGTTACCGGAAACGGAATTTATTAAGAAGAAAATTTAATTATGATTTAAGCAAGATTATTCAAGTTCAAGATCATTTGTTTTTTTTTTGTTAAACAAAAAACCGTGCAGTGTTTATTTATTAATTAAAAAAGTTTTCTGTCCGCTAATTTAAAGCAGACTTTATCTACTGACAGGTCCTTACATGTTTCATTTTGCGTCACCGAAAATCTTCAGAGAACCAATGTAGAAGGGGTAGAAGATTTTTACCCAAATTTTGATGGAAAAAGATCAACGCTTTAAACGTGTGGTTTTATTTACCCGATGAGAAGTAAAAAAACAAAGTTGGAAGAATTCAAATCCGAAATAAAACATTTTAAATTAATATATAAACATTGCACAGTTTTTTGTTTAACAAAAAACAAATGATCTTGAACTTTAATAATCTTGCTCACATCATAATTTATGATAAAAGATCGAAAAATAAACTTTTGGTTTTAATTTTTTAAAATTTAAAAGTAAAACATTTGAAAATTTAATTATTTTTATAAGAAATTTCCTCTTCTAATAAAACCTTTTAAGTAGATGTGAGTCATTCCATGTCAACCCGAACAGTTTTTTAAATGACGATTAAGGAATGCACATTTTCATTCTTGGGAAAGCGAGAATTTTTTCGATACTCCCTGCTCGAAAAACAAATGATAAAAAGTTTAATATTAAATTAAATTTTTTTGTATGCAAAATGTCTAAAACGACCTGAGATTTTTCACAAAATAAGTCTACATTATAAATCTGTGTTTTTTTTAGAATTTTTAGTCTGAGGGAAATTGATTTTAGAACAGACATTCCTTTAGATCATAAAGTCTGATTAAACAAATTTTAAGTATAAAAAATTGTACTCTAAAAATAATTTAAAAAAATATTTGGTAATTAAAAGTCTTTTAGACAACTTATTTTGACACAAATTTTAACGAGCAATCTAGAATGGCTTTGAACATCTTATTAAAGATAACTGTTGCTGTGAAGTATTTTTAAAAAATCCCGAACTAAATCCTCGGGATTGCTGGAATAAAAAAATAATTGGTTTCCTGTGAATCCTGGAACGGGAAATACCGGTATGCATTCACGATTTTAGTTTTTTTTGATATTTGGCCAACTTGTTTTTATTTTAAAAATATTTGACACGTATTTTTTAAAAAAAATCAATTTTTTTAAGGACACTCATACAAGTTGTAAAATACCACATGACAGTTGTTTGTGTAGTTATCAATAGTAGTTGTTTTTAACTGCAATTACCGTTGTTTTTCTATGAAATAATACAAAGAAACTATTATGGCAATTATACGGCATTCCCAATAGATTTCAACACACGTGTTTTACTAAAACGAGTGGAAAAAAATAAAGAGCTTTTAGAATAGAATAAAAAACTTAAACACGTGTTCTGCCAAAACACGTATTTTGCTATAAAGTGTGAAAGTGGCTTTATTTAAAAAACTAAAAAAATTCTATTTCAAAAAAATTAAAAAAAAAAATACGTTAAGGAAAATGAAAATTATTCAAGTTCGAGGCCATACTCTATATTTCTTTATTATGATATTGTCCTAACAAATAACCTATAAAGTTTTTGTTTTCAAATTTATTATTGTTGATAGATCTATTTCGGGAATTTTCTATCTATCAACACATTCCTGGAAGGAAAACAAAAACTCTATAGATTATTTGTTAGGACAATATCCTAATAAAGAAATATAGATTATGGCCTCGAGCTTGAATAATTTTCATTTTCATTGCACAATTAAAGGTCGAAAAAACATAATTTTTTTTAAAAAAAAATTATATCAAACTAAAATATGTTAATTATAAATTATTCGCCTATGCCGTTGCCGAATCCATAGATGGACCTCTTACAGAATCAAAGTTCATAACTTTGGATTTAAGTAAAAATCTGAAAAGGATATCAAATGCAGTAGAAGTTAAAATGCTCTTTCTCAAAATCCGCGGTTTAAACCGCTGTATTTAAAAAAAAATTCTAAAAACTTATGTTAATTATAAATTACTCTCCTATGCCGTCTAAGTCTACTTAAATCGCCCGTTTACTGGTATAGAAAAGTTACTCACTTCTTGAAGATACAGTGAACTCGCGAAAACGTGAACTAATTTTTACCAATGGTATTCACGTTTTCAAATTTGTTCACGTTTTCGGTTGTCAAAATTTCAAAAAAAAAAAAACAAACACAATTTAACCTCAAATTGAAACTTTAACAATCACATCAATAAACAGTATTTTTAAACACACATTTCGTCAACTTTTTATAAAAAATAATTTTTTTATCATTATTTTTTCAAAACTTTTATTTAATACATATGGTTAATAGTATGAGGCAAAAATCCTTTCTAGGGTATCCCAATCTCAATAATATTTGTACATAAACTCTCAGAAGCACTTGATTTTAGTCACGTTTGTCTTTCTTTAAATAAACAAATAATAAAGGGTGGAATTTTCACTAATTGAATAAAAAAAAAAAAAAAAAAATTGGAGATGGCCTACAAATTCATAAAGACCACAGAATTTAAGTCACCATTCATCTAAAAAAAAACTAGATAGTTCTTATAATTTTATCCTGAAACTGTGGGTTTTTATTGAAAATTTCATATTTAACCGATTTTAAATTTAAACAATTTAACGCATTTAAAATTTTAAAGTTCAGTGGTTTTTATGACCCATATATTTAATACATTTTCGCAGTTTCGGGCAGTTTTTAAGGCTAATCTGAAGGTGTTTTTTTTACTGAATCGATGACTATGACTTCGTTATTCAACAAAATTTTAAATCTAATTTTTTTAATTTTATTTTTAACAAAAAAGCAAAAAAATCCTCTTTGACTTTAATTTTCAAAAGAACATTTTTTGAGTGTACTGCAAAAAATCTCACTTAAACACGTTTAACGACAAAATACGATTTAAGTTGTTTAGCAGGTATATGTGAATTCCAAATTAATTTTAAATACAAAATCTCTTCTAATTTGAAATTTTCTTAATTTTAAATAAAAAATTATATTTTTTTTTTTAAATTCTCAATTACATATTAAATTTTCTCGATTTGAAATAGAAAATCTCAATTTCGTTTGGAATTTTTTCTATATCAAATAAAAAATCTCCATTTCATTTATAATTTCTCAGTTGCAATTAAAATGTTCTTACTTTCAGTTAAAAATAGTGTAATATCTGCGTTTGGTTCTATTTCCTTATATATTAACGGGTTTTTAGCAATGTTTACTAAACACACCTTTTACATTTAAAACGATATGGCATCTCTGTGTTGTAACAATTATTCGAAAACAGCTGAATAATTTTTCGAAATTTCATATGACGTGTACTTTTGACAGTTGGCAATAATTATTTTCCATAAAAACAGAGAAAAAAATGTTTTCATTCCATTAAACTAATTAAAATTTATAAAAAAAATAAAAAGGAATAATACTAAATTAACAAAAAAGCTATGCTGACTTTAAGAGAAAGACAAATAAGTATGTAAAAGGGCAAAGAGAAAAACAAAACAAAATTATAAAAGAAAAAATAAATGAAAAGTGAAAAATCTTGGAAAATTTCTTTATGCTTAATAAAATATTAAATTATTTAGTTATATTAATAAATTTTAAATGATTTTAGATGCTATTAAGCAAATGCTTAATTTAAATGCACAACAACCTAAGGTATTGGCCGCTGAGCCTGTATGGAAAATATTGATCTATGATCGGGTGGGTCAAGACATCATCTCACCAATTATATCGATTAAAGAATTACGTGAAATGGGAGTAACATTGCATGTGTGAGTAATTTCAAATATATAAAAGTAATATAATGTTTGAGATATTTCCTATTGTTAGGCAATTACATTCAGACCGTGATTCTGTACCAGATGTTCCTGCCATTTACTTTTGTATGCCTACCGATGAAAATTTAGATCGTATACAACAAGATTTCACCAATGGCCTATATGATATCTATCATTTGAACTTTTTGGCTCCAATATCCCGGCAGAAAATCGAAGATTTAGCTGCTGCTGCTCTGCAGGCCGGATGTGTTGCCAATATACATCGTGTCTATGACCAGTATGTGAATTTCATAAGTTTGGAAGATGATTTTTTTATATTGAAACATCAAAAATCCGATCAGCTGTCTTATTATTCAATAAATCGTGCTAATACACGTGATGATGAAATGGAAGCTCTTATGGATTCGATTGTCGATTCTCTATTTGCTGTATTTGTTACTCTGGGTAATGTGCCCATAATACGTTGTCCCCGTAATAGTGCCGCCGAGATGGTAGCTCGTAAGCTAGAGAAAAAGTTGCGGGAAAATCTCTGGGATGCTCGTTCTAATCTGTTTCATATGGATGCCACTCAGGCTGGTGGTGGAGTTTTTAGTTTCCAACGTCCTGTTTTGCTATTATTGGATCGTAATATGGATTTAGCTACTCCTTTACATCACACTTGGTCATATCAGGCTTTGGTTCATGATGTTTTAGATTTGGGTTTAAATTTGGTGTATGTTGAAGATGAAACTCCAAGTGGTGGTGAGTTTTTTAATTATTTTTTTATTTTAGTTCATGGCTTAGTTAAGACATACACCAGATGTAAATAACATAGCTGTGTTAGATATTAACATAACTATGTTAATGACCAGTGCTGCCAGACAACTTTTTTTAGCTCGTGGCCATTTTTTGCAAGTTAAACTTTAAATGCATAAATATATCCCCAAACTTTACTCTTCTATTTCTTAAACTAATTCAGTTAAATAAATTTTACACTTCGATTTATACCTTAATAAAGTAAAGTTTCAATGAAAATTGTGTTGTGGCATAATTTAATTTTAAGCCTACATTTCACTGAAGTTCTTTAGAAAGTAATACGGAGTTTACACTGCGAAATTAATCTATCTGATTAACTTTAATCCGTTAGTGTTAGCAAAAATTTTGTCGACGCCGCCAACATTTTTTTTGCGGCAGCGTCTTAACGCTAATTTTTTAGCGTTAAATGTCGAAATTGCCAAAAAACACAGAGTTGCACACAAATTGAAATAGTTGTCAGATAAATAGTTTGATTAATAGGTAATTCACATAGACAAATTAATAGTGTCCGACCGAAGTCACTTTTTTTGGCCGAAGCCGAAGCCGTAGCCGAACTTCGGCCAAATTTTTAATATTCGGCCGAAGCCGTAGCCGAAGCCGAACTTTTTAATTTTTTTTTAGTTTGAATAAAATTTAAATTTTTGTTGATTTTGACTACAAAAAGCATCATTAAAGTATATTAAAAAATATTCAAACATCAATAAATTTGTAAAAAAGCAAATTTAGAATATTTTTCCAAAAATATTATAAAGTCAGTTTAATTATTTTATTGAAGTTTTCAACAAAAATATGGAAATACCTGAACTTTATTATTTTAACTAAAGTATATGACGAATTTAATTGAAAATTTTGTTTTTTACGTGAAATAAATTTGAAAATTTTGTTTTTTACGTGAAATAAATCAAAAATGAACTGTTCTTCTTCAAATATACGGTATTCGGCCAAGTTCGGCCAAAATTTGGCCGAACACCGAACTTGGCCGAACATCACTTTTTGGCCGAACTCCGAAGCCGAACGTTCGGTCGGACACTACAAATTAATCTACTAAAAATGATGCGATTAAATCATTTTTTAATCTTTTTGATTAACAGTTAATCCAACTTTTTATGTGACTACTATTTCTAAACGACTATGCACACAAACTAGGAACATTTCAACTAATAAAGTTTTTTCAAATAAATTATTCAATAATTAAGTAGAACCAAGTAAAAACTTGGTAAAATGTTACTAGTTATCGCATAACTTTTGCTCCTTGGTAATTACTTGGCAACGATTTTTTGTGTGTGTATTCATAATATTAATTGTATGCAACTCTGTGTTTTTAAATAATTTCGGTTGGCAACACAAATAAGCTCAACCACAGGTAAAAAATAACGTTAAGAGGCTACCGAAAAAAGTTTTCACTGTCTACAACATATTTGCTAACATCGACATTATCCTCTTATCTCGTATCGCTATCGGCACCAACTTGGTAAAACGGACAAATTTAATCTTTTAACTGCCAAGTTAAACTTTGCATTGCCAAAAAATGCAAATGTAGACGAGGAAGTTTTAAAAGGTGGATTCACTTTAAGCAAATAGATTCATTTCGCAGTCTAAACTCCTTATAACTGTTAATCAAAAAGATTAAAAAATGGTTGATCGCCTTGTTTATTGCTTTATTAAGCAGTTAATCAAATTTTTAGGAGATTAACTTGTCTATGTGAATTCTCTATGATGGCTATAAAATAATTGTTAATTAAAATAAAACAAAAGTACCAACCATTTTTCTTAAATATTTCGGACACGCTAACTTAAATGGCGTACCCAGTTTTTATTACTTATATGCCAGATTTTTCGGAAATTTGCATTAAACGTACACACAAAAAATTCCCAAGGGGAAGATGTTTAAAGCATACTTAGTAAAATTGGTTTTCATTAAAATTCTGTTGTTTTTAGCACGTTTAGTACAAATTATGTATCCCATTTTGTAAATTTTGTCTTTGCGTTTACACGATTTTCCTAAATTACTTTCCACGTGACAAGTAATATCATAGTATGGAAAATTACTTAAAATTGTTATATAAGTTTGACATTTTTATAAGATTTTACACAATATGTACAATTGTATACATAGACAATTGTACCTATTGTGAAAAATTTTATAAAAATGTCAAACTTATATCGTCAACCTTTAGTATTTCTTTGCACTTTTTATTCAAATAGAACTTGGTAAAATGTAACAGTATTAATTTGGTCTAACAGAACACATAATAAATCATTTCTTGTAAATATGAGTTTAGTGATTTTAATCAATTATAAACAAAAATAGATACGACTCAAAACAAATATCGTGGATTTTTAATTGTGTTTGATCTTGGTAAATTGAATTTTTACTAAACAAATAAAATATTTCTTAAATTTAACTAAAATCAATATAAATAATATTGTGCATATATAAAATGGATACTGGCACAAAAAACTATGAAAGAAGTAAGTATGTAAATATCAGTTGCTAATGTAAAATGTAAAATATAAATTCTAATTCTAATTGTAATTCTTATTTTTTAGGTTTTTATGCATTGGTGTTTTAATTATGAAGCTAAGTAAGAAGGAAACAGATAAATGACGGTATAAATAAAAATAAATTAATACATTTGTTATAATACATTAAATGAATTATATTTTTAATACACATTTGACAAAAAAATGCATTTTTATTCAAAAATAGTAGAAAAATTGAATAAAAAACTAAGGGATGTTTACAAAAAAAAAAAGATTATATTAATATTTCTGCTTAAATGTCATAAAATTAAAGTAGAAGTTTTTCCTAAGTTTTTTTTTTTTTTTTGACTAAATCCCAATATATTTTTTTGCTAATCATTTTCCTAAGTTGATTGACAAATTTAACTGAAAATAGTTATTAGTTCAGTTCAGTCCAATTCTATGTTCAGTTAAATCTTTTTTTGCGAATTAGATTTTTTTTTGAAAATACAACAAAGTCAAAAAGTGAAAAGGACGACATTTAAAATTTTTACAAAAGTCGAAAAGTCTAATAGTCGACTTTTTGTTGCAACTAAAGGGTGATTTTTTTAAAGGTTTCGGATTTGATTAAAAAAAAAAACACATAAAATTTAGAGAAATATATGAAATCTTTCTTTGAGTCGATTGAACGATGTTTAAAGCTGATTTCATGTAAATAAATGTTGACCGCGGCTACGCCTCAAATGGTTCGTACTAGGCTTGGGCATTTTAGGTCTTTCTAAAGATCGCTCTTTGCAGTTCAGCTCCTTTCAATGAACTAGTTCGCTCTTCTAGTTCAACAGCTCTTTATCCTTAATTGAGCTGTGCGACACGAACTATTTGAAGTGAATTGAATCAGCTGATGCGAAACAAAATGTGTAAACAAAATGTGTAACTTTCTATTAAATTTACTGTCGGAGAATAATTCAACACTTTAAAATATATTTAAAATGATTGTTAAATCATAAAATGGTACGTAATTATAAAAATTTTAAATTATTTAAAAAACATTAAAACAAAAATTGAGCTAGCAACATTAAAAAATCAAAGCAGCATAAAGAAAAAAAATATTACTCAAAAGACAAAAAGAACGAAAGATCGAAAGACCTAAAAGAGCTGATGATTGTGATCCAGCTCACTAGTTCAAAGAAAAGACTAGTTCAATTGAACTAGGTCGTTCACGAACTACACAACTCTAGTTCGTACGCTGTGTCCAATTTTGGCATACTCTCCAACATATCGACAAGTATCTTACGAATAAATTCTTCAATATTGGCTTCCAGTGCGTCAACCGTTGCGTGCTTGCCCCTATAGACATGATAATTAACATAGCCCCACAATTGACCGGCCCCAAACGTGAAATAACTGTTCACCGAACACGCCTCTCAATTGGGCCATTGTTTTATCGTGCTGTATGGCATGTGGCACCGTTGTTGAAAACCCCCATGTCACCCAAATCCAGCTCTTCCATTTTGGGCAAAAAAAAATTTTTTGTAATCATCTAACGAAAGCGCTCGCCATTCACAGTAACGTTCCTGCTTTCATCGTCTTTGAAAAAGTACGGTCCAATGATGCCACCGGCCCATAATCCACACCAAACAGTGCATTTTTCGGGATGCATTGGCAGTTCTTGCAATGCTTCTGGCTGCTTTTCACACCAAATACGGCAATTTTGCTAGTTCACGTATCCATTCAACCAGAAATGAGCTTCGTTGTTGAACACAATTTTCCGATAAAAAAGTTAGCCGTTGTGTTAGATCGTGTGGCTTCAATTCTTGCATCAGCTGTATTTTTAAAAGGTTTTACACCCAAATCCTTCCGCAAAATTTTCACGTAGTGGAGTAACAGATGACCAATTGCTGCGAACGGCTCCGAATCGATAATTCACGGTTATCAACAACACAACATTTGTCATTACATTGTGTATTCTTTAATCCGCTTTAATTATGTATGTGTAGTTCTTTTTAAATGTAATAATTTACAAGTTTAATATAATTTTTATTAAAAATAAAAATTATGTTGAATAATTTTCATTTTCATTGCACAATTAAAGGTCGAAAAACATAATTTTTATTTTTAATAAAAATTATATCAAACTTGTAAAAAAGACAAAGTACGGTCTTGTTTACTCCCCCTCTACAACTTGTTTTTAAAGAAAACAAAACAAGTGTGCAAATAAAAAGGAGAATAAAAACAAGAAGCGTGTATTGTATATCTTCTAAAGGTATATCTTGCACATAACGAACCAGTTTTCAATTTATTTTTGATCAATGGTGATAATCTTTAACTTCTAGCTCATATATTAGTTCTCATTTAGTGGGAAAACTTATATGAATGTTTGATGTTTTGCATGGGATTGTCACTTCTTTCAAAACGTGTTCCGATGATGGGCACCTAGAAAATTCTCGAAATAGATTTATCAACACATTCTGAAAGTGGTCAATTAATAAATTTGAATACAATATTATAATAAAGAAATATAGAGTATGGCTTCGAACTTGAATAATTTTCATTTTCATTGTAATAATTAAATTTATTCAAAAATATTTTAATTTTTGTATTAAAAATACAAAAACTGTTTTTTCCAACTTTCTATATTTTCATATATTTAGCTAGAATATTGTTCTATCTCAAGTCCAAAAATCTAACATGATATTGTCATATTAGATTTGATTTTTTGCTTTTCAAAATTTTTTTTTATCATATTCATGATAGACAATATAATTGTTTCATAGACATCACCAAAATCTTTAGTTGTCTGCAATAGAAAAAGATAATTGGCTTAGCTCACACGGAGACATTACGAAAAACGGACAAAATAAACTTTATATAATATGACAATATCATAGTAGATTTTTGGACTTGAAATAGCAGTTGAAATATAACTAGGGAATTTCAATTATTTTATTTTTCCGCAAGGAAAATCCCGGGAATTTCAATTGTTATAATTACCTTGCTTGCATTATATGCTTGAAGTTTTAAAACCTATAAAAGTAGCTGTGGAAAGGTTGAGTAACTGTGATATAAATATATTAACTGCTGATATCATCGTCAACACCTTATGAAAAGAAATTCAATCGATTCCATCAATTCTTGGCGAAAAAATGTTTCAAGCTATTCATCCACGTATTGATGAAAGGAGAGACAACAAATTTTATACATTGGTAAAATATTTAAAAGAACCGGATTTCTTCAACGACAATAATGAAAATAGTTTGTTTTCCTATGCTTCTAAGTGCTCGGTAATTGGATATGCAGAAATTCTATTTAATCGTCTTATTGGCGGATCTAATGATACTGAGGAAATTAATGATTATGACGATGTTGAAGAATGTGTTGCTGTAGAAAATAAAACATTTGAACAAGTTTTAAATGCAGCTATTAAAACGGTAATTTATGCTCTCAATCTAACTCCAAAAAACCTGCAAAATGTTCCATAAAAAAAGAAAAAAAATTTTTGAACTCAAAATATTGAACAGTGAACTTCTAACTCTTCGTCCAACTTCGGTGGAAAGTAAAATAGTGTTTTCCATAACATTAGAATTTGTTCATAAATTTATTTTAAGACGATATGAAATTTTTTTTTGGTTAGACATTAGTAAAATTACACAGATTTAGATAATTTTTAACAGATTTTATTTTAGGGCCAAAATCGGAGTTATTTTTTATTTTTGTTAAATTACCAACGTACGCAGTAATCTGAGCTCAGTTGTATCTTATTGAAGTACATATTAAAATTTTTGTTAAAAACAATGTATTCTAAAAAAAACTTTTTCTATTAGCTAAAAGTTTAATTTATTAAAAAATCTTTAAAATTTTTTGATCAATTGAGACTTTTTCATTTCATTTTTACTTTCAGGAACTCGTAAAAAACCTAAACCCTGTGATTTAGATCGCAATGATCGTTTTTGGACCACCCACAAAGGCAGCCCATTCCCAACTGTAGCCGAAGCTATACAAGAAGAATTAGAATCATATCGTAATTCTGAAGATGAAATAAAACGTCTTAAAACTTCTATGGGTATTGATGGGGAAAATGAAGTCGCCTATTCCATGGTCAATGATACTACAGCACGTTTAACAAATGCCGTCAATTCATTACCCCAGTTAATGGAAAAGAAACGTCTTATTGATATGCATACAAAAATTGCTACTGCAATTTTAAATTGCATCAAACAACGACGTTTAGATTCATTCTTTGAATTGGAAGAGAAAATTATGTCAAAACAAACATTGGATAAACCGTTGTTGGAATTATTTAAAGATCCCGAATTCGGTACCGCTGAAGATAAATTGAGACTTTTTGTTATATTCTATATATGTGCACAGAATGTTCCCGACTTTGAGATAGAACGTATAAAGGAGGCTTTGCAGGAGGCCGGTTGTGATTTATCATCTTTGGCCTATATACAACGCTGGAAGGGTATTATGAATCGTACACCCAGTATGCAACAAGCTACACAATATGAGGGTGGCGGTACAAAAACTGTATCGATGTTTTCGAAATTAGTATCTCAAGGATCATCGTTTGTTATGGAGGGTGTTAAAAATTTAGTAGTTAAAAAACATGTGAGTATTAAATAAAATTTAGAAATTTTAAAATAACTTCAATACACGTATTAGTTTGTTTTTTAATAGAGTTCTCAAATACGAAATAATGGTGCGAATAATCGTGTTTTTAGATTACTTTGTATGGATGATTTCTGAAATTTTCTGCACATATTACATAAAAAGTAGATTTTTAATTACAAAAGTTTCAAAAGTCAATTTATGTGTTTGACGTTATTTTAAATATTTTGTTTAAATAAAGCATACACTTTGTTAAAAAAATAGATTAGATTAGATTATATGGCACTATGCACCGCGACCAACTTAGGTCTTTTGTGCTGCCTAAAGTTACCCTAAAGATTCAAGCTACCTATAAAGTCAATAATCCTATTAGGCAAAATCTTCATAATGTCCGAAGGGGAGACAAAGCGATCGCCAATAAACTTGCCACGCCTTTCACAAAGCCTCGGACATTCGCAAAGAACATGCTCCGATGTCTCAGTTACCAGTTCGCAAAACCTACACTCATCCGTGTCCGAAAGACCCCTTTTGCGCAGGTGGTATCTGAGATTGCAGTGTCCAGTCAGGTAAGACACCAGGGTACTAAAGTCACCCCTCCCGAGGGACAAGAGTCTCCTCGATCCTGCACTGGAAAAAGAGATTAATCTCTTAGCCTGTCGTTGGCCAAGAGAGTTTTCCCAATAGAGAGAGAATTCTGATTCCCTCCACAATTTTAACAAAAATATATAATATGTGAGTTGTTGGTTAGTTCGGTTGAACCGAACTAACCAACAACTCACATACAATTTATATAGATCAACAATAAAAATTCACTATTAAAATATTAAAAATATATAATTTGAAAAATAAGATAGTAAGGCTGAGAAAGTTTATTTGTATTAAATGTGGAAGCAGTAGCCGTAGCTGCAGCCGAAATTTTCAATTTTCTTTTTAATTCGAATAAAACGTAAATTTTGGTTGATTTTGACAACGAAATTTTTTTATAGTCAAACAAAAAATATTTAAACAAGAGAAAATCTCAAAAAAACTAAAATTTTTTTAAAAATATTAAATAATGGGCTAATTATTTTAATGACGTGTTTTAGAAAAAATGGAAATGCTGGAAATTTTTTATTTTTACTAAAATATGTAACGAATTTAATATAAATTCTTATGTTTGTACTCGAAATTAAAGAATTTTATCTGAAAATGTACTGAATTTCATCAAATACTAGGTCTTTGGCCTAACTTTGGCCGAACAATACTTTTTGGCTAATCTACGAAGCCGAATACTTGGTTGGACACTAGTGATTTTATAACCTTCACAATTATTATCAGAAGAGGCAAAAAATGTAAATTCAATCAGCCTTATTATGAAAATTTTCAAATGTCAATGTTTGTGAAAATCATATTATCCACATTTTTTCTCTGTTTAAAACCTATGTAAAAAATGCGCTTTTGATTTTTATTGTCGCAAATTTTTCGGGCTCCGGTTAACAAGGGTTAACATTTGGTAATGCTAATGATTTATTACTTTCAAATTTTTACTTTATTAAGAACTACAATTATTTTGTGTTGGCTAATTTAAACAAAATTCAGTTATACCCATCAATTTTATTTCGTTTGTAAATTTTGACCTTCGGTTAATAAGGGTTAACGATGCGGAATATATTTAATTTGTGGGAATTGAATAACTGTCACCAAAAAAAAAAAAAAAACAATTTAAAATGTAAAATTAGTTTCTTTCATCCAAATTATTTTTAATTTTTTTTTTTTTTCATAAATGTTGACTTTTCTCTAGAGTTGTGTAGTTCGTGAACGACCTAGTTCTATTGAACTAGTCTTTACTTTGAACTAGTGAGCTAGTTTGAAATCTTCAGCTCTTTTATTTGAGTAATATTTCTATTCTTTATGTTGCTTTTGAGTTTAATTTTGTTTTTTTGTTTCAATGTTGCTCAATGTTAAAAATAGTTTCTAATATGAATAATTCCCTTAAAAATTATCAATCAAGCGATTGAACGAAATTTTCAAAGATCTATTGAACTAGAAGAGCTACCTAGTTTATTGATATCAATTGAACTAGAAAGACCGCTCACTCAAACGAAGTAGATTGCCCACGTCTACTTTACTCCAAGTCTGCCAAAATTAAATCCAAGTCTGCCAATAACTGCCCAGCCAGAAATTGGCGACGTTTCCAAAGTTCTAGTACTGGCAAACTACGTATATTTAGTAAAACCAGTGTTTTGCCTGTACTGTCCATTGTAGTGCTTTGTCAGTACTGTTTTTACTAAATTTATATTGTAATTTTAATTTTTTTTAATATTTTACATATTTTGCCAGTGTTTTTGATAGAGAATTTTAAAGTGGAATGTACTAAAATAGAGATGTAATTTACAACAGTTTTTTTATTTTTTATTTTTACAAGTTTTAATAGAAATTTTTTTTTACATATTTTACTCATGTTTTTGCAAAATTTTTGATTTTTATTCATATAATAAAGATCTTAATAAAACTCGGATGTGTGATAAAGGTAACAAAATAAGAGACAATCTCACATTTAGGGGTTAAAATGTGGTATTAAAATTATTACTTTTTTGTACGTAAACATGTCTAAAATTAACGAAAGTCAGATTTTTTTGTAAGCAGCGTTGAAGTACTTGAAAAAACAAAAATTTTGGTTTTCATATTGCCTATGTAGTAACTTAGAGTTGTCATATATTTTAAATATTTATAATATAGGTGAAAAAAGCTTTTCGAAAAAAGTTGGCACAAAAGACGATCCGTTACGAAAAGGACCAGTAAAATATGCATTAATATACATAATTTTTAGCTTAAACCAACTATTATTCCTCAACAAAACAAAACAAACAGTTTTTTAATAAAAAAAATACTTGAAAGTTATCGGACATGTTTCGTATCCAAGTTAAAGCGTCTTCAAAAACTCTTTTACTTTGTCTAAAAAATAAAAATTTTCCCTGAAGAAGTCTTCCAATGCGAAGACGAAATATTGGAAATAAATAATTATAATTATAAAATAAAGGATCTTTAGCTCAATAAAACAAAAGACAAAAATTTATTTAAAAAGATTGAAGAAAAATAAGAACATTTTCTTTGAAACATACGAAATAAACCGAAAAAACGAAAAATGGTATGATTTTTGGACCCACATCTTAACACCTAAATATGAGATTGGGCCACTAACAAAATATACGTATCACATTTTTTCTCATTTATCATAACAGAAAAAGTATTGAATTTTTGGTATTTTTAATACCGGCAAAATATTGAATTTTTAGTTACTGTATATTTGGAATTACCGACGTTTTGCCAACGTTCAAAAGAAGAGTCGCATTACCTCTTAATGGTGTTATCAGTTCGGCGTTAAAAGACCACCATTAACGTTGCAATTCAGTCGCTTTGCCAACGTATCCACTACAGTTTACAACGTTTTGCCAACGTCCTGCCGATTGTATTTTTCTGACTGGGTGGATTAATATTTCTATGATGTGCTTAAAGAAAAGCTTCCAAAATTAATTTTATATTTTCAATATTTTATTTTTTTATTCATAATTGCAGCTTTGAAAATAATGCAATATTTTAGATTTTTTTATTTGCCTAGTGGCGTTAAGGGTTAACAATGTTAAAAAAACTAAATACTTTTTTACTGAGTTGTCGGGGTTACATGTAATTCAGAAAAAAATTTATATTAATTTTTTTTTTTTTTAATTTTAATATAAACTATTCTTATGAAAATGTGTCCTTTTTGAAAATCGGTAACATTTTCAAAGTCTGGTAGTCTAACCCTGGGTTAGATTATAAATCTTAATCTAACCCAGGGTTATCCGCTGCAAAATTCGACAGTTTGTTTTTTTAAGAAACAGTATCTATCAAATCTTTTGTTTAAGCTCAAAATCGGAAAATCCAAAAAAAAGCTCATATGGGCAAACAAAGTATCAAAAAGGAAAAAAAGGAACAAATCAATTTTGTGTACACAATATTTTATACTTTCTAGCTTTTAAAATAGTGCTGGTAAATTCGGAATACTCGACATTTGTAATTTGGATACTCGTTACTAGTCGATAAAGTTTCCGTTTCTTAAATTTAAAATTCACTAAAATTTTTTACCAAAAATTTCATGAAAATGTTCACTTTTATTAAAAATTCAAATTTAAATAAAAATATACTTTCAAAGTTTTTACAAAATATTCAATGTTTTTTTTTTTTAGAGTCGTGTCGTTCATGAACGAACTAGTTCAGTTGAACGACTCACTCTATTGAACGATATGAGTCGTTCGCCAATATTCAATTTTGTCGTTCAATTGTGCATTTCGTTTTTTTGAGTCATAGAACAATTGCATCCCTATTCAATTAAATTAATTGCAAGAGCAATTTTTTTTTTAAATAGTAATACTACCAAGTAAAAAATGTTCATGTTTTTAGAAGCAGTATAAAACAAATGCGCTGATATAAGCGCTTACTATCACATAATACTGAGAAGCAGCAAAAGAAACGAATAATTTTCGTATAAAAATAAACAAAATAAAAAATTTTGAGCTTACTGTTTTCCCTAACAAGGATGCAGGTTGTAAGCAGCTTATCCTGATCCCTTATAAGGATGCAGGTTGTAATGCAGAAAGTTTCATATCGTGGATTATAAACGATCTGTACCGATTTTCAGGAGTGATTTTTTTTTTTTTTTTGTGTTTGGTGTTTTCGAGTAAGTAATAAAAAATAATGAAATATGATTTTACTGAAACCCATGAAATAACAGCTTTTTATAAGCGCTGAAATTCGCGCTTACTTTGCCCAAAAGTAATGCTTCCAAGTGGGAATTC
This sequence comes from Delia radicum, assembly GCA_021234595.1. Lineage (NCBI taxonomy): Eukaryota > Metazoa > Arthropoda > Insecta > Diptera > Anthomyiidae > Delia > Delia radicum. Next base: position 57,436,822 of record CM037854.1, read on the forward strand.
GCCATATAAAAATCATGGCATATGTAAGCAGATTTGTAAGGGATTCTTTTTGGCTTACTCCCTTACAAACCTGCTTGCATGTAAGCAGCGTTTTTTACTGGGTATTGTTTCAAATTAGGAAAAACAATTAAAGTCATAAAAAGAAAATGTTTTTTACACAAAATAAATTTTTGTTAGAAAAGTTGCAATTTTAGAACATGTTTTGTCAACTACAGCAAAATTTGTGAAAAAACTCGAAAAACATGAATAGTGCGTAATAAATTGTCAAATGAAAGACACAGACACCAAAATGAAAGATTAATCCCAACTTTAGATTTTTTTATAGTTTTTCAACTTGTTTCTTTAAATTTTTCATCTTTGATTTTTTCTTCTAGTTCTAGCAGAATCACTTGGTTGTATTGTTTTTCTGTCCAAAATACAACTTTAAAAATATTGAGTATCGAGCACCCAAAAAAAGACATACTCGATACCCACTACTCATTCATTTACCAGCACGGCGCACTGTGGGGTGAGAGCCTTCAAAAGTGGCGATTAATTCAAAAGATGAACTTTAACTTTCACAACGGTATTTGGTACCATATGAAAGTAGATAAAATGCTACATCACTAACTGCAAAAATTAAAGTTCTGAGTTGTTTACTTTATTTGCAGTGAGTGCTTAAAGTTCAATAATTTTTGCTGTTTTTGCTCGCATTGATAAAAAAAGAAAATTTTGATATTTCAAGTGATTATATTTTTTATTAAGACTTCTATAAGTAAAAGTTTTATAATGGAACCGTCAACTTCAGGTATATGAGCATATAAAAAATTACTTTTTGTTTAGATAAATGTTTTAGAAATATTTAAAAAAAAAAAAACAAAATTGCTCTAAAAATGTGGTATTTTTGGTATTTACATTGAGTTTCAACAACTTTGCGGGTGATTCGGGGAAAAAAATGTTTTTATGCTCTTTAAATATGAGATTTTAGCTAATAAATCCCAAAATGCCTTGTTGCGCATTGGTGCGATTTTTGAGTTATGAAGGTTTTTGTGAGAGAACTCCAGTTGCTAAAAGTGAATGTGAAAAAAAACAAACAAAAAGTTGTATTTATTATCTTTTGTTGTTATTGTTGTTGTTATTGTAGCTAATGAGTGTAATGAGAGTAATGTTTATTAGAGATGGGTGCGTGAGTAGCTTTTTATCACGCACACTCACAAAAAAAAAAGTTTTGGTTTATTCACAACGAATAGAATTTTTTCCATATATTTATGGTATAATGACATAACAAGTTTGAATTTAAAATTATCTTCTAAATAGTTAATATTTATTTACTTAATGTTGCGTTTAAAAATATGAGTTACATATGAAAATTCTTTTCTACACACGTACACGTCACTCTTCCATCTCTATTTGTATTAATTGTTAAATTGTACACTATATGATAATTGTTGGCAATGTGCGTGAGAACATTCGAGTGCTGTTTTTTTATCTTGGTTTAAGCTGATGATATTAATATATTAATGTATTGATATTCAATTTGCTAGAATTTGCTAGAAACGACCGATAATATTAAACGCGAAAAAGAAAGAGTGGAGACAGAGAAAAAGGCTCTTATCGATTCCGTAGTCTTAGTTGGAGAGAGATTAGCTAAAGTTAATCACAATCTTATTCTAGTGATGATTGACGGTAAAGTTTGTAATGCTATTACAGACACAAAGTCCACACAAAAGTGCTATATATGTGGCGCCACAAGTAAAGAGTTTAACAATATTGAAAAAATGATTACAAAAGATATTAATATAGATAACATGGAGTTTGGTTTATCTGTTCTTCATGGCTGGATACGATTTTTTGAGTGTCTTATTCACTTATCATATAAACTCCCGATAAAAAAATGGCAAACTAGATGTGATGATGAAAAAAAAATTATTGCTAATACCAAAAAACGCATTCAAAAGGAATTTAGAGAGAAAACTGGATTGATTGTTGACCAACCAAAACCAGGTTTTGGAAACTCAAACGATGGGAATACTGCAAGGCGTTTTTTTTAAGAATGCTGAAGTATCTGCCGAAATTACAAAAATTGATTTGCAGTTGATAAAAAATATGCATACAATATTAATAGTTGTTTCCAGTGGCAACGAGGTCAATATAGAAAAATTTTCAAATTTCGCTAATGATACTGCCAGGTTATTTGTTAAAAATTATCCATGGTATTATATGCCTCCTACTCTACATAAATACTTTATTCACGGGCCAGAAATTATATCGCTTTCACCATTGCCTATTGGCCAACTAACTGAAGAATCTCAAGAAGCTAGAAATAAGGACTTTAAAAGTTATAGGGAGCACTTTTCGCGTAAAAGCAGTAGGAAAAATACCATAGAAGACGTGTTCAATAGGTTTCTTTTGAGTTCTGATCCATTCATTTCAAGCATGAGAAATAGCTGTAAAAAGAAAACGGAGCAAATGCCAAAGTCTGCATTGGAGTTACTTGTTCTTCCCCACAGTGAAAACGATAATGATGGCGATGATGAAGGTGATGATGAAGACTATTTTAATGATGATTTTGAAGATAATGATGATTATGAAGATAATGATGATTATGAAGTTGATGATGATCATGGAAGTAAATAATACTTATGAAGTTAATGAAATTAAGTAAATACAAAAGCCTTATAAGTCTATTTTTAATGTTTATTTTCTTAAATGTTTGTTTTCTATTGTTGAATATTTATAAATAAAAATTAATAGTATTTTCTAATGTGTCTTTTTGAGTTAAATCTACAAAATTGTGGATTTTTGAGAAAATATATGAATTTAAAGTTTAAAATTTGCTAATATAAATTCATATTAAATATTTAGTCCTTTTATTTTTCTAAAAGCACATAATGTGTGCTATAATTTACAATTTAATTCACTAATTTATCGTTTTTCATTCCAAAGTTACAGCAAAAATAGTCAAATAAGACGAATTTTTTCAAAATACAAAAAACCCCATAAAACGTTAAAAAAATTTTTTCTTCAACAATTTTTTTTTTTTAATGATGAGTTTTTATGTGTTTATTAATATCAATCAATAAAAAATAACAACATTTTAAAATTACGACTTCTATGAATTAATCGCCACTTTTGATACCATTCACCCCACTGTGCGGCGGTATGAAACAACATGAAATAAGTCCCCAAACCAAAAATGAAATAACCCCCCATTTTTTGGGGCTTTATTTCATTATGAAACAATACCCAAAAAAAAAAAATGAAATAAACCCCCAACCAAATGAAACGACACCCCAAAACAAAATGAAGTAACGCCCCAATTTTTGGGGCTTTTTTTCGTAAAGCCCCATTTTGAAAATGAAATAAGGCCCCAATAAAAAAAAAAAAAACAAAATTATATATTACTTTGAAATATTTCTTTATTCCTAATTAATACATATTAAAAAGGCTGAAAAATGCGCGATTTTTTTCAGCCTTTTTAAAATAAAAAGATTAATAATATTTAGTACAGTAGTAACTCGATTCTTGCACATACTTGATACTTGCACACCTCGATTCTTGCAACATAGGAATATTTTTAATTACGCACTCAGTACTTGCGACATCCGAAAATTTTGAACTCGATACTTGCAACATTTTTGTATTATATCAGCGTTCAATATTTGCTTAGAATGGGCGGAGAAAAACAATGCTTCATTAGACGATATTATGATGCTCCAGAGACTAAGAAGCAGTGTAGTACTAAACAAGCGACTTTGTACAAAACAAACAAAAATTTTAAATTTCTTTAATTCCACATAAAATATGTATCTACTGTTATACGAATGCGTTGAACTTAAGTGTTTTGAATTGAAATATTAAACTTAGATTCTAAACAGATGTATGTGCCTTTTATTTTGTATGGGAAATTAATACTCGGTACTTGCGACAACCTCGAAACTTGCACCAAGCCCGGTTTTCATTACGTGCAAGAATCGAGTTTCTACTGTATATCAATACAGTTTTTTTAATATTTTTTAGTAGTATATCACAAAATGAAACAAAATTTTATAAATCGTATAATCGCACGCAGAAAAAACTTTATTTCGCGAAGCCGCCTGCCGCGTTCTACGGAGGAAAAAACCCCTAAGAGTGGCCGAAGGCCGGCACACAGAAAAACTTGTTTTTACAAATTATTTGATGTCTTAAAAATATAAGATTTCAACGGATTCGACATCTGATTTGAAAAACAAGTTCTTCTGGGTGGCGGCCTTTTCCTCCGTAGAACGCGGCAGGTGGCTTCGCGAAATAAAGTTTTTTCTGCGTGCGACATAAAAGAATCTTCAAAATTACTACACGGTATAATCTCACTTACTAATAGCAAATAACTATTTACATCAATAACTTGATAATTCATGCCGTAATTATAACGGTTATTTGCTTATATTACTTAAAAATTGTGCTCTTTAAGAAAATGAAATAACACCCCATAAATATTATTTGGGGACTTATTTCATTTCTCATATTGGGGCCTAATTTCATTATGAAATAAAGTCCAAAAAAAAAAATGAAATAAAGTCCCAAAAAATGAAATAACACCCCAATTTTTTTTTATCGAAATTTTTGGGGCCTTACTTCATTTTCGTCTTGTTTCATACCGCCTACCAGCACTAGCTTAAAATTGAGAGAATCTTTGCAAATTATTCCAAAAATGATTATTTCTCTGAAATATTTAACTTAAAAAATATTCGAAAATTCCGAATTATTCCAGGCAAAAAACCGGTTTTGACAACTCTACTTGTTGACCATGATAAAATCTAAAAATCGAAGAACCATTTTTTTTTTCAATATATTGAAAAAACAACCACAATTGAAAATCAAACAACTGCCAAGTTTATAGGACCAATAAAAAAATCTTTTAATAGAGAAAAACTCTCTGTTACTTTAAAAAAATTTAAAGCTCAACATTTCACTTGTTGCTTTTACTTGGCATATATGTATGCTTATCCAACCGTCTTCTGTTAAAATCTTTAATTGTCTACCATTTTGTCTGGGCTTTCTCACAAAAAAAAAAACTAAATTAAAAGCTTTTAATTGTTATCTCCTTAAACAAATCAATTGATGCGAAAATGAAAAAAAAAACATGAAAACATTTAAATGCTAATAATTTCCAATACGAATGTCTTTATTTAACACACACACATTAGGATGTCCCTTAAAAAACGATTTGTCGATTTTCGTTTATTATACCCCTCAGTTTTATTGCAAATGGTTACAAATTGAAGAATTCGATTTTTTTTTTTTTGCAAAAAAGACACATTTTTGAAATAAGTGTATTTGTGTAAAAAGTTCCCAAAATTCGACATTTTTAAAAATTATTTTTTTATTTTGTTCATTTTATATTCTCAAAATTATTCCGATATGCCATTCTGACTTAATAGGATATTATTAACCCACTTTAGTGTGGAATCAAAAATTAAGCACAAATTTGATAAATATGCAAAAACGTGTTTGTTGGTTTTTTTTAATTTAATTTTAAAGATTTTTTTTAAAATGCGTAATTTGGAGATGTCAATTGCTATTTTTATAATAAAGGGTGTTTTTATACAGTTATAGAACTTTAAGTTGGCAACCGTTTTTTAACGGCCGGCCATTTCGTCAGCTGTCAAGTGATTTATGTTTAGTTTGGTTTCTCATTTCAACATGAATAGACTGATGCCTGCATAAAGCTTCCAAATTGTGCAAATTTATTTTGAAAATCATGGTTCTGTTCTGATTTTCATAAGCGAATTTTGTTTAGCGATGAAGCTCACTTTTGGTTAAATGGATACGTCAATAAACAAAACTGCCGCATTTGGAGTGACGACAGTCCTCAAGTGTATGTTGAGACACCGTTACATCCAGAAAAACTTACTGTTTGATGTGCTTTATGGGTTGGTGGAATCATTGGTCCGTACTTCTTTAAAAACGATGCTGGTCAGAATGTTACAGTGAATGGTGACGGCTATAGAGCCATGGTTACTGACTTTTCCGTTCATCAATTAAACAGCCATGATGTGCAGGAGCTTTGGTTTCAACAAGACCGCGCAACATGTCACACAGCTAGTGACAAAATTGATTTATTGAATGAAACGTTTGGTAACCGCATAGTTTCACGTTTCGGACCCGTGAAATGGCCTCCAAGATCGTCTGATTTAAAGCCGCTAGACTATTTTCTGTGGGGATATGTGAAATCGCTAGTCTACCTTGATAAGCCCGAAACGATTGACCACTTGGAGGACAACATTCGCCGCGTTATTGCCAATATACGACCACAAATGCTGGAAAAAGTAATCGAAAATGCGACCTTCAGTTTAGACTACGTCCGAGCCAGCCGTGTCGTTCATATGCCAGAAGTCATATTTAAATTGTAATGCCAGAAGATTATCTTTCGAATAAAGTAAATTTCATGTCAATTTAAAAAATATATCTTTGTTTTATTCCATTTCAAAGTTCTACACCTCTATAAAAAACACCCTTTATAATTGTTGTAATTAAAGAACAAAATAAGTTTAAGAAATTATAATTCGTGTTTTTGTGTGGAATGACTCCTTTGCAGGACTTTTTTTGAAACGTCATTGTTTTGTCAAAAATTTGAATGTTCTCATCAAAGTTTGATTACATTTGATTATATTACTATAATTACAGGTATGGAAATAAATATATGGTACAAGTGTTTATTTCAAATATTTTTTTTATCGAATTAGGGTGAACTGGGACCTTTTATATCAAATAGTTTCTATAGTAAGCCTACATTATTTGTGTAAATTATTTTTAACATTCTATATGACATAATTATATGATACAAAATGGCATAAAGTTAAAACTAATTTAAAATTTTTAAATACTTAAGGCAATAGAAAACCATTTTAATTATAACGCCTTGCAGTCTCTAGGACTAAATATAACTGAACTTAAGGGATTTCCGATATAGAAAATATTTATATTCGGAAATAATTATTGTGCATTATCTAAAAATTCTTAATTATATAAATTTTAAATTTTACGGAATTTGTATTTGTTTATTTTAATAAAAAAATTCGGTTACCATCAGGGTTGCTAGAATTATTTTGTCGTTTTTCGGCAAACAGAGCAAGAAAATCGCCAAAAATCGCCAACATTTTTTTTAGCTCAATTTTTGCAATAAAAAAGTAACCAAACATCGCCAAGAGCACTTTTTTTAGTTCTTGGTCGAACTGTGACACTAAAAAAATGTGTGTAGTGTACACTTATTCAACTGCAAATGTATTTATTTTTACGGCCATTTGCAGTTGAATCTACGGACATAATTTTCGTAACGTAAAAATAAATATAGTCTAGTCAAATTAAGTTGATATTTTTCCGCAAATTATACGAGCTTTGATAAAAACATTAACATTTTGTTTAACTTTCAACAAAATCAATTTTTATAAAATGTCCTGGAAACTATTCGAGTTATAATTTTAACAATTAATTTTTTTTTCTTAAATAATATCTATTATATTATTAAAATAGCAATCGTCATCTCCAAATTAGGAGTTTTATAAAATCTTTAAGAATATTGGAAACAAAACTTTTTACATTTTTACATTTTACATTTTTAGCAAATTCGTGGATCATTTTTGATTCAAGGCTAAAGTGGGTTAACGATATCCGATGAAGTCTGAAGTTTGTTATAATTTTTATTAAAAATAAAAATTATGTTTTTTTCGACCTTTAATTGTGCAATGAAAATGAAAATTATTCAAGTTCGAGGCCATACTCTATATTTCTTCATTAGGATATTGTCCTAACAAATAATCTATAGAGTTTTTTGTTTTCAAATTTATTATTTGCCCCTTTCAGGAATGTGTTGATAGATCTATTTCGGGAATTTTCTAGGTTCCCATCATCAGAACACGTTTTGAAAGCGGTAACAATCCCATGCCAAACATCAAACATTCATATGAACTAGTTTACTCACTACATGAGAACTAATATACATATGAGTTTGAAGTTAAAGATTATAACCATTGATCAAACAATAAATTGAAACTTGTTTGATGTGCAAGATCCACCTCTGGTGGATATTCAATACACGTTTTTTGTTTTTCTCTCCTTTTTATATTTTGTTTAGTTTGTAAACAAAACAGGGGAAGTAAGCTAGGCGGGTACTTTGCATTTTTTACAAGTTTGTTATAATTTTTATTAAAAATAAAAATTATGTTTTTTTCGACCTTTAATTGTGCAATGAAAATGAAAATTATTCAAGTTCGAGGCCATATTCTATATTTCTTCATTAGGATATTGTCCTAACAAATAATCTATAGAGTTTTTTGTTTTCAAATTTATTATTTGACCCTTTCAGGAATGTGTTGATAGATCTATTTCGGGAATTTTCTAGGTTCCCATCATCAGAACACGTTTTGAAAGCGGGTAACAATCCCATGCCAAACATCAAACATTCATATGAACTAGTTTACTCACTACATGAGAACTAATATACATATGAGTTTGAAGTTGAAGTCTGAATTTTATGTCTAAATACTTTTGATTATATTAAATGAATAAATGAAATAAAAATACAATTTTTAAAAATTTCGAATTTTAAGAATTTTTAATAAAAGTAAAGTTTTTTCAAATGGGTAAAAAAGAATCGCTTTATTTATTTGGATACATTTGCTATACAACTGGGGATGTAATGACAAATCTATTTTTAAGGGACATCCTATCACACATGGAACAATGGATACAAAGGATTTTTAGAATCCAATTAACTGCTTGTTAATTTGCGAAGATTTAAAAATTTACATAATTTTAAAAAAACCAAATAAAAATCAAAACACAAATGAGAGGATTAAAGTGAGCAAACAAAGCGAGATAAAAAAAACATTTTTGTAGTTCACACAAGAACACCATGAAATCAATTTAAATTGACAATTTTAAAACAATTTATTTTCATACTATTTTTTTTTATCTTTTTAGAGTCTTCCTGTTACCAAAATAACTGAACAAGTTATGGAATGTCGCAGCAATCCGGAAACCGATGATTATCTATATTTGGATCCTAAACTCTTAAAGGGTGGTGATATTATGCCTAAAAATCGTGCTCCTTTCCAGGATGCTGTCGTTTTTGTTGTCGGGGGTGGCAATTATATTGAATATCAAAATTTAGTCGATTTCATACGTCAAAAACAAACTGCCAATGTTACCAAACGTATTGTTTATGGCTCTTCAACTTTAACAAATGCCCAAAAATTTATTAAAGAACTTTCGGCTTTGGGTCGTGAAATCCAAGGTCCGGTTTTAAGTTAGGATTCTGCATATTTAGTTAAACATTTTCATTTTAAATGCTGTTGAACAGTGTGAGATAATTAATTACAATACGTCACTCTATTCTATATAATACTTAAAAAAATGGGATTTTTTTTGTTTACTCTTAATTGGCTTACAATTTAATTTCATATTAAGTTAATTTGTGTAATAATTAAATTCTTTATAATATATATTTTTTAAATAAAATAAACTAAAAAAAAAATCATGGTATCGAAAAAGAAATGAAGTTTTGATTAAAAATAAAGTAAATTTGTATTAGTTTTTCCAACGAGCATATAATCTGCAGAAGAAATTACTAAAAATTACAATTCAAATAACTACAAATGTAATTAAAAAGGCAATGACTGATTTTTTCATAAAAATTACTACAAAAGTAGTAATTTTTAACTACAACTGTAGTAAAAACAACCGTTAAAAGCGGTTAAAATAACTAAGGTGCAATTAATAGCAAAATTGTAAAAACAACTACAAATGTAGTACAAATAAATCTTTTACAAATGCAGTTACAATGACAAATAATACTATTGACTTAACTAAAAATTTTTGTTTATTTATATTTGAATTTGAATTGAATTTGATATTTGAATTCACTTTTTTTTTTTTTGAGTTATTAAATGTTAATGGCGGTATAATCAATACACAAATTGCCAAGTTATAGTAAGCGTTTAACCCGAAACGCATGATATATATAAGATGATTAAAATCAGACGAACAGGAACATCAGCAACACATACACAACCATTGCCTTCGCAATGGAGGCTCAGCGAGATGAGGCCCGAATTCGCCATAAAAAGAACGAATTCCATCATACCAACACGTGCACAAATCAACCATTGCCTTTGCAATGGAGAAGTAAACGATGTCTCCAAAGGAATCCGAACGGTTTGCATATGGCTAGACTCAACAGTCTAACGGCATGCTGAGACACGCTTTATAGTATTGCAAAAAAGAATAGAATTAACCGTTATTCTCCATTAATAATTAATGCGAGTGACGAGATAACTTATCTCTTCGGCAACTAACGGCGTACTCTGTTGAATTCACTATGCAACCATTTTAATCCGGAAATACTAAAGTATTGTACATAAAAATATACATAAAAGTTATGAAATTATTATTTTCCATATTCGGGTTTTTCTCTTTACCCATTAGGATACTCATTTTTCGCTTGTATTTTCTTGACAAACATGTGTGTCTAACAAAAGCAATGAAACTCAGGGCTGTTTTTTGTTTTTAGGTGTTGCCATTTTAGCGGTTTACAGCACCTTTCATGATTCATACTCTCAAAAAGTTTGACAGTAGAATCTACTGAAAATGACGGTTAAAACAACTGTAAATTCAGTAAATAATATTCGTACCTATGTTTAGTGTTCTATGTTCAAGTGTGCTAGCAAAGAGAAAACCCAACAGAAGATCTTTGTCAAAGTGTTAATAAAATGTTAACATTTAGGACTAAGCTATATGTCGTTTTCTTTCCAAAAATGGATTTTGAGTTATATCTTTTTGGTTCAACAAGGGCGATATGTAAATTAAAACGGTAACTGACACATTTCAAAAAAAAAATCTTTTTAAAAAAGAAATTTTATTTATTTTTTATTAAATATGAACTGATATAGAACATATTTTAATTTATTCGATTTAGGTCGAAATTGGCCATTTCAATTTACTCGTATAATTGTTTGATTAAAATTCATCGATTAATCGAATAACAGTTAACCGATTGAATACCCTACTGTGTAGTCATAAATTTTAAATATGCCTACAGGCATGTTCATATTTTTCTGAAATCGGAAATATAGTGTTTTTAACTAACTTTTGTGGAGAATTTTTTGTCAATACCTACCCTATGGGGAATAGGACCGGTTCTGCGTGTGCCACAAGATCGGTCCCTTCATACCAAAGACCGGTCCTCTGCTAAACCCTACCCTACACTCAAAAAAATAAGTTAGTAGAAAAGTTAGTAAAACGTCTTGTAAATCAGATATACTATTTTTCAGCAAATATATTGCTAAAATTATGTTTTCAGCTAAAACTTTAGTTATACTTATTCAGCAGTTAACTGTTGTTTTAATAATATTATACTAATGTTTTACTAATTTATTTAGCTAAAAAATATTGCTGATTAGCACATTAATGAATGAATTAGATGTCGCGGCATGTCAAGATGTAGTATTGACTAGGAAAATGATACTAAAAACTACAACTCTAGTAAGACATATAAAAAAATCAAACATGGAAGATTTTTGTATCTATTTTTCAGACATAAAACAAAATTGTGGATTGAAACAACTTAAATTTTGCGTTGTCACCGGCTTGTGAAAGTAATTGTCTATTTATAATAAAAGACAAAATAAAATATTTAAATTTAATAAAGATTAAATGTGTATTTGTAAACGAAATGTTTATAGAGATTAATAATCTAGTGTGGTCAAATTGCAAACAAATATACATCAGGTAGACAGACTAAAGCGAAAGACAAAGACACACGTCTTAGTTAGATTTTTATGTTTCGTTTTTCTTATTGCAAAAAAAGGGTTGTACAGTGGATTCGCAGAAACGTGAACATTCAGTAACATGAACGTCCCAGAAACATGAACACTTTTTTACATTGACTATTCTAAAACGTGAACAAAGTTCAATAGCTCTAAAACGTGAACACATTCTTTTATAAGAAATGTTTCTATTTCTTCAATATTTTAGTAATTTGGGTAATTCCCGAATAATAATTTCACCACGTTCTTATAGTTAACACATTTTTTTAACGTGAACAAAAAAACTCATTAAATCTTTTCCTGTATCTCCGAATTTTAAGAATTTTTATATAAAAATTGTTTTAAAACGTATAGAATTAATTTAAATGGAATTAGCAGTTATTTTTATAGTAAATGTATTAGAAATTAAGAGCTGTTAAATTATTGATTTTAATATATATTAAAATGAATAATTTGGGTATGCAAAAATTGTCTTAGATTCTGAATTTGGTCTATTTAAAAAAGTCCCAGAATTAAAAATTTTTCTAATACGAAAAATTTCTTAAAGTGTTAATATTTTTCTATAGACACTTGTCTGAATATTTAAAAAAAATTTCTAAAAATGTATGTTTGAATTTCAGAATTTTTCAGGAGAAAAATATTTAAAATCTGCATATTTTATTTTTTTGGTTAACAATCAACATAATGATTGGTTCTGAAGTACTTGTAATAGAATTTATTCTAAGTGGATTAATTCTGTAGTAAAATCAGAAACGCGAACACCCCTTGCAAAAATTAGTTCACGTTTTTGAGAGTTCACTGTATGTATATGTTATATTTTGTTATTTTTTCGCTTCGTTTCTTTAATTATCTGCTGCATTTGCGTTCCTTTAAAAAATAGCATCATTTAGACAACCACTGATGTAAGTAGTTGAAACATAATTTTGTTTATGTTATATATAATTATTTCTATTTTTTAAGATATTACATTAATTCATGTCGTTAATTCGGAAGTATGAACATTTTTATATTTTGTAACGAATTGCAAATTATTTTTAAAAGAATCACAAAAATATAAAATATAAATATAATAAAAAATAATAAAAAATAAATTAACTAAAGTATAATTTTTCTACAAATTTTTTGAGTTTTTTCCAGTCTACTAATATTCAGAAAAAATTTTATTAATTTTCAGCAAGGGTATTTTAATTTCTAATCCACTAAATGTTAGCAAAACTTTTGCTAAATCTACTAATTTTGTTGCTAAGATTTTGCTGACATTAGCAACTTTTTTGCAAGCATCCTCCTGACTAAAATTTTGCTGACTCAGCAAAATTTTTTTTGCTGACTTTACTAACTATTTTTTTGTGTGTATGTAAACAACTGGCAACATTAACATTGGCTTGGAGGGGGTTATTTGTCCTGCTTTAAACCACATAGTGGCATGCCACAGGACTAACCAAAGATGGGCATACCACAAGACTGTCGTAAAAGCGCCATTTCGTATAAAGTAAACGAAAACTAAACAGCTTCCAATGGGTAAAATTCTGGCCAACTGGCTTTATCTTGTTAATAAGCATTCTGGTTAAGTGGTATGTCCTCCCTCTACCAGTCACAGGAATGGTAAGTTTAGGACAATTGACACTGATTAACCCACCTCAGTATTAAATTATACCAGTCCTGTGATAAGTCCTTATTTAACCAGTCACTTTTAGGTCAATTGACTCCTCATTCCGCATAGGGTAATTCTAGACCACATGTAAAGCCTTTGTATGCAACATAAAACTAAAAAAAAAAAATTTTAAAAAAGTTTCGTTAAAAATTCAAATTTCTTTATCGAAAACATAGTTAATACAAAATTAAAATCTTTTTTGGTCTTTTTTTTTTCAATTGTATTTAATAACTTGTGTTTCTTATGGATTTTTCCAGAAATTTTCTTCTTTAATAGCTAAAAACTTTATTAATTTATGGTTTTTTAAATGTTTTCAATTGAAATTATATTCATGTTCAATCACGCCTTTATTTGTTTTTAATAGTTGAATTAATTTCACACCTGCTGGCACATAAACAAAAAACAATTTAAATTGTTGCATACAACATGTAACCACCATTTAAATAAGTGACTGACTGACTGACTGACAAGGTGCTAAAATAGGGCATAATTGCGACAACATCACTTTACATCAAAAAACTTAAAACAAAGAAAAAATATCCATGTAATATTGGAAAATGTTTATAGTAATTTTTTTTTTAAAACATTTTTTCAACTGAAAGTTTCAACTTCACACTGTCATGGCTGCCATGTTACGTGTTGCAATGTGACTCAACTACACACACATTTAGTCAGTCTATCAGTCCATCAGTCATTTAACCAGTCACTCACTCATTCATCTATTCCCCTCACTCTTTCACTCACTGGCACGCACGCCTGCATGTCACATTGAACCAGCGCATAATGAATTATATTCTATGCTTTGTTTTGCACCTTTAAGTTTTTAAAATTCTTCTGCTTTTTCTTTTCTTTTTTTTTTTTGCTGCAAATATATATTCTCCTACATTTTGTGATGTAGATCCTCTTTTATCCAACTTAAGTTCAAGTTTATGGCTGACAGTTTGATTGACAATAATGGTGACATGTTTTAAAATAAACTTAAAACTTAAGTAAATGGTGTTTTACATTGCTGGTAAAACACAATCAAATATTTATGGATCTAAAATGATTTTGAACAGTCAGAACTTCGAAGGAATTATTTTCCTAATTCTTTTTTTTTTTTTAACGGAATTTATATTTTGGGAATGAATTTTCGGATTAATTTTAAGAATTTTAATGAATCCCATTTTTTCAATCAAATTTATAATAAAGAAATTCATTCTTTTTTTCTGATTTTGTTTTTAAGAAATGTTATGAATTCATTTACCATCGAATTCATTCAAATCTAGTTAAAACTATTTTTGATCTAGAAATTAATTCTGTGCACTCAAAAGAGTTTTAAAGAATTTTACTCTAAAACTCTGAAAATTACAGTTAAAACAACTGTAAATTCAGTTAATTAGGCGACAAAAGTAATAAGCTTCAAAATAAATAAAAATGTAGCTATTTTTAACTGTTAAAAAAATAACTAACAAATGCAGTAAACATAACTAACAATGTTGTAAAAATAACTGACAATTTTCAACTACAAACTTTTTGAAACAAATTGGTAAAAACTACTTTTTTTAACAGTTAGTTCTTCGATATTTTAAAAATATTTTTAACCCATTTTATACTGCCGTTACTTTAAAGCAACACCTATGTTTATGATCCGATAATTTTGGATACAAGGGAGAAAAAAACACGTGAAAATTGGAGGTCTTTACTAGGCTTGTCAATCGAATAAAAATTATTTGATTAATCGGCTCTATGAAATAACCCCCCAGGAAATAACCCCCCAAAACAAAAATTAAAAAACTCCCCAAACATGGGGATTTATTTTCTTATGAAAATAAAACCCCCAACCCCAACGAAATGAAATAAATCCCCAAACGGGAATGAAAAAACCCCCAATTTTTTGGGAATTTGAAACAAATAAGTCCCCATTTTTAAACTCAAAATTGTACATATAGATATAGTTCATATATTTTTAATTCTCATAGTTTTTGTACTTCCCAAACAGATTTTTTTAAATATAAACCTGAATATAGTCTTCAACTGTATTGCGACAATAAGGGCTTACGGTGGTATGACATAATGTCCATGGACGTTATGTCACTCGAAAAGTGTCATAATGTCCATGGACTTTATGACACTGCAATGTGACATTATGTCCACAAATGGACTGACATAAAGTCCATGGACATTATGCTACTTTTTGGGTGACATAAGGTCTATAAACATTATACTCCAGTGTGGAAACAGATCAGTAATTTTGAAGTTTCTTTTGTGTCGTTTGCAGTAAAAACTTTATTTCGCGAAGCCGCCTGCCGCGTTCTACGGAGGAAAAAACCCCTAAGAGCGGCCGAAAGCCGCCACCCAGAAGAACTTCTTTTTCAAATCAGATGTAGAATCCGCTTCGCGAAATAAAGTTTTTTCTGCGTGCGATTATACGATTTATAAATTAAGTTTTATTTTATGATATACTACTAAAGAATATTTAAAAAAATTGTATTGATATACCAAATATTATTAATCTTTTTATTTTAAACAGTCTGGACGCTATGCCACATTTGAAAGTGACATAATATCCAAAAAATAAAAAAATAATTTTCCAAATTGTCATAAAGTCCATGGACATTATGACACTTTTCGAGTGACATAACGTCCATGGGCATTATGTACATTGGACGTTATGACATGCCACCAGGGCTTACAGGCATTTCGCCTTACAGCCTGGCAGAAATAAAATCTAAAAATATAGGGATTCGAAATTTTTTTTTTACACAACCAAAACATTAATTTCACAAATTAATTTTCTACTCCAACAATCTATATAGAGAAAATTTTTTTCCACATCAATAACGAAAAAAACCCCCCAAAAATAATTACTGGGGAATTATTTCATTTTGAAATTTTGGGGACTTATTTCATTACGAAATAAATCCCCAAATAAAAGAAAGAAATAAATCCCCAAAAGTGGAAATAACTCCCCAAAATGTCGTTGTTGTTGTCTTCTAAATACATTTTTGGGGATTTAAAGGGTGTCCCAAGAAGAGCGCAATTTTGAAATTTTAAATAAAACACAGATAATTATTTTCGTTTATATAACCTTATTTCTTATTTTTGAATTTTTTTAATTATTTGAGCTAAGGTTTGTTTTTTTTTTTTTTTTTTTATATAACAGTTTTTTATTTTCGATATTTCGCTACTCCTTTGTGTAGCATCTTCAGGAAAATTAATAAATTAATAAATTTTCAAAAAATTTTAAAGTTTGAAAAAATTTTTTTTTGAAAGTTTGAAAACATATTTAAAATACTTGACAAATATTTCTAAACAAAAAATATAAATAATTAACACTTAAAAAATCTATTATGTAATATTTGTTATAAATTAATGTAGTATGTGTTATTTCTTTTGTAATAAATATTTATAATTCTGAGCTAAATTTTCAACATCTATCTTAAAATTAATTCTATTTGTTAGTGGTGTATTAATTATCTGTAACATTTCTAATAAATAACGACGTTTGTAATTTTGTTCTGTATTTAAAATTGAAACATTTTCAAAGTCTGGATAGTGATTATATCTTGAACAATGAGAAGATAATGCTGTTTTTTGTGAATTAATATTCCTATATTTCTGATCTGATCTATGTCCAGCTAATCTAGTTCTCAATTTATTTTTCGTTGTACCTATATATACTTTATCACAATTCTCTGCAGTATTTCCACTACATGGTATTTTATACACTATATTTGCCATGTCTAATTTCTGTATTCTATCCTTTGTCCTATTATATAATTTATTAACTGTATTGAATGATTTAAAAGCTATTCTATATCTACTAGTATCGATGATATTCGATCTTTCTAAACATTCTGATAATCCCGGTACATAAATCATAGACTTGTAAATTCTCTGTTCATTCAAGTTATTTGTGCTGTTATTTCTTCTAAATTTATACTGATTTATTAATGAACAGATTAATTTTATTGGAAAATCATTATCCATTAATAAATTCTTAATAATTACCCTCATTCTTCATGTGAAATTCTCTGTCACTAATAGTTAAAACCCTTTCTATTAAATTCTTTGCAGTATTAATGATTATTCTCCTATTATGCTTTGAATAAAAATTAATAATTCTACCTGATGCGGTTGGTTGTTGATACCAATCCATTATCAAATTGTTACCTCTTCTAACTACCAAAGTATCTAAATAAGAAAGTCTTGAGTCGCGTTCCTTTTCCATGGTAAATTTAATATCCGTATTAAATTCATTTAATGCAACCAACATATTATCTATTGCATTCTCAGAAATAACACAAAATATGTCGTCAACATATTTTGTTATTATATTTGGTTTGATATCAAGTTTCTCAATACATGTGTCCAGTAATTTATCCATAACTATATCAGCAACAATTGGAGAAGCAGGGGATCCCATTGGGAGTCCTTTTTGTTGGAAATAAATCTTCTCATCGTATTGAAAGTATCTATTATCCTCTATACAAAATTTTAAAATACGTAAAAATAGGTCTTTATCAATAGTCGTATATTCTTTGATAACATTCCATTCTCCTTCTATAATATTAATTGCTAAACTAACAGGGATACTCGGGAATAATGAAACCACATCAAATGAAACTAATATTTCATCATCCTGAATTCGTTTGTCCAATAATCTATTCTTAAATTCAATAGAGTTCTTCACATTATACTTAGAATGTTCTGTAATCTTATTTAAAATGTTAATAATGTATTTACATAGTTCATATGATGGAGAATTAATGAAAGAACAAATTGGTCTCAATGGAAAATTATCCTTATGAATTTTAGGTAGTCCGTATAATCTAGGTGCCGTCGCAATATTAGTCTTAAGTTTATTTTTCTCTATATTAGTAATAATTTTCTTTTTAAAAAGTTCTTCAACTAAATTATTATTAACCTTTTGTAATTTACTTGTTGGATCTCTATTTTGTAAACTATATTTTGTAGTATCTTCAACTATATTGTTCATTCTCATATCATAATCTTCTCTCTTGATAGCTACAGTTGTATTTCCCTTATCAGATTTTAATATTAGTATTTCCCTATTGTTTCTCTGGCTGTATGACATGTGGCGCCGTCTTGTTGGAACCACATGCCCTCCACATTCATTTCTTCAATTCTAGGCAAGAAAAAACTGGTTATCATTTCACGATACCGAACACCATTGACTGTTTGCGCTTGACCTGCCTCATTTTCATAAAAAAAGGTCCAATGATTCCTCCAGCCCAAAAACCAAACCACACAGTGATACGTTGAGGATGCATTTGCTTCTCGTGTATCACTCGAGGATTTTCCTCGCCCCAAATGCGACAATTCTGCCTATTGTCGAAGCCATCAAGATGAAAATGGGCCTCGTCACTGAAGATGATTTTTGCGAACTGTAGCCACAAAACTTTCACCATTTTGGTAAAACAATTTCACAATGAAAATGCGTTGTTCATTCGTGTAGCGCTCCATTTTTACTAACCTCGTACCTTCTACTAGCAAACAATAACAAATGTTCAAATGTCAAACAATGACACTTCGAATGTTGCTAGATTTAAAAATTGCGTTCTTCTTGGGACACCCTTTATTTCATTTCTGTTTTGGGGAGTTATTTCCTGGGGGGTTACTTCATGGAGCCGATTAATCGAAAGAACAAAATCAAAATTTAAACAAACAATTTAAAAATCATGATTTTCGAATACGTAAAATTCGAATAAATTTTGACGATTCATCGAATAAAACGAATAATTTATAAAATACCTGTGTTTTAATAAGCCTTTGAATAATTACCAATTTTAGAATTTTATAAAACTCGTATGGGACATAAAAATTGGATTAAAATAAACCACATGGTACTGCCTGTAAATTTATAAAAAAAAATATTAACATGTGAAGTGCTAACATGCTATTGTTTAAATTAGAATGATTTTAAACCATCCAATATAGCGAAAATCCTCCTATTTAACTACGAAACTTCACAGTTTGAGTGCTAACATACTGTGAATTGGTTTTTTGTAGTTTATACGCTAATTAAAATGAGATCCTTCCTCAGCGAGAATTATCTAAATGATATTAATGAATTTTTGCATAATATCAATGATATTGGACTGGAATTCGTCAATGTAAACATTTCGTTAAGTTTATACAAGTTTTCGTAAGATTGTCTAAAAAATATAATTTAATTAATTAAAAGTTGCATACACTCAGAGAAGAAGTTTCATAAATAGTATGAAGGTTTTCATTAATTTTAAGAACATTTTTGTTTATTTTTTGAAGAAAAGCAATTACTGAAAAAGTAAATTTTTTCCTCCATGAGTATTAGGGTTGTCTTTCGTTGTATGGGCGAAAAATAAAAATGAGATTTTGACTGTAATATGATTGTAATAACTTTATTAAAAAATATTATTTTTTCTATTGATAGTTAACCCATGTTAACCTGGGGTCAAATATGACCCACGTTAACAAATTAAAGGTTGTTAATGACACTGCAGAACGGACAGTGAAGCTCATGGAGGACTACAATAAAGTATTGTCACGAAACGAGCAGGAAAAACAAGTGATAATGCAAATTGTAGCCGATTATCGGAAGCACTACCCGGATGCAAAAAAATTTACACTATTAAATTAAAATACTCCTGAATATGTACAAAAAATCAATTTAAATATGAATACAAATTTCTGAATTTATACTAAATAATTAATTTTAATTAATTTTTAAATGTAAATTAATTACAATTAGAAACATAAACAAAAATTTATTTTGTCATCTTTGTGATTTTTGACTCTTTAAATACGAGGGTCAATTGTGACCCCATGAAAACACAGGTTAACTATGAACACGAAAAGTAAACTTTATAATAAAGTTATTTCAATTATATAAAATAGCATACACAATAACATTGATGAAATATTATAAAAATCTTGTTAGAAAAAAAAGTCTATACAAATTTAAAAAAAAAACGTTGAAATTCGCTAGAATCAAAATGCTCTAACAAAAATTTTTGCCAACGGATATCCGTAATACTTAGCATATTTCATACTTGAGATGTATTTAATAAAATACTTGACAGCAAACACTAGGTTTTTAATTTTTGTTGAATAAAATTTTCAAAAATGCAAAAAAGTCACTTTAAGGTACCCCCAAATTATTTATTAATTTTTTGACACAAAGTTAGGGTAAGTTAGCGATTTTCTGGGAAAGTAATATTTTTATCTGAGTAGTTATGATTAAACCCAACACAAAAATTATTTTATATTTTTTTAATTTTGAAGAAAAAAAAAATTTGTAATTTTTTTTTAAATTATGCCCATTTTTCCAAGGGGCCCGATTTTCAAGGGCGATGCGGAACATTTTCCCGTTATGCTAGAACTCTAATTTTTTGCATGGTGAATTTTTGTACCCAAACAAATATTTTAAGAGGGGGGCAGCCCCAAAAATCGCAAGTTGAAAAATAAGGAGCACCCTAATGAGCATAAAAGAAAAATTGTGTTTTTTTTACCAATTTTACTCGTATAAATATGCTTATTTTGGAAATTTCTTTATTTTTCATTTTTGAGCTTAAAAACAGATTTTTCTTAAAACTTTTAAGCTTTAAGAGTGATTTTTTTTTAAATTTTTTCTTTTAAGTGCTTTTTTATGCCTACAGACACTTTTTCTTTATTTCCATTTTTTGCCAAAATTAGCCATTTTTTTCAATGCTTATAAGATAAATATGCCAAGTTGAGAAGACTTTTGGAGTTTTTATAGTGTCAACATAATTGCATTTGAGTATTTGGTATTTTCAGCATTCAAATTGGTGCAACAATTCGCAAAATTTGGAGAGGATATGGCAAAAACTTTATTTTTTTCAAAATAATTTAATCGAACAATTTTAAAAAGTTAATCGTTTCATCGTTCTATCAAAATTGTCTTGATTGTTTAATCGATTAAAATTAAAAAGCGAATAATTGACAATCACAGTCTTTAATTAAAATAAAACTTAAAACTATTGTTCCAGGGTTGTCATATAAATAATTTAAAAATACAATTTTTTAAATTTTTTTATAGCCAAAGCAAATAATTAATTTACAGAAAGAATACCGGTATTATAAAAGTTATATGCTGCTTTGTTTAAGGACGTATGGGAACATTTTTTAACTGAGAACAAATTGTTGTGCAGTAGTGTAAAAGGGGGAGCATTCGCCACTTGATGAAAATCGCGATCTAATCGAACATCAAAATCCATGACGAACTGCGATTGAGCTAAAATTTGGTATATAAGTAGTAAACATAAAATAAAAAATACAACTTCTCTTCAAAAAATTCTAAACTCATATCTCGAGAATAGGGTGGGTCGAAAAGTTTTAGAAAAATGAAATCCGAGATATATTTAAAAGACGATTGCAGGAGAACTGTCTAACCGATTTTAGTAAATTTTTTTTTGTTTGGAAGGTAAAAATTACACTGTAAAAAAATTTTGGTACACTGTAAAAAATATATTGAGATATTTTTTACAAAGATGGCACTAGGGTCGAAGATCAAGCAATATTTAAATTTTTTTTCGCCAAAAATAGAGGTCTATCCGTACACTAAAACATATCAATTTTTTCAGATATAATTATTTTTTTTTCCTGAGATATTTAATTTTAAATATTTGCACTACCTGTCAAAATTGAAAAAATTTAAGGTTTTTGGCCAATAACTGGAGAGGGGTACTTCGGATGAAAAAACTTTGTATGGGAGATAAGTAGAACTCATGAAAGCGCAACTCCGGTCTGAACACACCGGGGTTGTGGGGTCAGCCCGTTTCGAGAAAAAAGATTCAAATGGTTATATATCAAACAACTCCATAACCATGGCACTTAGGGCTAATTTTTAATTTAAAAATGTGCGTTACCTGTCAAAATTATAATGTTTGCAAAATTTTACATCATATTTTATAAATAAAATATAAAATATAAAATACTATGATGAAACTATCGAAAATCTTAAATTTCAATACAATAGAGGCGATGATTTAGATAAAAAAAAAATATTGTCAATATTGCCGGTTGAAATGAGCCATAAAGAAATTCGGAACATTTTTGGATCAGACATAACCACTTATGCACTCATTCAAAATAAGAAAATTCAACATAATTTGTGTACATTCTCTTCAATTACTGAACCAAACTTCAGAAGGCATTCGCTATCAGACGAGAAAAAATAATATCATTCTATTTAGATTATGATATTAGTCGAATAATGCCTGGGTCTCAAAATTATAATACAATTGGCGAAAAAAATGACCGACAACAAATTCAGAAGAGACTCTTGTTATCCACACTTAGATAATCATATTTACAGTTTAGAAAAAGATTCCCAGGCCAAAAAATTGGGTTTGATAAATTTTCAGAATTACGTCCAAAACAATGTATCCTGTTAGGAATTGGAAATCAACAAAATGTATGTGTATGTACTCTACATCAGAATATGAAACTAATGTTTGAACAAAGCCAGTTAAAGAAAGTTAATGTTAATGAAAAGATTTTAATTGCGTATAAGGATTTAATCAATTGTGTGATATGCGTCTCAAATGAAGAAAGAAAGTGCAGTGTATCAATGTGTGACACTTGCTGCTCCAATTTAGTCAATTTAGAAAAACAAATGTTGGAAAATTTCGAACAAACTGGACTAGTTGAAATAAAATATAAAAAATTTAGTACTACTGATAGATGTAATTTGGATACTTTGATTGTAGACCCTGAAACATTCACGGAACAATTTATAAGCCATTTGAAAATATTGATATTTTATATCTTTTCAACAGTCTCAATTTTTAAAGGAAAACAAGCAATCGCTACAGGAAGGCGAATTCTTAGTGCAGTTAGATTTCGCCGAGAATTCTTCATTCTTCGTTCAATATGCTGTTCAAGGATATCACTGGAATAATACTCAATCTACAATTCATCCATTTGTTATCTACTATAAATCTGATGACATTTTACAACACAAAAGCTTTGTTATAATTTCTAATTGCAGTAATCATGATAGTATAGCGGTGCATCTTTTCGTCAATAAAATGATTAAATTTCTGAAAGAAGGCCACAGAATGATGATTAAGAAAATATTTTTCGTATCAGATGGAGCTGGAGCCCAATATAAAAATAAGTTCAATTTTATAAATTTATGTAATTTTAAAGCTGATTTTCAAATAGATGCAGAGTGGCACTTTCACGCAACAAGTCACGGAAAAAGTGCTTGTGATGAAATAGGGGGCACATTGAAGAGAGCAGCTCATCGATTCAGCCTAGCCAATAAGGATACCATTCAAACATCAGCTGACTTGTACAACTGGGCATCGAATTCGTTTTCAACTTCAATGAGTTTCGAATATTCAACAGAAGAAGAATATGTCGAAATGAAAAAAAACTAAATAAAAGATACTCCCAAGCAATCACAATAGTTGGTACACAATCATTCCATGCGTTCATACCAGTTGGTTCAACCACACTTTATGTTAAAAAATACTCCAATTCTGATGTCTCCGAATTACGTAAAGTTAGTAGAGAAAAATAACATGTAACTTTTTATACTATTATAAGGTAATAAACAGTATATATAATGTATTTATTCAGAACAATCTTCTTTTATTTATAAAATATGATGTAAAATTTTGCAAACATTATAATTTTGACAGGTAACGCACATTTTTAAATTAAAAATTAGCCCTAAGTGCCATGGTTATGGAGTTATTTGATATATAACCATTTGGATCTTTTTTTTCTCGAAACGGGCTGATCCCACAACCCCGGTGTGTTCAGACCGGAGTTGCGCTTTCATGAGTTCTACTTATCTCCCATACAAAGTTTTTTTATCCGAAGTACCCCTCTCCAGTTATGGGCCAAAAACGTAAATTTTTTCAATTTTGACAGGTAGTGCAAATATTTAAAATTAAATATCTCAGGAAAAAAAAATAATTATATCTGAAAAAATTGATATGTTTTAGTGTACGGATAGACCTCTATTTTGGCGAAAAAAAAATTTAAATATTGCTTGATCTTCGACCCTAGTGCCATCTTTGTAAAAATATCTCAATATATTTTTTACAGTGTACCAAAATTTTTTTACAGTGTAATTTTTCAGAAAGTATTTTTAATTACCTTCCAAACAAAAAAAAATTTACTAAAATCGGTTAGACAGTTCTCCTGCAATCGTCTTTTAAATATATCTCGGATTTCATTTTTCTAAAACTTTTCGACCCACCCTATTCTCGAGATATGAGTTTTAGAATTTTTTGAAGTTGTATTTTTTATTTTATGTTTACTACTTATATACCAAATTTTAGCTCAATCGGAGTTGGTCGAGTCCAAAATTGCACTTTTTGGTTCGATTAGATCACGATTTTCATCACTTGTTTTTTTTTTAGAGCGCTGTCGTTATATTTTTTTTTTTGGAAAAAATCTTTTTTATCGAATACTTTACACATCTAAACTTAAATTTGTATGTTTAAAACAGGAGTGCCCAAAAGTTCCTTATGGAAGAGCAAACACCAATACTTTTAAAGAAAAACTAATTTTTATTCAATATTTTTTGTTGTAAAAACCAATACATACAAAGAAAAAAGAAAAAAATATTTCAATGTTTACCAGCAAAGCATACGAAAGTGTTGTTGCTTTGCGCTTGCGTGTATACAGTGAAGAACGACAAAAAAACTAATAAGACAAAGTTGTTTGTGTATTTCGTATTGCTAGTGCTGAGCGCTCTATATGTGTATTAAAACACACAGCCTATAGCTAAGTGTTTTTACAAAAACAAATGAGCACCAAGCGCATAGGCCTTGGGCACCCCTGGTTTAAAACATAAATAATCTCAATTTATTATATTAATTTTTTTAAGATTTGCAAAATAACTCAAATCGGCATAACTGCCCCACCTGTGGGATAAATTCGCCAAGTTGATGTTGAACATTTGTCAGCTATAAATATAATGGTTCTGATGCAAAACTTATATTTTATTATAAATATATCGATATCAAAAGCTGTAATTTCAGAAAAAAAATAAAAAAGTTCATTTTTTTCGAATTTGATGAAAAAAAACCTACGTACAGTACTATAATTTTAAAGTTCCAATTACTTCACATAATATAAAATCAAACCATTATCCAAAGAAGTGAAAGATTTATTAATTAAAGACCGTGAAAAGGGTCTTACATACAAGAATTTGGCTGAAAAATATGGTATTTCTTGGTCAGGAGCAAGAAAAATTGTTGAGATATACAAAATACGAAAGTCGAACGAAATTTTTAAGAGATTCTGTGACAAAAAAAAAAAACGCAAAACATCGAAGCGCGATGACCATCATATCTCACTTTTGGCTAAGAAAAAACCATTTACTTCATCTAGAATCATAAAAGAGGAATTAAAATTAAGCGTTTCATCACGAACCATACGCAGAAGACTGAATGAAGTCGGTTTAAAAAGCTCCTTTGCTAAGAAAAAGCCACACACAGAGAAAAATGTAGCTATTTGCCAACTGAAATTCGGTTGCTACTACTCAAATACGGTTATAACGAATTGCAGACGGTTGGCACAACCTAACATTAGTTTTCACAACAAAGTTTGATTAATTCAACTGAATTTTAGTTGTAATACCCAAAGTATTCAGAAATGTAATGTAAATATTTTTGTACTAACTGAATTTATAAGTTGTCACAATTAAAGTACACTTTTTAATTCAGTTGGCGCTTTATTTCTCTGTGTGCACTGTTACTTCGTGCAAATATTAGAAAACGATTGGACTTTGCCAATAAGTATGTTAACATGCCATAATCATTTTGGGATAAAGTTATCTGGTCAGACAAGTCAAAATTTGAGTTAAAATATAAAAAACGTCGAAAGCGTCTGTGGTGTGAGCCTTCTCAAAAGCTCAAGTCTAAAAACTTAACCCATACTGTTAAGCATGGTGGAGGCAGTCTAATGGTGTGGGGGTGTTTCTCTTCAGCAGGTGTAGGTAGACTGGTCAAAATCGACTCCAAAATGACTGGAGAGCATAACGTTAACATTTTGCAAGAAAATCTTAATAGTGCTGAGGAATTGGGGGACTTTGTATTTCAGCAGGATAATGACCCCAAGCACACGAGTAAGGTTGCAAATAATTATTTCAAGGATAATAACATCGAAAAACTGGATTGACCGCCACAGAGCCCTAATTTGAATCCCATTGAGCACCTATGGACCATTCTCGATGATAAAATTCCAATGGAATCACGTACCAATACTCAATGCAATCCGAATGGAGGGTGATTCCTGAAAATATTATTGAAAACCAGGCTTCAAGTATTCCCAAAAGACTTAAAGAGGTAATTAATAATAAGGGAGGTGCAGCAAAGTATTAAAAAAGTATTGACAATCCATTAATTTTAGGTTTTTAATAAAAATATTTTGAATTTGCACTTTATTTTGTCCAAGAATATTTTATACATACTATGTTTAATTTTGTCTTAGTAATGAAAAAATTTTAGTCTTATAATTATGTTTTTTTGTTTTTGTATCATATAATAAATTAAATAAATGAATTCAGTTAAGTTTTTAACATTTAAATTAAATTTAGTTATTCCTTTTCCATCCCAAGCAAAAATACCTATAGTTGCACTTTATTTTGTCCAACAGTGTATATTCTCAACCTCAAGTGAAGTAAAATTCGGTGACATGAACGATTTTCAATAACTGCACAAATTATGGAAAGGACCAATTTAATAGCGCTTTTAAATACAGCGAAAATCGGGGGTGGCATATGTGCCCCAGTGGCGAACCTCCGCCTTCTACCCTATGTACTTTTTATGTAAAATTTAAAGATCGGGTTAAGAAATTTCCGGCCTTGTAAAAACATGAATGTTTAGAAAATTTTTCATTCCCTTTTCTAGTGTATGAAATTAGCTATTTTCTATCAAAAAACAAAAAAGAAATGTTAAAAATTGATGCGCCACCCTATGGGAAATGGGACCGGTTCTGCGTGTGCCACAGGATCGGTCCCTTCGTGCCAGAGACCGGTCCTCTGCTAAACCCTACCCTATGTAAACAACTGGCAACTTTAACATTGGCTTGTCATAGGAGGGGGTCATTTGTCCTGCTTTAAACCACATAGTGACATGCCACAGGACTAACCAAAGATGGGCATACCAGAAGACTGTTGCAAAAGGGCCATGTCGTATAAAATAAACGAAAACTAAACAGCTTCCAATGGGTAAAATTCTGGCCAACTGGCTTTTTCTTCTTAATAAGCATTCTGGTTAAGTGGTATGTCCTCCCTCTACCAGTCACAGGATTGGTAATTTTAGGACAATTGACACTGCTTAACCCACTTCAGTATTAAATTATACCAGTCCTGTGATAAGTCCTTCTTTAACCATTCACTTTTAGGTCATTTGACTCCTCCCCTATGGGGAATGGGACCGGTTCTGCGTGTGCCACAGGATCGGTCCCTTCGTGCCAGAGACCGGTTCTTTGCTAAGCCCTACCCTATGTAAACAACTGGCAACTTTAACATTGGCTTGTCATAGGAGGGGGTCATTTGTCCTGCTTGAAACCACATAGTGGCATGCCACAGGACTAACCAAAGATGGGCATACCACAAGAATGTCGCAAAAAGTGCATGTCGTATAAAATAAACGAAAACTAAACAGCTTCCAACGAAAATTAAACAGCATAATAAGCATTCTGGTTAAGTGGTAAGTCCTCCCTTTACCAGTCACAGGATTGGTAATTTTAGGACAATTGACACTGCTTAACCCACTTCAGTATTTAATTATACCAGTCCTGTGATAAGTCCTTCTTTAACCAGTCACTTTAAGGTCAATTGACTCCTCATTCCCCATAGGGCAGTGTTGCCATATTATTATTTTTAAAAATTGTTTAAAAATACAAATATTTATCAAAAATTCTCAAAAACCGGGCAAATTCAATATATAAAATTGTGTATTGTGGTTTGATGCTTTAACAACAAATAAAAATGATAATTTAAAGAAAAAATTCACTAGAAAATAACAAAATTTAAGTGTTATGGTCCGTAAATTATGAAAGGTGTTATTTTGTAAATTTCCTAGTGGGTATTTTTGTAGTCATAATAAAAATTTAGTTTCATTGTTATTATCTGTCCCAAGCCACTTAGGGTTAAATATTTTTTAGATACAAGTAAATTAAAATACAAGTTGTCTAATCAAATTTAAGTGATGTTTTTCCGAAAATAATGGAAACTTTGATAAAAACATTAAAATTTGGAAGGAGTTGCTCCAAACACAACTTCGAATTATCGCTTTCCCAATTTTTTTTTATTTATATTATATTGTCATTTATATTGTGAAAATAGCAATCGACATCTCCAAATAAGGCATTTTTAAAATCTTTAAAATTAATGTAAAAAAGGCATTTTTGCATTTTTATCAAATTCATGGTTCATTTTGGATTCCAGGCTAAAGCGGGTTAATGATACCCAATGGAGTCAGTATTGGATATCTGAATAATTTTCAATGTATTAAATGAACAAATGTAATGAGAAATACTTTTCTGGAATCTTCGAGTTTTGGAAAATTTTAATAATACACTTGTTTCCAAAATGGACAATTTTTAGCCAACTTTCGGCGAGGGCTAACGGGTTCCAAAAAGCGATTTCTGCCATTTGGAAACATTTGTAATAAAACTGGGGTAGGGTATGTCGAAAATCGACATATCGTTATTTTAAAGGACATCCTAACGAGTATTAATGGCTCCACGGTATCACACGATTTTCAGTTTCTAAATATAGTTAACCCTTAATTGTAATTAAATTGTTTATTGGGTAATCTCTCTTAAAGCTATTTAAAACTATCCATAGAAGATCTTCAATTAGTTGTTGTAATATTGTCTTACAAAAGTGACTAATTTGATAATGTTCCTTTTAAGGTTACATCTCGTTCATTCTGTCCACTTTTGAAATATTTCTCTCTCCAACATAGTTCATTTTATGGAGTTGAACATAATCACTGGCTATTGGTATGAGGTGTTAAAAACTAAAACTTTTTCCTTCTTTAACATGTCACAACATGTAATGACATGATGTTGTTCTTGTTGTTGAAAGGGCAAAAAAAAGGTTGAAAAATAATTTTTAAAATATTTTAGGAAATTACAGTGAAACAATTAGTGGGATTTGTAATGCATGCCACCATCATCTACAAACTAGCGATAAATGAAGATAATGGATTTTGTTTAAATAACTTAAATCCCTAAAGAATTTAAGTGATGTCAGCTGACACTATTAAAAAACGTTCAATTTGTTTAAAAAAAAAACAGCATTACAAAAGAATAATTCCACTATTATGCCTCACGATCATGCACTCAAAAAAAAAAGTTTGTAAAGTCAGCAAAAAATTTTGCTGAGTCAGCAAAATTTTAGTCAGGAGGGTGCTAGCAAAAAAATTGCTAATGTCAGCAAAATCTTTTGCTGAAAATCAGCGAGCTGATTTTTAGCAACAAAATTAGTAGATTCAGCAAAAGTTTTGCTAACACTTAGTAGATTAGAAATAAAAAAGCGTTGGTAAAAATTAATAACTTTTTTGCTGAATTTTAGTAGACTGAAAACAACGCAAAAAATTGTAAAAAATTGTAATTTAGTTAATATATTTGCTGAAAATCATAAAACATATTTTTGTGATTCTTTTAAAAATAATTTACAATAATTACGAAATATAAAAATTTTAATTTTCCCACATTGATGTCATGAAGTAATTTAATATCTGAAAATATATAGAAATAAATATATATAACATAACAAAAATTTTCTTTCAACTACTTACGTCAATCGTTGTCTAAATGAGGCTACCTTTTATGGACGCAACTGCCGAAGATAATTATAGAAACGAAACGAAAAAATAAACAAAAACAAACGAAACGAAAAAACAACCCTTTTTTTTGCAATAAGAAAAAGGAACCATACTAAGATGTGTGTCTTTGTCTTTCGCTTTACTCTGTCTACATGTCTGTATATGTTTGTTTGCAATTTGACCACACTAGATTATTAATCTATTAACATTTATTATAGAAATACATATTAAATTTAAATATTTTCTTTTTTCTTTTATTTTATTAATAGACAATTATTTTCACAAGCCGGTGACAACGCAAAATTTAAGTTGTTTTAATCCTCAATTTTGTTTTATGTATGAAAAAGAGATACAAAAGTCTTCCATGGTTGATTTTTTTATATGTCTTATTACAGTTGTACTTTTTAGTATCATTTTCCTCTTCTCTACTACATCTTGACATGCCGCGACATCTGCTTCATTGTGCGTATATCTTTCAATCTGGTTGTCGTCCACACTATTAATGTGCTTATCAGCACAATTTTTTTTTAGCAAAATTAATTAGTAAAACATTAGTATATTAGTAAAGCATTAGTATAAAACAGTTAAGTGCTGAATAAGTATAACAAAAATTTTAGCTGAAAACACGATTTTAGCAAAAAGATTTGCTAAAAAATAGTATACCTGATTTACAAGACGTTTTACTAACTTTTGTACTAACTTATTTTTTTGAGTGCACTATTATGCCTCACGATCATATAATTTTTTGTAACCTCCATATACTTTGATGTAACGTATCTATATATACACTCAAATAAAAAAGTTAGTAAAGTCAGCAAAAAATTTTGCTGAGTCAGCAAAATTTTAGTCAGGAGGGTGCTTGCAAAAAAATTGCTAATGTCAGCAAAATCTTTTGATTAAAATCAGTGAGCTGATTTTTAGCAACAAAATTAGTAGATTCAGCAAAAGTTTTGCTAAAACTTAGTGGATTAGAAACTAAAAAACACTTGCTAAACATTAATAAAATTTTTGTTGACTATTAGTAGGCTGAAAAAACTCAAACAATTTGTAGAAAACTTTTACTTTAGTTAATTTATTTTGCTGAAAATCATAAAACATTTTTTTGTAAATCTTTTTAAAATAATTTACAATACGTTACAAAATATAAAAATTACCGCATTGACGACATGAATTTATGTAATATCTGCAAATATACAGAAATAATTATATATATAACATAAACAAAATTATCATCATAAGTTGTCTCAAAGAGGCTATCTTTTAAAGGAACGCTAATGCCGCAGAGAATTATAGAAACGAAACGAAAACATAACAAAATGTAACATATACAACCCTTTTTTTTGCAATAAGAAAAAGGAAACATAAAAATTTACCTAAGATGTATGTCTTTGTCTTTCGCTTTAGTCTGTCTACCTGATGTATATTTGTTATCAACTTGACCACTCAATTTGTCTACAAATACACGTTTAATCTTTTTTAAATTTATATATTTTCTTTTTTCTTTCATTTAATTAATAGACAATTACTTTCACAAGCCGGTAAAAACGCAAAATTTAAGTTGTTTCAATCCACAATTTTGTTTTATGTATGAAAAACAGATACAAAATCTTCCATGGTTGATTTTTTTATGTGTCTTACTAGAGTTGTACTTTTTAGTATAATTTTCCTCGTCACTACTACATCTTGACTTCTAATTCATTCTGAGTATAACTTTTAATCTGGTTGTCGGTCACACTATTGATGTGCTAATCAGAACAATTTTTTTTTTAGCAAAATAAATTAGTAAAACATTAGTAAATTAGTAAAACATTAGTTCAAAACAGTTAAGTGCTGACTAAGTATAACTAAAATTTTAGTTTAAAACATAATTTTAGCAAAAAATTTGCTGAAAAATAGTATACCTGATTTACAAAATGTTTTACTAACTTTTCTACTAACTTATTTTTTTGTGTGTAGGTCTAAGACCCCTTAACGTATATGGGCTATTCTCAAAATATTTAAAATTGGGGTTAACATTTTTCATTGTAACTTTAAGGCAGGGTAAGTCAAAATGTGCCGATGTGGGCACATTTTGGAACATCCACATGGGCACATTGTACAGTGGTTCCAAACACAAAAAACATGGTAATAAATATGGGAGCTATACCCATCTCGGCTATATACAATTTTTAAAGGGGTATAACTTTCACAAATGAAGACCGGTTAAACTGATTTTAGACTTTTTGTAATCTAGGTTACGAAACAAAGCATGCTTTGTAAGCCATATTAGCTCTTATAGTTTAAAAAATATTTGACTTTGAATTTCAAAATCGTAATTTTTCTTCTTGACTTCTGTTGTAATTTTGCCAATAAGTTAGTCATTATTATAAAAAAAAATGTTTAAAATTGTGCTTTTGTGTGATTCTCATGTCTTTTCTTAAGCTCCCATTAATTTTTCTCAAGCCGTTTCGCAGTGATAGTTTTTTAAACTCAAAAATTTAAAATGTGTCCTGAAAATGGCCTATT
The DNA here is from genome assembly GCA_021234595.1 of Delia radicum. NCBI lineage: Eukaryota > Metazoa > Arthropoda > Insecta > Diptera > Anthomyiidae > Delia > Delia radicum. Next base: position 57,469,572 of record CM037854.1, read on the forward strand.
AGAGTGACAACTGAATATACTTATCTTAGAGTAACATTATCACGTAAAATGTCTTTTAGAAACCATGTAGAAATAAATCAGCAAAAAACAATATAAACGCCACTTGGAAAGAATTTTTATAAAAAAAAGAAATCGGGTTAAAAGCAAAATGGAGTCTTTTTCAATCAGTGCGTTGTGCAATCCAGTCTTATGGTGCCCAAGTATGGGGCTATTCGTTATTTGAAGAAGTAGACAAACTTCAACGCTTTTTCTTAAAAAGATACTTAAACTACCCTCATTTACCCCAACATACGCTTTGATGTTGGAAACTGGCATTGAAAATAATTATATATACTAGGGCGGGTCGATTTAAAAATCGCTCAACGTTCAAGGAAAATCGTATTCTAGGGATCAAAATAAGAAACTTTGCCGAAGGAACCATACCTCTAAAACAAATTCGGATGTCCCGGCTTTTGACCCGTAGGGTCAAATTTTGAAAAACATGTTTAGCAAAAGGTAAATTGTCAGTTCAGACGATTGTAAAAAACCTTTCAATTTCATTGTCAGACAATTGTCAAACAATAAATTTATCTGCCAACGAAAGTTGTCAGTTCACACGGTTGTCAGATTCTTGTATGACAAAAATTGCCAGATCTGTTGTAAGACATTGCCAGAACTGTCAAAGCATTTGAAAGAAAATATTAGTTGTCAATTGTGTGTTTAATTAAATTGAAAAAGTAATAATATTAATTGTCATGGAAGAAAAAAAGTAATTGAAACGATTTTAGCTGCATATGTATTAGAAAGTAGCGAGGATGAAGACAAAATATTTTTGCAAATTGCAGTTGAAAGACGTGCGGAGATTTGGCCATTTTCCTTTGCAATCGTTCACACTTATCTGGATGGCATCTGCGACCTCTTGCCATAAAATATATTAGGGAAGTTTATACTCAGCGCAACCAGCATCCCATAAACTTCGCCGTACCTCAACTTCCTCGATAAGTTTGATAATACTTTCGTGTGACCACACGGAATCCACCTTTTTGCGGTAGGATCTTTGTTTGGGTGTTGGTTTGTTCCCGGCTTTAGATCCTGTTGGCGACTGGGTACGAAACATCAAGTCAGTTGGCTCATAGCTGCAATCTATTGAAATGTCGCCATCCATTTTTTTATTTAACTTGATTTTCTATTTTGTTTCACTTTTGATTTTTAATATTATTAATATGAACTTTTGTTTTTTTTTTTCAGTGCCGCCAATAATTTAATACTGCCATTGTCAGATGCATTAATTTAAACACATCTGCCAATAAAAAATAGATTACAATGTCTGGCAATTATCTGACAATGGCAACGTAGGGTGTTCACACGAATGTCAGATGTCTGACAATTTTATTGTCTTACAATGTACAGACAATGCTTTTTCTGACAATGTTGCAAGACAAAAGTTCTGAATTGTATTTTAAGAACCAGTCTAATGCGTACGTATCCTTTGTATAAATCTGTATGCCATATTATTTTACCAGACGCTTAGAGGAGAATAATATTTTAAATACACCGACAATTTTTATTTTTATTTTAAATACACCTAAAAGTTTTGCTCCTCAGGAGTATTAATTAGCCCTGATAATACAAATATGCAAGGTCTGGGAAGGATCCCGAGGGATTAATTTTTTGTGACACAACCACATGTTGTCTTAATTATTTGTTTACCCATATACTTACATGAAATTTCAAATTTAAACATTCTGATAACAGAATGGAACATTGGTCCAAAATGGAACTGGTCCAATATGGAATATAATCGGAACACATACCGATAATGCATCGTTATGTGTCATTCAGGTGAAGTTTAACAAAAATTTTGTCCGTTTTTTCTATATCTCGCTTAGTTTTTGTGATACTAGCCATTGTATTAAATGACGTTTTTTTAAACGGACAAACTTTTTTGCTCCATATGTGTATTAATACACACACTCAGAGAACTTCTGGTGTAAATATTTGTAGTTGTTTGATTTGTAATACAGTATGTTTATTTTTAAGTGCAAAAACAGTCATTTGTAGAAGAAATTTCAGTTTTGACTACAATTGTAGTTCATTTAATAAAACAAACCACATCAAATTACTATATTTTTTTTTATTTAAAAAATAAAACAAATATATATTTTTTTTTATTTTTTACTGCCAAATGTACCACATTATTTGGCTCTCCGATAAACAAAATTAGTTCCCAGTTCAATACGATTTCGTAATTATTGTTCCAATTGCACTCGTTCCCCATTCAATATCGCTCTTCATGCTTTGTTTTTAAATTACACCTATTCTCCGTTCCATTATATTTCGTTCCCAATATGAAGCACATCAATTCCATTTATTGCCTGTTTTATTCCATATCGCTTCGAATAAAAAAAATATTTCCATGTATGAGGTACATGATTTGACGCATATGCCAAAAAGTTGTTATTGAGCAAAATGATAAGGAGGTACACATATTTTAATTTATGTATGCAAAATCGGCAGGTAGGTCAATTTTGATACTGGATACGATATCTCAGATTTTATACGAGATAGCGCGAAACAGGTTTCGGAATCAGAAAGGTGATATTTACATTATAAGGAGTGAGATCGAATAAATCCTAACACAGATTGTCACTTATAACTTTTTTTATGTTTAAAAGTGAACTTTTTTGAATCCAGTTATCTTTTAAAAAGTCGCCAGATGATGTGTATAAATTATTAGCGAAATCGGATCATTACTTTGTTTACAAATGGACTTTGAACAAAAAGTGAAAACAAAAAAAGTAGCATTTTTACAAAAAAAAAACCTTAAATTTCGTAGAAAAAAATATGCTTAATTGTTCAGAACTCAGAAAAATTAAATTATATTAAGATTCTTTTAAATTATTGATGAAGGCTGCAAAGCAAGTTCCCAATACTGTCATTTTTTTTTGGAAATGGTCTGCTCCTATCAATTAGGGCACTAAAGATGGCCAAAAAAGATCCTTTACTCACTTTTTGTTCAGCTTCCATTTGTAAACAAAGTAATGATCCGATTTCGCTAATAATTTATACACATCATCTTGCGACTTATACACATCATCTGGCGACTAAAAAAAGATAATTTGATTCAAAAAAAGTTCACTTTTAAACATAAAAAAAGTTATAAGTGATAATCTGTGTTAGGATTTATTCGATCTCACTCCTTATATAATCTACTCCAAACTCAATTTTTCCAAAAATGGTCGGTACGTAAGACCAATAATAAGCCCATGACATATTGAACAATAACAATTACAATTTATTACAATTTTACAATTAATTAAAATTCAATGAAATATTTTGTACATTTTGTCCACCACTACCATTACTATTATTATCCTTGCATATAAAACCATGCAAAGTTTCACATGCTTTTCCAGTACCATTTGAAGATAAAACACAACTGTCTGGATCATTGGATTTTAGAACATCAATATTATCGTTACTATCAAATTTAATATTCAAAAATTGTTGGGTCATAATTGAAGCCAAGAACTTATTAATATCATTCATATCAACATTATCACTAGATTTTAACCAAAATTCGGGTACAGTGTCTGAAATGTATTTAAAATATCATTCAAAATGCTTTTTTCATTTAATTTTCATTTCAAACTTACCAAACATTTGTTTCAAATATTCTGTTAATAAAACATCCTCTTTATAAGATTTCAAGGATATTAAGCTTGAACTTTTTTTATGGCATTCCTCATAGGATTGTTTGAATGTAAACTGGAAACAATTATTATTAATTTAAATAAATTATTTATTAAAAATATTTAAATTTACCGTTTGCTGTGTTTCAATATAATATGTATTATTATCGGTTTTAAACCATTTTGTTATGGGTGCTCCTGTAATCGTACAATATTCCAGACCGACAATGGTCAGAATTGCTATTATCCATACTACTTTCATGATGGTTGTTTATCAAATGAATTTAAATATAAAAAAGAATATTTATAGTTATTAAACAATTTCATATAAAAAGTTACAAAGCTTAAAATATTTTATCAAAATTATGTGGTTTCCACAAAAAAATGTGTTTAAGCGATAGTATTTTCAATTGCTTTTTTCATTTATCGCAATTTTTGTTTTCTTTCATTTCAAGACCTTAACTATTGAAATTAAATATACATATTATTAACCCTCTCATGACCGAATTTTAATGGTTGCGAATATTTTTCAAATAAAAAACTAAATATTAAATTACAGCGCCCTTTATTAATTAAATGAATCAGTAAATAAATCATAATAATTTTAAATCAAATAGTTTAATTTATTTTAATTCAATTTTGATTCGATTGAATAATTTGCTATTCAAACATTATTTTTTGAAAGTAGAGGTTTTCCTGCGATTTGCCGTCTCGGTAATTACTAGGGTATTCAATTTACTCGGGTTTGCTTTTGTTCGAGTAATCGAGTAACTCGATTTTGAGGTTTTTAATTTACTCGAGATTTTAAAATTGCTCGAATAACTCGAGTAACTCGAACAATTTTAATACTTTAATTTTATTTTCCAAAAACTTACATTTTTGTTAAGTTTTTATATTTTATTAGTACTAATATAACATATATATAAAAATTAACAAATTAATTAAAAATTTTAGTAAAAAGTATATCTAAAAGAGAAAAACATTTGCTAAGATCATTTATTATTGCGACAGTTTTGTCTCAGTACACTCAAAGCAAAAGCGTTATTATATCAATGAAATTCTTTATAAATATGTTGAAATCTTCGTGGATTTTCTTTCAATATAACTGGTTCATAAATATGTATTAAACTGTTTTATAAAAATATTTGTAAGGTGATCCGTTTTGTAATTTCACTCAGACTTGACACAGTTTTGTTATATTAGTGTGTTAGTACTAAACGAAAAAATAGTCCATTTTGTCCTATCATTTTGGGATTTTGAGATATGTAATTTTTCTAAAAAAACTTCATTACTTCTATATGTAAATTTTAATATGTGGAAATTTTGCGTAGGACCGCTATGAATTTCCATATAGGGCTTCTAAAATTGGCTTGTTACAACGACATAAAAGGGACCAACAAAAAGTTTAAATGACATTTAAAAATTCCTTTTTGAAAATATAGTATTTATATGTAGTTTCTTTAGATCAAATGGCAACAAAATTACAAAAAAAAAAATAATGTTTGATCCCACTTTTAACCCTCAAATCCGCACCAATGGTCTTAAACACTCCAGTCTTAGAACTTGTTTCTTTAAAAAATATCCAAGTTTCTTCGATATCGGAGTTTTTCGCATTCAGTTCTTCGTTTTTCGTAATTTCTTTAACAGTGCTCACTTAATATAATATATAACAAATTCTTGAAGGTGGTCAATTAATAAATTGAAAACAAAAAAACTCTATAGATTATTTGTTAAAGAAATATAGAGTATGGCCTTGAACTTGAATAAATTAATTTTCATAACGGGATTATAGGTCGAAAAAACATAATTTTTATTTTTTAAATAATAATTATAACAAACTTTTTATATAATAATAATAATATAATACACTTAACATTTAAATATTCACTATAACAGTCACATTATTTTATACAAAACTAGCTGACCCGGCAAACTTTGTTTTGCCTTCAAATTTTAGTTATTTGTATTAATTAGCTGACCCGGCAGACGTTGCCCTGCCTAAAATTTTATTTAAGCCTAATAACTTTTCTAAAAATAGCCGAGTTTAATTAACCACAGATATTTTCATATAAATTTAACATTCATTACTATGGTTTTCACTAAACTTTGGATACATTGAGATAAGTTAGATGACCTTAGTTTGTCTATGATCGTTTTTAAAATTAAAAAATGATAATTGAAATGTGTAATACATTAAAAATAAGATAACAAAATTAAGTAAAAATTTCGTGTCAATGATATATATTTTTTATAATAAAAAGCTGAGCCCTGTGTGCTTCGCTACCCCCATCATTATGAAATGTATTAAAAAGTGTTTATATAGTTAAATAAATGCAAAGCATGCAAGCAAAGCTCCCGCTTGCTTAAATAGAATAGTTTTTCTTTAACCTGAAAATCGGAATAGTTATTGTAATTAGTCAAATAGACGCGATCAAAGTTAAAACTTGAATGGCTGCAAACATAGCTCCCGTTTGGTGAAATAGTATTTATTCTTAAGACAGCCAATCATAACAGTTCTTAATTAGTGAAATGAATTGCCATATACATTATTTGAAAAAAAAAATCCGTTGAAACTAATACATTTGTACAGAGGACAAAAAGATTAAAACTTTTAAACAATATGGGGCGTGAGAGGGGCGTGGCGTTTGAAACGTTTATATCTACCTTGGCTGGAGTATATAATGTGTATACAATTTGAAGTAAATGTGTTAAAAACTATAAGGAAGCAATTACATAATTAAAAAAAAAATGGGCGTAAAAGTGGACGTGATCGAAATCATGCCTATTAATCATGCCAGAGTTCCAGTTAAATGCTGCGAAAATTTCAGGAAGATCGGTGCAGAGGTCTGGTCTCCTATAAGGTCCAAACAAACAAACAAACAAACAAAAAAATAAACAAACATACATTCCATTTTATATATATAGATTGAAAGCAGATTAATTATAATTTAAAGTAAAATAGGGCGAAAAAGGGGGGATTTGGTAATAAAAAAATGTATGGCTACCTTACCTGTAGATAAAAAGTGTATAAAACTTTAGGTAAATACATATTACAAAAAAAGTATTTTGTATAGCAAACATTGTTAGTGGTATAAGTAAGTATCTGCATTAAAAAAAGGGGGCGGTGAAGTGGGCGTGGTTCATAGTTATATGGCGACGTTAACAGTATTAAGAGCGATATACTACCAAATAAAAAAAATCCGTTGGAAGGGACAAATTTGTACAGAGAACAAAAAGTTTAAAACTTTCAAACAAAATTTGGCGTGAAAAGGGGCGTGAAAAGGGGCGTGGCGTAAGAAATGTTTATTTCTACCTCGCCTGGAGTATAATTTGTATACAATTTGAAGTAAACCTGTTAAAAACTATATGGGAGAAATTACATAATTTTAAAAAAGTGGGCGTAAAAGTGGGCGTGGTCGAAAAAAATTACCCTATTAATCATGCCAGAGTCCCAGTTAAATGCTGTGAAAATTTCTGGAAGATCGGTCCAGAGGTAAGGTACAAACAAACAAACAAATAAACAAATAAACAAACACACATTCAATTTTATATATATAGATATTAAAAAAATATAAAATAGTTCATATTTTTAAATTACTCGAGTTACTCGATTAATCGACCAAAATTGTTCGAGTTATTCTTTACTCGAAATTGGCCACTTCGAATTACTCGAACAATTGTTCGACATCATTTCATCGATTAATCGAGTAACGGTTAACCGATTGAATACCCTAGTAATTACCGAGAATTTGAGTTATTTTAATTTTCCGATTTCCCGGGAATTTTGTTGCGGGATCCCGGAAAATAAAAAAAGTGACAAATTTGAAATGTGCTGCTGCAGAAGAGAAAACATTTAAAAAGGTTTTAAATGCAGATATTAATACTTTCAATTGGGGTTCTATAAATCGACTTTCGACTTTTTGACTTTTTTCCACTTTTTGGAAAGTCGACTTTCTTCTGATTAAGAAAAGTTTACTTTCTTCTAATGTAAAGTCGACTTTTGCTTTCGAATAGTTTATTTGTCATATATTAATGGCTTAAAAGTAAATTGAGTTTCAGTCGATATCACAATAGACAAACATAAAGCCATTGTTGCCAAAAAAAAAAAAATCGTTAAGTTTGACATAAAACCCAAAACTGAGCGAAAGAAACCCAAAATGGGGGTCAAGACAACAAAAAGGTGCGATTTGAACGAAATATGCCAAATTGTAAAGGAGGAGTAACGCTTTGGAAAAATGAATTGTGTAGTCACCCATTTCGTTACACTGCGAGCATCAGTACACTAAAGTAGGAAACCTCAAGTGTAAAAATTCAACTTTAAATTTCTTTAAATATGGACTGATTTAAATGGTTTTAGACTTTTGGCAATCCGCTTGATAAGATTAATCTTATAGTCTAAAAACTGATTTGTTGGCCAACATTAAAATTTTAATTTTCGGGAATGATTTTTGTGGTTTTTGGAAAGTGGCAATATTTTAGCCCTCTAACGGGTAAGGCTGCCTCATAGCAGTCCTCATAAAATTTACCACAAATGCGTCAAATGAGGTTTTATACTTAGAAATTAATATATTCCGATAGAAAACTAAATTTGCTAAATATTTGGGAAGAAATTATTCGTGTGCCGTCCACGGTTTGGAAGCGAGAAAGCTTCAAAATCAAAATTTCGTAAAATTTCAAACACTAATTATTTTTAAAAAAAAATAGTTTTCAAAAATCTAAAAAACTAGTTCAAGTTGACTAAAAAATCTTTATAATAAAATATAAGTAAGATTGAAGCTTTATCTGTAATAATAAGTCTTTACTTTAGTCCAACAGCATTTTATCAGGATTCCTCTAAAGGACATTGTCTTAACTTATAAACTAATAGACGGATTTTTATGAAATTTTGCAGAAAGAAGGCATTATGTAATAATAGCAAAGCTTTGAAGTTTGAACAATATAAATTGAAGTTAAGATACTTTTTCGCCTAATTTCTCTTTTTCCAAAAAGCGAAAATCGCGATATCTTCTTAAAGAGGAGCAGAAAAAAATAATTTTTCGAGCGTGGTTATATCTTGGTAAGAGAAATATTTTTTGTCCAAAACTTCTCTTTCATATGCTTTAGTTTCCAAATGCAACCCTAAAATATTTTGGCTCATATCGCCTAAGTTAGGCAACGATAAACAATTTTGTTGAAGAACTTATTATTTGTTTTTCGAGTGGAGCACATGAGCTTTTTCACAAGTCGGGACATCAGAATTCGTTTTAGAGGTATGGTTCCTTCGGCAAAGTTTCTTATTTTGATCCCTAGATTACGATTTTCCTTGTACGTTGAGCGATTTTTTTTGCCTTCCTACAAATCGACCCGCCCTAATAATCATTCACTCAGAATATCCGGGTATGCCACACATTTTGTATGTTTCTTTTGTAGGATTTTATATTTTTTTCTGTTTATTTTTTCTATATAACGATATTTTACATAATGTCTAGAGCGATTATTTATTAACTACACTCAGCGTATTAAAGAAAGAAACAAGCTTTTTTCAAATAAATATTAATTTTAACATTCTTATACATTTGTTCAAAATAATTTACTACAATTTACCAATTTTTTAGTTTCATTTATTATTTTAATTTATTTAGCAACCTAAAATACCTTAGTTTTAAATAAAATATAATTGAATTAAACCGCATTTCAATGCTTGATTTAAATCATATTTACACTGTTATGTTCGACTTGAATTCAAGTATCCAGTTTAAGGCTTGAAATTGGAAAACAGGACGCGAATTACACTTGAAAAATGTTAATTTAAATATCTCGAGTGCCTGTATTATTTTATTACATTCTTTTATGAATTTAACTGTTTTGTTTTTTGATCTGGAATTTAAAGTAAAATTTTTAATAATCAACGTTCCTATAAAAAATTCCAATAAAAATTGATTTTTGTAGTATTATAGTGTATCTTTTACTTAATTTGTAGGCAAGTTATTTTATGCTTTTTAATAAAACACTTTTTATTAATTTAAAACAAATTTACTTTTTGATATTTCTATGGAGATGGATCCCGGGACCGCTTTCCCAAAAAAGTGCAGGATAAAGAAAACTATAATTTAAATGATTAAAAAAGTTAAAAAATAATTTAATAAATGAAAAGCGCATTTTACAAATTGATTTGGTAAAAATTTAATTAGATTTAAAAATTGAACTCGAGGGTTTACCCACTATAATTTTTTTTATTTTGCGTTTTTTAATTTCGTATTTCGATTGTTTGAAAATTTGTGAAATGAAAAAGTAGCGGCTTACTAAAGAAACTCTTTTCGCTGTTTTATATCATTTTGCAACCCGGTTAAAAAAGTTATATCTAGTAATATATAATATGATTAAGTCATACCTGACTTTAAATGAAGTCACATTGCCATTAATATCATTATATACAAATACATCTGATAATTTTTATTGAGAGTTTTTTTTATATGGTACTTGATATTATTATATGTCTCCAAATCTTACTCCATATATAACTACATAAGTCATATAATAATAATCCAAATATATGCAGTGATCGATATGATTATATATGGCCCTATGCTAAGACTAAGCATAATCATTTCGTTGTTTCATTTAAAAAATTCTTGGTCTAAAAATTGTTGATTTCTATAAATTTTAATGTTAAACTTAAACACTTCTAAGCATAACTTCAGATTACAAAAAGCATACCTACTATCGGCTAAAATTTTATAAAATCAGATATATATATATCTAATTAGATATAACTTAATGTCCAGGATATGGACAAATCTCGGATAAAATTGTATCAAATTATATATAATTAGATATATATAGATGACCCATTTTTCGGATCAATTTGTATGTGCTTATATATGGGAACTTATCAAATGAGATATAATTTTTTTAGAATAACATTTGTTTCCACTTACCTCAAATTCTTCATTAGAATACTCAGAAAAAATGTTAGTGCTTAGTAAATATACAACTACATAAGTTTCAAGTTAGATTTACAAATTTCTTGTAAGATATATGGGAAAATCTACGGAACCGTAGGATTTCATGTAACTCAGGATTTAAACCATTTTATCAGTATTTTTAAGGCAACTATAACTCTATAACTTCAATAAATAGAAATTTCAACGTCAACGTTATTGCAAATTTTTGATATTGGCATATAAATGACAAATAGACCATGCATTTTATTGCCAAAAATCAATAGTTTTAAGCAATATTAAGACATTCACCGTGAATTTTGTGCCTGCGTCATTTTATATAAAATTTGCGTGTTACTCCAATCTAAAAACGGATTATGTTGGTAGACAATTTTCCAATGCTTTTTTTTTCGCGGCCAATTAAAATTTTTAAATTGGCTTGTGTTTAGTTTAGGAACACCTCACCGATTTTGATAAAAAAAAAATAAGGAACGATTCAGATACGTGAGCTTCCTTTGGAGGCGGAAAGGCTTAAAAGTTTTCTTTTAAATCTTTAATTTTCTCAACAATTACTTACCTGTTCGGGACAAATTATGTGGCATTAGAAAGCTTATAAAATCTCATTTCCTATGAAATATATACATTTCTATTTTCCTTGGATTTGAGCGTGTTATTTATGTTTAAAGTTACCAGATGACCGAAAAACAAAAAAAAAAATCTGTATTAGAACAATTAATTTCACTTTTTATTTTACGTTTCATTTATTTTTATTTGACATAATAAAATTTACATCTGTTTAAAGCCAGGAAATCTTGTTTTCAAGGCTTAAAAGAAACATTTTTTTTCGTTTAACTTTTCCCAAAAATTACTTATCAGATCGGGACAAATTATATGTCATTGGAGAGCTTATAAAATCAGCTTTTTATAATATTTATCCAATTTTATTTTCCAGGGATGAGAGAGTATTATTTCAGCTCAAAGTTAAAAATTAACGAAAAACAAAAATCAAACTGTATTTTTTATCATTTTGAACAATTATTTTCACTTTTTATTTTGCATTTAATTTATTTTAATTTGGCATTATAAAATTTACTTTTGCTTAAATCAAAATGTAATTATATCATACGCAAAAAGAATTTTATAAGCTTTCCAATGACATATAATTTGACCCGAACAAGTAAGTAATTTTTGAGAAAATTTAAATTAAAAACTTTAATTTTTAACCCTTGCTCCTCCAAATGGGGCGTGTTTGACAACTAAAAATTAAAAGTATCGGCTTAGCTCTACTCTCTGTTTTATTTAAGTAGGCAAGGTGCCCCTAAATTAAAAACAGGTAAAATTTTGAAAATTTTGATTGTCCGCGAAAATAAAGCTCCACCTAAATTTTTGTAATTTTCGTTTGAAAATAGTTTTTAAACCATCTAGAAACAGAATCCGCTTTCTCATTGGAGTAACACGCACATTTTATTTAAATCGACTCAGACGCGCACCGTGCATTGTTAGTTATTTTAACTGCAAAGAATTCGCCTGCGTACTGAAAAAATATTGGACATTGCTGCTTTTCTGCTTAAACCTAAGCTAATTTTATCCATTTTATTTAAAGTATAAAAATGAGAAAATTTTGTATATATTCAAACAGTTTTGAAGTTATCATCATGACTACCACACTGTATTTCTTTAACATTTTAGTGGTTATAATCATAAATGGCGTACAAAGTAAAATGTATACAACTTTAAATAATAATACTTATTATATTGATGATCAATATTTGGTATGTTTATTCAGATATAAAATTAACTAAAAATATAAAATTAAATAAATTTTCCTTTTTTTCTAGTACAACTGGTATGAAGCTCATTTAGAATGCAGTACTAGAGATATGGCCCTGATAACAATTGACAGTAAAGAAAAGTACGATGATATATATAAATTACTAAAAAGTGGAACATTGTAAGGTTCGCTCTCTTTTCTGTTGATTAACATGTTAAGAAAATGAAAATTATCTTTTACAGCACTGACAAACCACCACATCTTTGGGTTGGCGCTATAGGTACTAAACGAAAATTTGCCTGGATTTTAACTGGGAAACCTATAATTCCATCATTATGGTGTAATATTTGTCCTAATGATCATCCAAATAATGAAAATTGTGTAGAATTTTGGGGTACAGAACATGGTTTAAATGATTTAAATTGCGATGCAAAAACTGGTTTCGTTGTGAAGATAGAATTAAGCAATTACCACCGGACAAGAAAAATATCAAAATATGATCATCAATTTTATTACAAAAAATTAAAAAATGTTAAAAAACTGTATAAAAAAAGTTAAATAAAAATCACGTCACGTAAAATAAGTCATCTTTAAAAAAAAAATATGATGTTGGGCCATAGCAAAAAAGATTTCGAGACAATTTTTTTATTTTTATTAATTAATAATCATATAATTACAAATTATATACTATTACCCTAACCGAGCACTAGCTACTATGGCCTTGGGCGCGTTGTAGCGAAACCAGACCAGTGCCTCTGGTGGGAATCGAACCCACGACCCCCGCACTGATAAGCCAGCACGCTACCAACTAGCCTACCGAGGCGCACAATTTCGAGACAAAACTCTTACTTCTTTAAGATTTTCCTTTAAAAAACTTAATATTTTAAAAATAATTGTTTTAATAATTTTAACGCATTTCGCAATTTAAAAAATATTTCTTCTGTTTAGGTTGCCTGGTCAAATTAACCCGCATTTAAACTCAATTAAAATAATACATGACAATACAATATCACAGTTTAAACAACTGTAAAATTAGTTAAAAAAGCTACAAAGGTTATTAAATTTCTCAATTTAAAAAATATTTCTTGTGTTTAGGTTGCCTGGTCAAATTGACCCACATTTAAACTCACTTAAAAATAATAAATTATACTACAAAATCACAGTTTAAACAACTGCAAAATTAGTTAAAAGAGCTACAAAGGTAATTACCATTAAAATAGGTAAAGAATTTGTTATTTTTAATTGTTGAAGAACAACTAACAAATGCAGTGTTTGTTATAAATATCGAAAAATAACTGACAATTTTGTACTACAAATATTTGGAAATAACTGAAAAAATGTTAAAAACTATTTTTTTAACAGTTCTTTGCGGTATTTTATCAATATATTTAATTTTTTTTTTTTGAAATTGTGCAAAATGTTGTATTATTTCTAAATAACTAACATAAAATCTACTTTTTTATCAGTTTTTTTTTTGTATTTTTCTGGATTTTTTTTTTAAATAGTGCAAAATTTTGTATTTTTTTTAAGTAACTAACAGAAAAACTACTTACTTTATAAGTGATATCAAAAAAGGTCCTTTATAACAGTTTTTTTTGTGGCTTAAAAATAAAATAAAAACATACAAAACAGTTATTTTTCAACGTAAAAATAAAAGATCTGATGAAACTCTTAAGAAGAGAGTTTTATTTCGCCTTCATTAAATAAAACTCTTTTTAGGAGTTTTATTTTTTCCGTCTAAAATAAAACTCATTTAAGGAGTTTTGTTTTAAAACTCATTTGAGGAGTTTTATTTTTTCCGTCAGAGAATAAAACTCATTTTATGTAAATTGACACTCAAAGCTTGCCGTTTGCCAGATCATTACAATTTCATTACAATTTGCAATGTAATCTAATCACTTGCATTGCAATTGAAAAATTCGTCATTAAAATGAAAACATGTGGGTTTTTAATTTGTCATTGTTTGATTCCTATTATTAAATGGTTGTTGTTTTATTTCTTATATATGTAGATATGGAACAAGAAAGCGAAGGAAGTGATAATGAGGATGAAAAAAAGCTTTCTAAGAAATCGACAATTTTTCTCCAAGGCCCTTATCGATTGATAAACCTCATTTTGAGTTCTGGGAGGCTAAAAGAATACACTATCCGTACTTGTATACATTGGCAAAAACTATACAGTGTGTACCTGCAACCTAGGTAAGCGTGGAAAGAGCATTCTCTGCTCTTAAATTGGTATTGAGCGACCTGTGTTTAAATCTTTCAGCAGAAAATTTAGGTAAAAAGTTTTGATCGTTAAATTAAATAAATAAATTACAACACACATTATAGCAAATAAAGTCAATAAAAAAAAGAAGAAAATAAACAACATGAGTTTTATTTTAGACGGAAAAATAAAACTCCTTAAATGAGTTTCAAAATAAAACTCCTCAAATGAGCTTTATTTTCTGACGGGAAAAATAAAACTCCTCAAAAGAGATTCTGAAAGAGCAATTCAATACGAATCGTTTGGTATATAATAGTATACGTCTCCGTTGACTCTAACATAGAGAGTTTTTGAGTTAAAGTTGTCGGGATAACTGTTATTATCGGTCTCTGGATTTTTTTTGGTATTTTTTAAAAATATTTTTTGTTTTTAGCTGTACAACATTTTGTATTTTTTTTTAATCTATATATATAAAATACAGTGTTTGTATGTTTGTCCTCTATAGACTCTAAAACTATCCAACCGATTTGGCCCAAACCGGTTTCATTTGAAAGGTTATAGTCAAAATTAGGTTTTCGGCTATATATATTTCAAGTGGGCGTGGCCCCTCCCACATAAATTGAATAACATCATATATCTTGATTATTGTGATAGCAAGAGTTTTGAAACATTGCAGTATCCCATATGTTACTGATTTGAATATGTTACTGATTTGAATAATGATTTGAATAATCAAAATGGGCGGGATCGGACCAGTGGGAGTGGCAGCTTCCATACAAAGTAAATATTTAATATCATATATCTACAGTCCTATAATAGTCATAGTCTTAGAAATTTGTGCACGTTGATTATTTGTTAATGTGAATAGTCATGAGAAAAATGGGCGTGATCGGACCAGTGGGCGTGTCAGCTCCCATACAAAGTAAATATTTAATATCATATATCTACAGTTCTATAATAGCCAGAGTCTTAGAAATTTGTGCACGTTGATTATATTATGAATAGTCATGGGAAAATTGGGCGGGATCATACCAGTGGGCGTGGCAGCTCCCATACAAAGTGATTATTTAGCTCATATACAAAATTAATATTAATATTAAATATCTAGGGTTCTATATTAGCTATATAGCCTTCAAATTTTGTACGAGTCCATCAATTACAAATATTAGTAGTCGAACTGAAAATGGGAGGAATGGGATAAATGGGCGTAGGTACCAAAAGCAAAAAACAAATAAGCATTAAAATAAATTATCACATTCAAGACTTTTTGCAAGGTTATTTAATAATGTTGTTCAAAAATTGTTTTAGCGTTCCTCATAGTTAGGGTTGCCATTCGTACTGTTTTAAACAGGACATGTACTTTTGAAAAATGTACTGTTTTATTCACAACACCTAAAACAGTACGCAAAAGTACTGTTTTTTTTGGATTTGTACTGTTTTTGTACTGTTTTCTTGTATATTTTACATATTTTTATATAAACAAGTTTTTTTGCGTGTACAAAGAATATATATTTTTTTAACCATGTTCTTTTTCGTGTGTACAATAGTTTTATATATAAATTTTTTGAATCTCCCTGTATTAATTCCACTTCGTTTCTTTGTACATATATATTTGGTTTGTTTACTTTTCAAGCAATGGATGTTTGTAAACACAATTTTTTTTCATGACGCTGCCCAATGCAAAAAGTAATGGCGTCCAAACTAATAATTTTAGCCAATTTGACGAAATTTAGTCAATTTGATTAAATTTAGTCAATTTTACTTCTTTAGAGGATGTAAACTTGACGAAATTTTGTTGATTTAAATAAAACTTGTTAAATCTTAAAAAAAAAATTTACAGAATTCCGTTAAAGATCTACAAATTTTTTTTTGTTGATTTTACCTACGCTATTTGGTTCGGTGTATTAACTTATTTTAAGTAAATATGTGATGTATTGAAGTAAAAGTTATGTTAATAATAAATACAAAAATGTACTGTTTTTTTTTGAAAAGTACTGTTATTTTTCATCAATGTCCTTTTTTCACTTTTCAAATATGGCAACCCTACTCATAGTCCTAGAATAAACAAAAAGGTAAAGAAGTAAACAATAAATTTTATGATATGGTTTTAAGTAACAATTCATGTTTAACAGGTACACTTAACATAAAAAATATATTTTATTGCTATGGTAATCACATGCGGCTTAATTTCCATCATTACAGAATTTAACAAGTGAATTAGTTCAGGTATATACAAGTCATCATAGAATTAACAAGTGAAATGGATCAGGTATATTTCATTCAACTGATTTCCTTCCGTTTTGGAGTCCATACGTTACATACATACACACATCCTGTTTTATATATATATATATTAATTACAATTAAAATTTGAAGGCAAAACAACGTTTGCCTGGTCAGCTAGTAACTAATAGAATTTAACTGTTTATTGCACAAATACTGATTTGGTAGTTATTTATCAAAGTACTAAAATAACTGCTACAAACAACTGTTACAAAAATACAATATTTTTCTTTAGTTGTTTTTTTTTTATATGATGCATCAAAGAAATGTAATGGATCGCATTATATATAAATGTATTATATTACATTGAGTTTGATATGATTTGATACGATTTAATCCAGTGAAAATAAATTTGTTAAATTGAATACGGGGGGCTAGATATTATGGTCCGATTATTAAGAGCCCAATTTTAATCTGAAGTACAGTTAAATTTAAATTTTATATGTTCTATTTTTTTTATATCAAACTAAAATTTTTGAATTTATATATTTTAAATTTTGATGTTCATTTAAGCTAATTATATTAGATATTTGCAATGAAAAGTTTCGAGTTGGTATTAACATTTTAAGTAGGACCCCCGGCAGAAAAATATGATCGTCGAAGTGTTGTCAAAGTATCGGCTAAGGTTGGTTATGCGTTGGCAGAACGTGGAATTAATAATATTGACAGTATTGTCCTGTTAACCTAACAATCCTTTTAGTTGAAATTGTGGTTTCTGAATGACATATTTTTTCCAAAAGGTATTAAGAGGTAAAAAACACGTAAAATAACATTTTTATGCATACACCACCTGGCTATGCATCCACCACCTGCACTACCTGTCTATGTTTAAGAAAGAGGTTTAATTGAGGTTTAACTTTCAAATGCAATATATTAACCTTTAACAAGACTAAAGACATACATATTATATATCGATGAATAGGTAACTACTTCTTCTTTTTGAAAATTTATAAAAAAAAATAATATTTGAACATTTTGCCGATAACAAGCAAAATATAAAAAAAATGTTTTTCTCCATTTACCTTTTCAAACTTTATTGAAATTATATTGATATTGAAATTATTTCAACAATTTTAATAGCTCAAAGTGTCGTTAACCCTTTCAACCCCGAAGTTGCCTGTAGGCAACTTCGCTGTTTGTGGTCTTTTAGCACAAGCTGTGATTGATATTTTTCTTTTGTTTAAGTAGTTGCTTACAAGTTAATGTTTTTAGAAGTGAAATCAAAGCAAACCACGAAAATTTTACAGTTACATTTTTAATTATTTTCAATAATGTACAGTTGCATCCGCGATAATTAGTAATTTATTAATAGTTAAAAATATATACACAATTTAAAAAAAAAAGCTCTAAAATCGTATGATGAACCAAATTTATGTAGAGTTTAGTTAAAAAAAATAAAAAATTTAAATTTTGGAAAAATCTTAACCCGTTCGGGACCGGCAGCTTTTTAAAGTTTTAACTTTAGGTACACATATCTCCGCTACGGGTGCTGCAAAAGCCATGAAATTAATACAAAATATTACTTTACCATAGATCAGTGTTGCCACAAAGTTTGATCAAAAAATTCAAAGCCATTAAAAGTTAGGGTCGAAAGGGTTAATATGAAACAATAAAGATAAGTTTAAAAAATATTTTTTATATATGATTTTTGTAAGAAAAAAATAGTATCATAAAAAATGACTTTCTTCACAAAATCTACTCTCGAGCTCTGAATTATGAGTAGGATTAGTTTTTTTTTTTTGAAGAGTTGCTGAAAACATATTGACCTATTCTCAGTAAAAAAATTTCGTATTTACAGCAACAGGATAAAACAAATGCGCTAATGTAAGTGCTTACTATTACATAATACTGAGAAGCAGCAAAAGAAACGAATACTTTTTGAATAAAAATAAACAAACAACAATTTTGAGCTTACTGGTTTCCCTAAAAAGTATGCAGGTTGTAAGCAGCTTACCCTAATCCCTTATAAAGATGCATGTAGAAAGTTTAATATCGTGTATTATAAACGATCTGTACAAATTTTCCCGAGATTATATTATGGCGCTACGAAATAACCCCCAATGAAATAACACACAAACGACAAAATGAAATAACCCCCAATGAAATAAATCCCAAAAAAATTAAATAAGTCCCAACAAAAAAAAAAAAATGAAATAATACCCAAAAGAAATGAAATATTCCCCAAAGGTGAAAATGAAATAACACCCAAAATTTGGGGGTTGTTTCGTAATGAAATAACTCCCAAAGGAAGAAATGAAATAACCCCCAATGAAATAAGCTCCAAAGAAATGAAATATGTCCCAAATTTTTTTTATTTTTTGTTTTCATATTTTTGATTCTTTTGTTACACTGTTCAGTTTTTCTGCGTGGCGGCCTGCGGCCGATCTTAGGGGTTTTCTCCTCCATAGGACGCGGCAGGTGGCTTCGCTGAATACAGTTTTCCTGCGCGCGTCTCATTATCTTCCCTAGTGTGACGCGCGCAGGGAAACTTTATTCAGCGAAGCTACCTGCCGCGTCCCATGGAGGAGAAAACCCCTAAGAGCGGCCGCAGGCCGCCACGCAGAATAACTAACAAATATTAAAAAAATTTCACTTTTAGCAAAATGAAATATCCCCCAAAAAATATGAAATAACCCCCAAAATAATTGCATATGAAATAATCTCCAAAAATTTTAAATTTTGGGCTTTATTTCATTGGGGGTTGCTTCATAATGAAATAATCTCCAAACCGTAAGATGAAATAATCCCCAAAAAAAAATGAAAAAACCCCCAAACAATTTTACACAATTTTTTTGGGGGTTATTTTATTTTTGGCCGTTGGGGGTTATTTCATTGGGGGTTATTTCGTAGCGCCTTATATTATATGTCAAAAATTTTAACAACAAAAAATTAATATCTGCAGAATTTACTGTTATTACTTTTAATCGTAATAATGTAGACATGAAATATGATTTCATTGCAAGCCATGAAATCATAACTTTTTATAAGCGCTTATTTTGCCCATAAGTATTGCTTCCAAGTGTAAATTCGCCATATAAAAATCATGGCATAAGTAAACAGGTTTGTAAGGGATTCTTTTTGTCTTACTCCCTTACAAACATGCTTGCGTATAAGCAGCGGTTTTTACTGGGTTATTATAAATTAAACAAAAAAAAAAACTACAAAATCCACAGGCAAAATGGTGGGCACACTTGCAAAGTCAAATTTTCGCTTAAAAATTGACCATTTTCGACCAATGCTTGGTGTAGAGTGCATGTCCAGCCTTTATTAAAGTCCATTTTCTTAGAAACGGTTAAAAAATAATAATAATTTTTTTTTTAGTTAGTCTCTTTACAGGAAGAAGAAGAAGAAAACATTTTTATTGAAAAATTTTACGGACACAAGGGATACACCAGACTGCCGCAGTTTCGTCCCCCTCCTGGGACTCGTAATAATAATTATTAACAAAGTTGTGAGAAAAACGTAAATGAGTTAATGTATAATATGATTATTATAATATAGTTATTATTAATATAATTATTAATAATAATCATTAACAAAGTTCTAAGAAAAACGCAAATTAAGGCACATTTTCTGAGAAAATTGCCGATTTTTATGAGTTTTTTAATATATTGACTTTGAGCATTTTTCACCGCTAAACTATTCAATAAATTTAAAAATTTTTTCTGATGAAAATGAAAATTATTCAAGTTCGAGGCCATACTCTATATTTCTTTATTACTATATTGTCCTAACAAATAATCTATAGAGTTTTTGTTTTCAAATTTATTTTTTGACCCTTTCAGGATAGATCTATTTCGGGAATTTTCTAGGTTCCCATTGAAAGCGGTAACAATCCCATGCCAAACATCAAACATTCATATAGACTAGTTTACTCACTACATGAGAACTAATATATGAGCTTGAAGTTAAAGATTATAACCATTGATCAAAAAATAAATTGAAAACTTGTTTGTTATGTGTAAGGTCCACCTCTGGTGGATATTCAATACACGTTTTTTGTTTTTTTTTCTTTTTTTTTTGTTTAGTTTATAAACAACACAGGGAAAGGTAAACTAAACTGTACTTTGTCTTTTATACAAGTTTGATATAATTTTTATTAAAAATAAAAATTATGGTTTTTTCGACCTTTAATTGTGCAATGAAAATGAAAATTATTCAAGTTCGAGGCCATACTCTATATTTCTTTATTAGGATATTGTCCTAACAAATAATCTATAGAGTTTTTGTTTTCAAATTTATTCTTTGACCCTTTCAGGAATGTGTTGATAGATCTATTTCGGGAATTTTCTAGGTTCCCATCATCAGAACACGTTTTGAAAGCGTTAACAATCCCATGCCAAACATCAAACATTCATATAAACTAGTTTACTCACTACATGAGAACTAATATATGAGCTTGAAGTTAAAGATTATAACCATTGATCAAAAAATAAATTGAAAACTTGTTTGTTATGTGTAAGGTCCACCTCTGGTGGATATTCAATACACGTTTTTTGTTTTTTTTTCCTTTTTTTTGTTTAGTTTATAAACAACACACGGGAAGGTAAACTAAACGGTACTTTGTCTTTTATACAAGTTTGATATAATTTTTATTAAAAATAAAAATTATGGTTTTTTCGACCTTTAATTGTGCAATGAAAATGAAAATTATTCAAGTTCGAGGCCATACTCTATATTTCTTTATTAGGATATTGTCCTAACAAATAATTCTATTAAAGGTCGAAAAAACATAATTTTTATTTTTAATAAAAATTATATCAAACTTACTAATTTTTTCTGAAGTTTGTGTTAGTAATCTTAAAAATTTTATTTTTTTCGATTTGGTTTGGTAACAAAAAGATATTGCCCAAAAACCAAAAAAAGTCAAGGAAAAATATTAACATTTTAATTATCAAATATCTTTTTAGTAATAAGAGATATCTTACCACCATGCGCATATTTTTTGTTTATCTTCTAAAAAAAAAAACTGAGATAATCTCCTATAGGAGATTATCTCAGTTTTTTTTTTTTTTTAAATCGGTTCAAAGTAGCAAGCACTTAAATATTTTCTATGAGCGAGGTGGTCAAATTTGGTGTCATAGTAATCATCCTGTGTAAGCACACTGTGTCTCACATGACAATATTCTAAAAGCCTAGGTCCTCCCCTATAACTCTTCCAATTTGTATGTGGATTGTGCCAGTAGTATAGAAGTTCTAAACTTATTACCACTTTTTTTTTGTAAACACACCACTGTGCGTTATTAATTTAAGCTACAAATGAATCGATGCAAGTTCAGTGCCACATTTTATCAGCGCTACTGTACTTTGTGGTCAATCACGGAAATTTTTTTTTTTTGCATCGCCTAAAAAGTATAAAAGTTTGAAACGTAAGTTTTATACAATTAGTTCAAAATTTTTAAGACCATGAAACTGGTTCTTTTATCTTTAAACGTTTTTTTACTACATATAATTGTAGCGGATAAATTTTTTAAAAACTCCATTAACGATGTATATTATATTGAATCAGAATATCAAGTATGTTAGAGATTCAATTAAAATATATTTAAGAAATTTAAAAAAATCGTTTTATACATATTTCAGTACAACTGGTATCAAGCTTATCTAGAATGCAGTTATAGAAACATGTCGTTACTAACAATTGAAAGTGAAGAAAAGTTTAGAGATTTGTACCAACATCTAACCAGTGAAAAATTGTAAGATTTGAAAAATATTACAAATTGTTCTATAAAAAAATTGTTGATAGAAGAAATCTTTAATGAAATACATTAAAAATTTATTTGTTTTATTTTTTTTTTTTAATTTTCAGCCAACTTGACAAACGACCACCGGATCTTTGGATAGGCGGTATAGGATATGACCGTAAATTTTTATGGATTTCAACCGGTAATCCAGTTGCTATTTCATTATGGGCCGAAGGCAATCCCAGCAATTCTAATAATAACGAGTTTTGTTTGCACATTCATTATCTAAATCCAAACACAGTGAATTGTATAAATGATATGGATTGTACTAGAAAAGTGGGTTTCATTTGTGAAACTAAGAAAATACATAGCAGTGAGAGCTGCAACAATCAGAATGAAAATGGAAAATATAAAAGTGTTGTAATTAATTTTAATCAAAATAAGTAATTGTTAATGTTTTAATTGACAAATAAATATCTAAGAACTGAGTGCTGAGTTTTATTTTAATATTGAAAGTAATTTTACAACTTGTTTTTACATTTTGCACAAATAAAACTTATTTCGACTTTCTTTACTCAATATATAACAATTTACGTATACGTAATGTGTATTTTTTGATTTAAATATTCATCATAAGCTAAATAAACTAACGTTTTTATAACTTAATATACGACGAGTATTTATTATTCATTTATAACATGTATATTATTATAAATGAATAATTTTTTTTTGTTTCATACATAAATTTATAATTTAAATCTGTGAAAAAACAGTGAAAATATATTTTTGGCAATAAAGTGCTAGATCACAAAAAAAGTGACAGAATAATTCGACGCATTTTTGCAGGAAATGTTTCTAATCTACCACTTCTTGTGTAATTACACAAATTACGTGTAATTTTAACTAGGCTGTGTAGTTCATTTGTAATTGTATCCATGTGTAATATATTTATGTGTAATTTCAAATTTATATACATTATTGTTTATATTGATAAATTTTAGATTCTGAGGATTTTTTTTATTGGAAACATTAAAATTCGGACTACTATTTTTTATAAAAAAAACTTTTATAATAAGTAAGACATTAGAAACTTTGTATTACAACAGTTTTAAGGAAATGATCCATTCTAAGAACGCCTAGTTTCTTTAAAACGTTTTCTACTAAGGAATTTTTCCAGTAGAATTATCGCTCCAATTATGAGGATATTTTTATATAGAAAACTTCAAACATTTTATGTAGTTTTTGAAATCAGAAAACCTGTTATATTACCAGGATGTTTCCTTAT
The DNA here is from genome assembly GCA_021234595.1 of Delia radicum. NCBI lineage: Eukaryota > Metazoa > Arthropoda > Insecta > Diptera > Anthomyiidae > Delia > Delia radicum. Next base: position 57,493,391 of record CM037854.1, read on the forward strand.
TAAAAAACCCCGTAGGTAAGAAAATTTTTGTAATAAAAAGCATTAAGATTTCAAAAACTATTTCTTGTAGAAAACCCTTCAAGATCGCTACGATTTTTCTTAAGAAATTATCAGATTTTCATATCCTTTGATTCCAAGGACTTTTTCTTAAAGAAATCACTCTGATTCTCCGAAATTTTCCAAAAGGAAAACATCCGAGAACATAAAATAAAAATATTAATTATTTTTAATGTGTATTTTTAATTTCTCCTGTGGCAACCCTGTACTCTGCTCATTTTTAAGAGAAAATGTTGTGTAATAAGTTGTGCCATTTTCCGGCTAGATCTAGCCATTTTATTTTTATCTAGCCATAAAGAAATGGCTAAACTGAAATAAAAATTTGCATGCTATCAATGAATTTTTACATTAGATCTTTGAAGTGTCACTGGAATTCGTCCATTGAAACTTTTCATTAAATAAACGCAGTTTTACATAAAATTTAATGAAAAATTTAAATTTATTTGGTAAAAATGTCATACAATTAATGAAAAAGTTTCATTAAAACTTTGAATCATTTTCATAAAGATTAAGAAAATGTTCATTCATATTGTGAAAAAAACTTCATTAATTGAGTGAAAAAATTTCATTGAAACTCGTTCAAGAAATTCTTTCTGTGTAGATTGTATCCTGAAGATTTAGCCATACGTTTTGGAGTTAATTTCATACAAATGTGCTTAAATTTGATCGATTTTCAATATTTTGTTACAAAACTTTAAATTTTTGACCAACAATTTTCATATAGTTAATTTTTACATTAGATTTTACGGAAAATATTTTAAAATTAGGAAACTATGTATTTCAATTTTAAGAGTACTTAAATCAAATTAGTTTTAAATTTTCCATATTTAGAAATCTCTAGCAATTTTTCTCAGTAATCTAGCTATTTTTTCACTTCAAGAGTTGCCAACCTTGTTGGAAGATCTCGAATTTTTTGAAGAGCCGCTAGAGAGGATGCTATACCTCTTTTAAAGTAATTACCCGGTTAAAAAAGTTATATCTTAAATACAAAATAAGATCTCATTTGATTTAGATCGATAATTAATTTTATCCAACTTTATCTCAAAATTCGGGTGAACAGTAATATCCGGTTAGATCCCCCAAATATATTACTGGATTAAATTAGATCAAAATTGATCTCACAATTGGGGGATCCAGTAATATCAAAGTTAAGATCCTGATAGATATCAAAATACCCCAAAATATAAGAAAAATAATTAAGTCATCTTGCGCATATATAATTATATATGGGGATATATATAACAATATAACAAAGAAAATAATAATGATGTTGGACCATATATAATCATACCTCAAACTTAATTTTTAATCTTGCGTCATATATGGAATCTTATATAATAATATCTTACATCACTTAATGTCATACATAATTATATATTAAGTTGTATTATAAATATGGCACCATATCTTATATCGTACCATATATGACTGTATATTATGTTATATATGAGAATGAAATATTATATATGACCATAGATTTTCCATATCTATAAAGGTATATACAAATGTATCGTTATATATGTTAAGTACTATATAAGAATTATATAATAATATATGGCTAAGCATGCCACCATATATAAATACATGTTGTAATATATTTTAAGATGAAAAACGCAAGACCATATATACATTTTTATACTCGTATACTCTATGACATTGAATATTAACACATTTTTTTTGTATTGGATTAAAAAGAACATTTTTTAAACTTTTTAGTTCTTTTCTTAAACCTTGACCACAAGTTTTCGACTATCAAATGGCGTTCAATATGAACGTAGTATTACTAACATTTTTCTCAATTTTTTTTAAAACCGCAATAATATGATAAACACAAATACGGAATAAAGTGATTTCAACAAGACGGCGCAACATGTCACACAGCTCGTGCCACAATTGATTTATTGAAGGAAACGTTTGGTAACCGCATAGTTTCACGTTTCGGACCCGTGAATTGGCCTTCAAGATAGTGCGATTTAACTCCGCTGGACTATTTTCTGCGGGAATATGTGAAGTCGATAGTATACGCCGATAAGTTCGAAGTGATTGACCACTTGGAGGTCAACATTCGCCAATATACGGCCACAAATGTTGGAAAAAGTCATCGAAAATTGGACCTCCAGATTAGACTACGTCCGAGTCAGCCGTGGCGGTCGTATGCCAGAAGTCATATTTAAATTATAATGCCAGAAGATTATCTTTCAAATAAAGTAAATTTCAGATCAATTTAAAAAATTATCTTTGTTTTATTCCATTTCAAAGTTCTATAACTCTACAAAAAACACCCTTTATTTACTATGGGGAAAATAAAAAAATACATTTTTGAACATGCATCACAGAAATTGTTATTTTTCAAGAAATCGCACTTCAATTAACAGAAACTTGGTTGGTATTAATTAGAAAACATGTGTTAAACATATTTTAAAGCATTTATCTGAATTTTATTAATTACGATTTATCACAGACTCCATATTTTTAAGGCATAAAAATATATAAAATTTTTGTAGTTTAAGCAATTTGTTTCTTTAACTCAAAAGGAAATTACGCAAGATTTTTCATAAATTAAGTAACCTGTGGTGTTCACTACATATTAAATCTTGGATTCTATTTTCGTTTTAGATATTCCATTAAAGAAATCGTGAAAATTGAGAAATTTCAACTTTAATTAGAAGCATATAGAATATTAGCGCACCTTTTAAAACTTTGCTCTTTAAATTAAAGAGCAAAGTTAATACTTAAGGGTCCGCCATCTAACGTTTTTTTTCAACTAGTGCTTATTTCGTGAATGGTAACACTTAGCTCATGTCTGATTTGACAGATAAATAGTTTTATCCTTCCGCTGAACGAATATGGTTGTGTATACGCTTGAACAACGCTGCGAAATATTGCGACATTACTTTGAAAATCATGGTAATGAGCAAGGAGTGGCTGTTACAGCCAATGGCGATCGTTATCGGGCCATGTTGAACGAATTTTTGTTCACAAAAATTGAAGAGGAGGAAATACGGCTGCACACAATCGATAATGTGCTTAAAAGTTGGACCGATCGTGTAGGCTACTGCATGGCCAGCCGAGGCAGCCATTTAAATGAAATTATTTTCCATTATTAACCGGAAGGATTGTACTTTCAAATAAAAAAAGAAATTTGATAAAATATTCAGTAGTTTTTTTTATATAGCATTTTCAAAAAAAAAAAAGTTATTTGGCGGACCCTTTATTTGAATGTTGCATAAAAGTTGCGTTGTTATTTAAAATTTTGTATTATTTTACGAAAAGTTTATCAAAAAATTAAAATTTCCTAAAAATGGGGTTTGCGTCCAAAAGTCTTTTTGAAATGATAGGTCACAACCCGGATGCATCAAATTTTTATGATTTTGTTGAATTATGAAATTTGTTGCCTACTAAGTAATTGCATCAAAAATTTACCTTTTGTAGTGTAAGGTCAAAACTCCCTGTTTGAAATATTCGAATTTTATTGCTATAAGAAAACTTTTTTTTTTCTATTGGTAAAATTAATCAAAAAAGTCAGATTAATGAAAATGAGTAAAATCACAAGAGATTGCATTTCTTAAAGGACATTTTTGAAAATTGCGATCCTGCAAAACTATAATCAATATTTTTATTTTAAAGTAGAAGTTCTCACTTTTTACTTGATACCAATATTTAAGTCATATCGACAAGTATTTTAATATTTTTTTTGGAAAATAGAAACCTTAAAGTCCTTTTAAATGGAATTTAGACGTGATGGGTAGAAAACGCAGTTTAACTATATATGAGTTCTAGTACTTAATCTGGGAATTCCTTCATACTGATTGTTTAAATATAAAATTTTATATCTGTATCCATTATTAAAAAGTCCATATATTGGAAAACGATTTAAGTTTTTAAATTTCAGTTATTTCTTCATTTTGACCATTCATTTTTTGTACAAATTTTCCCAGAATTGGTAAATTTTTGAAAAGTTTTATTAAAAGAAGTATTTTTTTATTATTTTTAGTTTTATTCGATTAATTATCAACATTTATTCGAACATATATTTCGTTAATCGAAATTTTTTTTTTTTTAATTGTTCGTTCGAATTTTCTTTCTGTTCGTACGATTATACGATTAATATTTCTACAATTTTGTATGGAAATGATCGAGGTTTTTCTAGTAGTTTTTGCCAACTGTGAAATTTTTATCGAAACACCTTAACATTTTAAAAGAGCTATCTATAAGTACACAGAAAAAACTAAAATTAAAAAATTCATTGATTCAATTAATATTTTAATTGATTCTACACCTATCACGACAATGATAACATCAATTCAAGTTTTAATTGAAAACTATACAGTAAAAAACGCTATAAATAACTATCTTCAAAAAAAAAATGTGATACAAATGTATTTGGTGTTTTATACTGAAATTCTTCTATGAAAAAATTATTTGCGGATTATGTTTAAAATAAAATATATATTTATACATTTTAAAGTCAATTAAGATATTAATTGATTCAATTAATTATTTGCTTACAAACACATCTAATTCAAATTAAATCTTTAATTAGATATATAAGATGAGTGCAGGTTTGATTCTTACAGCCGCAGGTTGTTGAAAAATTTATCATATAGAGACAATCTGACAATTATAAGACACAAATAATAATACAATTTAAATGGAAAATCACTGCTGAGCCTGCCCATAAAAAGAGGCAGAAACTAGTCTAGTCTGATTTAAAAATGAATAGTGTTTATAATTTTTAGAGAAAAACGTTTATTCTTCTTCTTAACCTCAACATTTCTAAATTATATTTGTCAAATGCATATTAATTAAAAATAAATTGCGACTGTCTATATGACGTTAATATAACACTGTACTAAAAAGATATTTTATGTTGATCATTTTTTCTGTGTATCAATTCATAAAACGGCTCAGTTTAAAACTTTTTTTTGCTTTTAATTTATTTGTGAACTGATCGAGATTTTTTCGAGTAGTAGTTGACCCAGGACACAATGTTCATCGGATTGAGGTGAGATTTACTATGAATATTTTTGGGATATTTATCATTCCAAAAAGTTATTTAGTTATACTTATTTTAAATATTTACCTTTTCATACGAGTTCAAACGAACAAAAAGTGCACTTTCACTACTCAAGCTACTCGATGGGGTAGATATACTAGTTAATTATACGAGCTTTTCGAGTAGCTCCAGCTTCTCGACTACTCGAAAACGAGGTGTCCTGCTTTTTTTAAGCAACTTTGCCAGCACTTTGTAGTCAAAAACTTATATTTTTTTTTATTAATTAATAACACTGTGCAACAAATTTCGGGTCATGGCAGACATCCCGGACCATTCCAACGGAAAATGAAAGTAGACCATTAGTAGACTAAAACCCCTAAAGGGTTTTGAAATCTGTGCTCCTGTTTTGTTTTTAAAGGCTTTTGAAGTTGAATCTTTTTTTAGCATATTTTTGGTATTTTTTTTACTATGGATGAAAATAAAATGTTGAAATGGGTAAAAATAAAATGCAATAACGACGAAAGCGAGGATGCTCATTATCACAAAGACTGTTTAGTAGCTTCTTTATAAGTGTGGTGTTCAGAATGAGTTAAATCGGTCTAGCGCCTCCAAAGTTATGAAAATGTAAGGCAGCCTCAAAATGTTTTATACAAATTGGCGAATTTTACTAAATTACGGTACTTGTCCATTTTGTAACCAGACATATAGAGATGAATAGTGTTGATTATTCACCTCAAGTACTTTTTTGAACAAATTTTTTTTTACCTCAAACTTTTTTTACCACGAAATTTGTTTTCACCTCAAACCTTTTTCACCTCGAAATTTTTTTTCACCTCCATTTTTGTTTACTACAAGAAAAGTTGGACATTTTGTAACCAGAGACATAGAGGTGAATAGCATTGAATATTTCAACTCGAATACTTTTTTCACCAAAATTATTCTTCACCTAGAGTCAGATGAACAAGTTGCTGTTCCATTTGAGATGAGGTAATGTTTTGAATTGCGTTTTTCGCGCTTACATCGCATTTCAATAAAACAATTTACAGGTATCGAGGGAAAAAATCACCCGACGCAGTTTTTGCGGAAATTTGTTGGTGCAGATGATGATGTAGCGGAAAACGGAGATGAGTCAGAAAGAGAACCCGAATTTCTTTACACATCGGACTGTGATAGTGAACTAACAAATAAATCTGACAGCGACGATTCCCTAGAGCAACCAGCAGCAAAACGGCCTCGAACTATATAAATATTTTTAGTATTTTTCTTCATAAAGAAGAAAGTATATAAAACTTTTAGGTACTCAATTTTTAACATTTTTTTATTAAAAATGTTTTTAAATTACAGACACAATTTTTACTGTTAAGAGCTCAGTTTAGTCTAAAAAAAAATCACTTAATTAATATTGTCTCATTAATGTGTTAATAATAATATATCATCTCTTGAAGATTTGGTATTTAAATAATATTTTTATTTGTATCCAAAAAAATCATTTTGCATAATTCACATTGATTTCCAAATTTGAAACGACAAATTATAGTTTCTTTTAAAAATTACACAAAATTCACGTTTATTTTAAAAACGAAATACATTTTCGAAAGAAATTAAGGATGTATAATAATTATTATTAATTTTTAGACGTCTTTGACAAACTCAGTTCACGCAATTACGTAATTGTCATTACTCGTGATAACGTACTTGTAGTAGAATTAACCAATTTCATGACAAATTTTGAGGTAAAAGATGTCAAGGTTTAAAAGGTTTTAGGTGAAAAATAATTTTGGTGAAAAAAGTATTTGAGGTAAAATATTCAATACTATTCACTATGTCTCTGGTTACAAAATGTCCAACATTTCTTATAGTAAACAAAAATTGAGGTGAAACAAAATTTCGTGGTGAAAAAAATTTGAGGTGAAAAAAGTTTGAGGTGAAAAAAAAAAATTGAAAAAAGTACTTGAAGTGAATATTCAACACTATTCACCTCTATATGTCTGGTTACAAAATGGACAAGTCACGTAATTTATTAAAATTAGCACATTTGTATGAAAAATTCGAGGCAGCCATACATTTTTACTCATAACTTTTGAAGCGATGGACCAATTTAGCTCATTTTGAACACCACACTTCTAAAGAAGCTACCAAACAGTCTGTGTGATAATGAGCATCCTCGCTTTGGTCATTATTGCATTTTATTTTTACCCATTTCAACATTTTTTTTCATCCATAGTAAAAAAAGAGCAAAAATATGCTAAAACAGAGTCAACTTCAAGGGCCTATAAAAACAAAACAAGAGCAAAGATTTCAAAACCCTTTGGAAGTTTTAGTCTACTAATGGTCTACTTTCATTTTCCGTTGGAATGGTACGGGATGTTTGTTCTTGTTGCACAGTGTAATCATGAAATTACCCTAACCGAGCACTGACTACTATGGCCTTCGGCGCGTTGTAGCGAAAACAGACCAGTGTCTCTGGTGGGAATCGAACCCACGACGCCCGCACTGATAAGCCAGCACACTTCCAACTAGCCTACCGGGGCGCACAAAAACTTATATATTTTGTCATTCCGTTTTGTGTTTTTAACACATTTTATAAAAATATTTTGATAAAGTTCCTTGAATAAAATATGTCATAAACGCTTAAGGCGAACTCTCAGATATCGAAAGAAATTGTGTATGTGGTAAACATGTTTTAGGGCCCACGAACAAGCTCCTTCTAACGGCCCTGTAGTAGCCTTAATATTCGCTAAGTATATAATTCATAAACCACTTAAATTATAAGACAGTTCGGTTCTTAATGTTGACAACCATGAATCTCTCAATAATAATTTTAATTGTTGTTGAAATAAGTATTGCAGTAAATGCAGGAAATTTTTACACATCGGCAAACAATAATACATATTATGTTGAACCGGCATATAATGTAAGCTAAGATAAAAATATTTTATTTTTTTGCAAACTCAAATAAAATAAAATTAATTAAATAAAATTAAACAAATTTAGTTTAAATGGTTTGAGGCTCATATCGAATGCCATAACAGGAATATGACATTATTTACCATTGATGATGAGGATAAGTTTTATGATCTATACAACATTTTAATAAGCGGAAAATTGTAAGTTTTTGAAAATAATTTAAACAAATTATGTCTTTTAATTAAATTAAATATTATTTACAGTACATATAAACCACCACATTTTTGGATTGGTGGCATTGGAGCCAATCGTAAATTTACTTGGATTTCAAGTGGAAAACCTGTGGCATGGAAATATGGAAGTCCCGATAATGCTGGAAACCAAGAGTATTGTTTACACATTTACCAGAATTCCAAAGAAATTAATGACAATAAATGTGATACTAAATTTGGTTTTGCCTGTCAAGATAACGAATTGCAGTGCAGTAATAATTATAATCACCAGGATAAATATAAAAGCGTTACACTAAATATTTATCAAAAACCGAAAAATTAAGAGCTTTTTATAAGGTTGATTTAATTTTTTTTATAATCTACCAAAAATTTTTAACTGATAAAGTTTAATAAAAATAATAACAAAATACAAAAATTCGATACACACACAGATAATTATTAAGTTGGAAAACTTTCGTGCTCACCATAATTCCTCTAATAAAACATTGCTTTAATTACTATCACATTTTATTTGACATTAAGAGAGAAATAATTTGACATTAAGAGAGAATTTTTACCGTGACAACTAACTTACTTTTTTTGTGCAATTCCCAGCAAAAAATTTCCAAAAAGGTAAGCGGGTTTGTAATCAAGCATTTACTAGATTACCTAATCGATTCTTTTAACAGGGCGTGAGACTAAAATAATTGATTCTTTAGAATTGATTATTTTTTTTACCGAAGAACCATTTACTTTATATTTTTAAGAACTACATACATTTTTCAATAAAGAAACAGTTCCATTGTAAAACTACGAAGTACTTACACAAAAAAAATAAATAAACAGTTCCCTAGAAAAAATAAGAAGTACTTACATTTAAAGAAGTAGTTCCATAAGTAAATTCAACTTTTAGTCACACGTGATTCTCCTAGGTCACTCAAATATAACGATCAAAACTTATACGGAAATAAAATCATAAAAAGTGAAACATCGAATTCTTATGATAACATGGGTTTGTCATAATTTTGGAGCTATAAACCACGAAAATATAAATTTTTCAAAAAAAAGAACAATTCAAAATTGAAAAACAAAAATATGACTCACGCACAATCACCCTCAAAAATTTTTTTTTACACTCACTTACGATAACGTCAGTAATTTCAACTTCCACTCACAATTTTCTGCTCACGTGCGCTTCCCTAATTTATACCTAACAACAGTTTAACAAAATTTAGGCAACATGCAAGTTCTGTTTTTAGTATTATTTTCCTGCTAATAAAAATTTGTTTGAAAAAATATATGAGATAAATTCTTTAAAATTGTATAACTTCTTTTTTCAAAATTAGGAACTACTTCCAATAACGTCCTTTTATTAAGAAAAATTTTATGATTACTTCTTGAGTACAAAAAGTTATACATATAAGTTAATAACATTGTTAGTTTCTTTTAAGTAAATAATTACTTTTTCATTGAGTTCATGCCTTCTGGTTTAAATTTAAAGAATTGATTACAATACTACTTGCCTTTTTGACTCTATCGTTGGAATGAGTTTGGTATTGCAGTTACTAAATTTGGCAATGAGATATGTAAGCAAGTGTGGGCAGCACCTTCTTTTTGGAATGTGTAATTTTTTCCTGGGATATTACCAACCATACCAAAAATATATAGATATGAATTTAAACTGATTTATTGGATATTATAATCGAATTTCGTTAAAAAATTGTTAATTTAATATTTACTACCAACCATTGGACAAAATCCGTAATAATTTTCGGTTGTAAAATCTATTTTACATAATAATAGTATAAATTTAAAAAAAAACTTTGGCAGCTTCAACTAAAAGAGATTTATTTCAACTGATAAATAAACATAGAATGTTGAAAACTGTCAAAAAAAAAAAAGAATATAAAAACTAAATTTAAACAGAAAAGACAATTTAAACAAAAAAAGTAATTTGTTATATAAAATGTTTCGTATTTCTTCCAAACATCTATAAACAGTAAAGGAGAAACAAAATTTATTAAGTTTCAGTGGTTAGTCAAACATTTGGTGGACATTCATAAGAGGTATATAAATATAAAATATTGTAACGGAGGAATTTGTTTATCATTGTCTGTCGTTTATGCAGGATTTCAACACATATTTACGATTGGAGCGTAGAAATCCAAACTAAACGGACTACAAAAAACAACAAAAATTTAAGTGCAATAAAGAGAAATTAAAGAAACGAACTTTAGAAGGAAAATGTCTGAAGCTATGAACGATTTTTTCACAAGAAATATGTATCGGATGTGCATTATGAAACAAAAACCTATTTAATAGTTTTCTCTACATAACAAAATTAGTGAATGTTATAATTTATCTAAAGAAAAATTACATAGAATCTGAGTGGTGTGTTAAAGAATCCAAACCCATACTTGGGGTTTTAGCACTGAGGCAAGAACGTAGCTAGGGGGGGGGGGGGGGGCTAGAGCCCCCCGAAATTATTTGACAAATTTTAAAACTTAATACAATGGTATTGAGAAATTTAATATAAAATTATTTATTTTTGACTTGGATCAAAAAGTAAATGCCTGTTAGTTCTGTGTTATATGGTTCGAATCTTCAAATTTCATTAGAACACATAGCCTGCAAATGGGCGGCTATCATTGTTCAAGTTGGTTTTCGACAAAAAAGCAATAAATAAAGTTATTTCATAAGAGATTTCGATGTGTTTGTCTTAAAATATAATCAAAAAATTGCTTGAGACAATGCAAACTGTGTAGACATAATACACAGAAAAAACTAAAATTGAGTTTCTATTAAAATATTTGTTGATTCAGTTAGAAGTTTAATTGAATTCGGTCCTATTGAGCAAATTGTAGTCACAATTAAAATGATTTGTAACTATTTAATTGATATTATTTTCAATTATAGTTTTATTCATATCTATTACAAATTTAATTGAATATTGTTTTTTATTGCAAATTTTTAGTAGATACTATTAAAACATTAATTACAATTTAAAAAAAAATCGCCAAAAATTGGGGAAAATAGTGCTTAAATTTAAAACAAATCGCCACAACTAAAAAATTTGAAAAAAATTACCAAAATTGTAAAACAAATCGCGAAAATTTAAAAAAATTTAAAACATTTGAAAAAAAACGATAACTTTGAAAAAAGCTGCCAAAATTTACAAAAAGAATCTTCAAAATTGCAGAAATTGAAAAAAATTGCCAACAAAAACGCCAAAATTTGTGTATTAAAACAAAATTAACAAAATGCGAATTTTTAAGTTGAATTGATATTTTAATTTTGGCGATTTATTAAAATTTTGTATTTTTTCCATGTTGTTATTATACGTTATAAAAACTGGAATTTTTTTTTATTCCAAATTCATTTTCAATTAAATTGTTAATACATATTTATTTGAAAGTGAGTTTGAAATCGAATATAAGTTTAATTGCATTTTCTTAACAATAATTTTTTCTGTATATTTTGACATAATCTTTCTTAACTGAGATATCACTAAGAAGATACCACTACGACCAAAACTTAAGTTTACGTGTGCCGTAGTGTGTAATTCCAAAAGTTGAAAAATTACTTACAGTGCAATCTTTTTATTTTTATTTGGTTCGCTACGAACGCATCTGTTAACATAGTTTTTAGTATTTTCTTACGATATATATTAGGATGTCTCAAAATCCATTAAAGCGACTCGTGTTCAGCACACAGAGACAACGTTTATTAATTTTTCGAAATAAATTTAAACCTCAAACTTTGCTCGATATGTACCATGTGTTAATCTGATCCAATTTGACTCATATTTTCAAAATTTTTTTTAGACTAAATGTAAACAAATTTCTTTCAGCGCTCCTTGAAATGCGACATTTTAAAATGAATCATGTTGATGTTTATCTTTTTAGAAATTTTTAAGGGTTTTTATTTAAAAAGTTGATTAAAGAAAATTGTAATTATTGACAAAAAAGTTAAAGATGAAGGATAAACACTCAAGAACGCGTGAAAAGCTTCTGAAATCGTCTAAAATATAAATCAAAGTGAATTGGAAAAACATAATTTAGTTTAAACAAAACCTAGGAGATGTCAGATATATTTTTAAATTTTCCAATTGTATATTTTTTTCTTTAACATTATTTCTTTCAGACTACAATCACACTAGCGAGCTTAAACGCTTCCTTGGAAAATTTACGATTTTGTTAATACAAAGCATGTATTATAGCCCCGATGGGCTCCCTCCAATGTTAAAAAAGTCGGATATATGAAAAAGGAGAAAAATTTAAGAACTCTAATAACATAAATTTCAGAGCCCGGACGCTTTCCGTTTCCGAAATATAATGTCATAAAATTGCAAGAAACATTAAAATTTACCTAAAGTACAAAATTTACTTTAACTTTAAAACTAAACTCATAGAAACAAACATGTACATTCATAAAAATAACATGGTAGAAAAAAAAAAAACTACTAAAAATTAGTTAAAAATGAACTTGCGGAAAAAAACGGCGAAAATTAGAAGTTTTTTTTTACTAAATATAATAGAAGAATAGCATAAATAAATCTGTTGAATTTACAAATATGTAGTTATATTTGGGCTAAATTTTAGTTAATTGAAAGTAACAAAATAATCTGCTAAAATCAGCAAAAACAGTTACTAAATATTAGTAGACCAAAAAATCATTAAAAAATTTGAAATTTTTAAAGTTTTCTTTTTAGTTTTTTTTTTAATGCGAATAAAAGTCTGTTCTTATGAAATCAGCAATCTACAGTTTTTAGTAAAATAAACTGTTATTTGCATTCTACTAAATTTGAGGTGAATATAGCAAAAATTTTGTTAGTATTACAGTTTTTGTTTGTTATTTTGAGTCTACAAATATTTAGTAAAAGCTGTTGCTAATTTTACAGAATAAAATGCTATTTTAAGTTAACTAAAATTTATATCGAATATAACTAAAATTTTGTAAAGTTAACAGATTTATTTTTGCTGTTCTTATTTTACTTATATTTAGAAAAAAATCTGCTAAATTTAGCAGTTTTTTGCAAAGTAATTTTTAACTAATTTTTAGTATTTTTTCTGCTATTTTTAGAGGTTTATTTTTATGAGTGTATACACAATTCAAAATTCGTGTTATTTTTCAGGTTAAAATGCACTCTTTAAAATGATACGCATATTGATTTTGTCATGGAAGGGTCAAAGGTAATTTTTTGGGGGGTCTTGAGTTTAGTTTCACATATCTCGAAATGGGTATTTTTTTAAATTCTTATTGAACCCTTCATTGTTATTGAACCCTTCATTTGTAGAACAAAAAGGGTGGTATCAGGATTGGTCTCTGAGTTTTATCCATAAACATGGTGTTAATAATATTTTTTTCTATTTAATACATGTATGTGTACCAATGATTTTTACAAATCCCGGGATTCGGGATTTTAAAAATAGCGATTCCGGTATTTTTACGCACTTCGGCTTTTCATGACTTCTTTTATATTTTTTGGATTAAATAAATCATAACTCATTAGAAAATTTTATTTCTTACATCTTACAGTATAAAAAAATAAATAAAACAGAAACTATTAAGTGTTAACTCATTATAACTGTACGACCGAAGTAACTTTTTTGGCCTAAGCCCAACTACGGCCATATTTTCAATGTTCGGCTGAAACCGTGGCAGCAGCCGGATTTTTTACTTTACTTATTTTTAAATAATACGTAAATTTTAAATGATTTTACTTCATAATAAGGTATAAAAGCCTTTAAATAATTTAACATTTTCACTATAAGCGTGAATAACGAACTTGTAGAAAATTGTAGTTCAGAGTTGCCAAATAATTATTTGAAGAAATCAATTTTTGAAGGGACCTTTTTCAAAAATTATTTAAAAATATAGAAAAGCCTAATATGACATATTTTTGATTGTTGTGTGGAAGAGAAAATATAAAAATGTATTTATTTTTAAAGCTTATAAAATGTAAACTATTCCAAAACAGTCACATTTGTTTTAAGTTTTTTTTTATCCTCTTTTAAAAGCGTATGTTTTAAAGCTTCGCATATTTCAGAGAAGACAAGATATTCTTTGAAATGTGATGTTAATTTTTAAAATCGGAATCAATAATTCACACCCTGCCAGAAGCAAAGTTCAGTTTGAAGAAAATTACGACAAAAAGTGACTATGGCATCTTTTTGTAGGCGATCTGCACTCCCAGAAACCATATCCCATGAAATCCTAGCTGATCCTGTTTCAGAAATATCAACATTTCAATTAAAAAAAAAAAAATATGAAATATTATTTGATTTGCTTTTAAAAAATTAAACAAATATAATAAGAATGAAAAATGAAATTATGTTAGATACATAGGGTCCGAAAGCTAGAGTATCATTAAATAAGAAAATTAAAAAAAATGTATATTTTACAGCTGATATGTTCGATAATTTTCAGTCAACTACCCAGCAGAAAATAGTGCTAACAAGGCGCTTCCAAAGCAAATAAAGAAGGTATAATTTTTGTTCGCGGGACTTGGTATGTATCTTTTAAAGCTCTTCTTTCATGCAATAAATTCATGCCTTCTTAGGCACTAAGAAGCACTTTTTGTATGTTGTGCTTCATGGTATGCATACTTTATTGCTTCATTTTAATCATTATTCACTGCTTCAAAGAAGGCATTCTGAGAAGCACGACAGAATGCTTAATTGCTTTATAGTATGCAAGGCGGTGAAGCGCTATTTTTGAAGCATACAAATGTAGTTACTGCTTACCAAATCCAGGTTATTTTTTGCTGGGTACTGGCGCTTCAAATACCTATACGGAAAATATAACTAATTTAATTCGTACTTCTGCTGGAAGGCAATCAGTACCGATCGAACAAAATGAGCCATATTTACAAAGAGGGCATTTATGAGTCTGAAATTGAATCAAATAAAATAGAAAATAGAACAGTTATTTATGCAAACGCCACATAGATTCTCAAATATATTTTTTTTATCAATGCTCTACGGAACATAACGAAAATTCAAAAATTCTTAAAATTTTCTATTTCTATTTTAGAAGAAGGTGATCCCATTCAAATAGATTGTAGTGAGAATAAAAAAATGCTGTACTCTGACGCTATTTTCTCTTATTTCAGTAACAATTATTTTAGTGGTAATGATATTTCAGTTATTTTGGTAATGGGAGTTTAGCGTCAACGGTATTTTTTTTTTTAAGAGAAGCAACACTCAGAAAATACCTCATATTTATTAATGTGTGGCTTTCTGTGGAAAAGGGACATAGGAGATATGAAAAGTGGGGAAGATGAATGGATTCAAACATGGCAACACTTTAATTGCGCGCGATGATAAGCTTTAGAACAGTTGTTGCTCACAACCTGATGGAGAGTTGGCGCACTTATTGAAGCCTTTGGGTTCATAGCCTTGATTCATTATTTTACTTCGGTGGGGCTAAGTGCTATGGGAACACAAAGGTGGGGTATTTTAGAAGTAACGGCATTTTAGTTATTTCGGCAACGTTATTTTAAGGATACCAGGTTTTACGTTATTTCAGTAACGGTATTTTAAGGGTAACGTTATTTTAATTTTCTTTAGCCCCATTATGCCCGAATTCTAATGACTGTCTAGTTTATGATCAACCATTGGGAAAATTTTTCTATTTGCAGCGATATTTTTTTAATCTTGTCAGATTACTGTGTCTGTAACGGTATTTTAGCTATACAAATTATTTTTTTGCTCGCTCGAGTAAAAAGATTTTGATAAAATTATTTATTTATATATAAACCCTGCGGGAAATGAACCAGTCACTGGTATGGTCACGTGACTAGAGCTTTGTGTGTATGAACCTCTCCTAGTTTCGGTTCTGTTATATGAAAGTGACCGGTACTTTTAACATGGGCTTGTCATAGGAGGTGGCAATTGCTACCTTTGGAGCACCTTGTGACGTGGCAAATAACTTGACGAAGGTTACCTATCACCGTACCGACTGAAATTAATAAGCGACCTGACAAGTTAGAAGTAGGCAGTGTTAAAGTAGGATAATTTTACGATTTATGTGACATGCAACAGGACCAGTGTGAAAAGAATTAGCACGTGACTGGTGTAGGTGTACGTATCGTAGAACTGGAGAACAGCTTTTGATGGAAAACTAGTCACATATTGAGCACAATGTGTGCTGTTACTGAGGTAGTTTGAATCGATTTTAGATTTGTGAAGTACCACTGCACTGGTCTAGGGAGTACAAGTCGCCGGGTATTCGAAAAGTAACAAGCAAATAACCTTTCTCTTTTATATACGACCCTGCGGGAAATGGACCAGTCACTGGTATGGTCATGTGACTAGAACCTTGTGTGTATGAACCTGTCTTAGTTTCGGTTCTGTTATATGAAAGTGACCGGTACTTTTAACATGGGATTGTCATAGGAGGTGACAATTTGCTACCTGGGGATCACTGTGTGACGTATCGAATAACTTGACAAGGTAAAATATCACCATACAGACTGAAATGAATATACTACGGGACAAGTTAGAAGTAGGTAGTGTCAAAGTATGACCATTTTAGGATTTACATGATATGCAACACAACCAGTGGGAAAAAAATTATCACGTGACTGGTGTATGCTTACTAGGGTGGTCTTTCGTTGTATGGGCGAAAAATAAAAATGAGATTTTGACTGTACCCCCACCTTAAAATATTTCTTAGGGTGTCAAAATACGCCACGCAAAAAATTGGAGTTGTAGCATAACTGGTCACATATTAAGCGCAATGTGTTCTGTAATAGGGGGTAGTTTGACTGAAATAGTTTTGAGACGTACCACTGCACTGGTCGCCGGGCATGCGAAAAGTAATTAGCAAGTAACCTGTCACTTTTTATTCAGCGTATGTCATATTATACACGAGTTGCTAAATATCCCGTCCGGAACCAATCACTGCACTTTTCCAAAACAGTATGTCTTACGACCTGTTCAAAAAAACCTTAAAAAGGGCACAACAAAAATAAATTTTATAATTAGCTTATTTTGTCTATACCCAACAAAAAACTAAGTTTAAGATCGCTACGTTTGGCGACAAATCGCCATATCTGGCAACCCTGGTCATAGTTCCGTGTTCAGTTCTTTTAAACCACGGGAGTGTTAAGTCTTTATGTCCACTGTCACATAGTCGGTACAGATAAAATTCCTTCAGTGTTAAGTCTGCTGTGTAGCAGTCAAGTGACTGAATCCTTTGGCACTAATTGCCATGTTTTTATCCACTGCCAATGGTTTTGAACCAGTACAATGACCAGTAATAACTTCAACTGCAACGGCCCTAGTTGCTTCAGTACACTTTGATGTTATGTTACTTTTTCTCCAGTTACATGATATATCTGGTAGCAACCAGTGAATGTGATTGTGATTGTGATTGCTCATTTCACCAAAATTAACACTTTTTGGTGCACCACAATTTTGGTTTCACCAGTTTCGTGACGTCCCCCCAAATCATATATAACAGATTTGTCACTTTGGATCAATCGACCCTTCGTTTCCCGCAGGGGAGTTACTAAATTGTTGCTAAAATTGTCCGTTCGGAACCAGTCACTAAACTTCCCCAAAACAGTGTTCACAAAACCTTCAAAAATGCACAACCAAAATCAATTTTAAAATAAGTTTATTTCAGTGTTATATCCGATTTGTAGCAGTCAAGGGACTGAGTCCTTTGGCACTAATTGCCATGTTTTCATCAACTGCTAACGGGATTTAACCAGCTCAATGACCAATAAGAAATTCAACTGCATCGGC
The DNA here is from genome assembly GCA_021234595.1 of Delia radicum. NCBI lineage: Eukaryota > Metazoa > Arthropoda > Insecta > Diptera > Anthomyiidae > Delia > Delia radicum. The sequence goes on from CM037854.1 coordinate 57,511,318, forward strand.
CCTAGTTGCTTCAGTACACTATAATGTTATGTTACTTTTTCTCCAGCTACATGATATACCTGATACCAACTTGTCAATGTTTTGTCACCATTACTATAGTCACGTGATTGGCCATTTCACACAAATTAACACTTTTTGGTACACCACAATTTCGGTTTCACAAGTTTCGTGACGTGCTACCCAATCATATATCACAAAATCGTCACTTTGGGTCAATCGACCCTTCATTTCCGCAGAGAATTTACTTTTGTATTAACAGCTCATATAACTATACGTTTTAATTTCAAAATATATCTTATCAGTCATAAACAACATTGTTTTATATATAGTACACTGAAAGAATTAACATTCATGATATTAGTGAAACAAATTCATAAAAATTTTTTTTCGTAGATTTAATTCAGAATTTCATTATAAACAAACAATTTTATTAATATTATGAAATTTTTCAAAAACTTTTTTTCATAAAAATTCATAGTTTCATAAAAAAAAATTCATATGATTTCATAAATTATCTCTTTATAAATATAATAAAATTGTTTCAAAGACTATTTTTTTTAATTTTATTCATAAAATTTCATAATTTCATTAATTTTCATATATTTTGAACTTTAATTTTAAGATTTAATTCTCATGTTCTCAACATATTTCATAAAGTACTTTCCTTTTTCAATGTAGCCTTTTATTAATTTTAGACTTCAATGAAATTTTTTAAAATAGCATATCAAGCGGTTCATTGGCTTAGTTCCATTGCATTTTTCAAGACAATCATCAAGAGTTTTAATAATTCAAGGAAACTTCTTAATATTAAAAAAAAACTATGAAACTGTTTCATAAATTCTTTAAACACTTCATTGTTTATTAGTTTTACATATTGTTTCGCTTCTACGCACACCGGAACTCTTGTTTAATGACTCTTACATTCGGTTAAAATTAAAGTAAAATTTATAATTTTGTATGTATATATTTTTTTGATAGTCAGTTGCAAGGCTACTTTAATAAACTCTATACATTTATTTTTACCGACTATCTCAAACTAAAATATTTTATGGGGGAAATACCTCAAACTTTTTTTTTATAAATACTAGTTTCCCAAAAAGAGCTTTGCATTACAAAAATTCAAAAATTCTTTAAAATTTTTTTTCAGTATTCAGCTCTTTGCTATTATTTACAATTTTTTTTTTTAACGGGACGCCCTAGAGTACAACTACAATAAATGGCACAGCCAAGGACGAAAATTTATTTTTAATACAATATTTTTAACATCCGATGTTTTTTGCAACTTTAATTCAGAATATATCACTTAAAACTCCGAATTTTAAGTTTAAATTTTGAAAATATTAATTGATATTCATTTTTATTAAAATTCAGAAAAAATAAATTAAGTTAAGTTTTAATTTTGAATTTAAAATCATTATGTGATGTTAATATTTTCCATTTTCAATGAAATTTACCTATCACCGTACCGACTGAAATTAATAAGCGACTGGACAAGTTAGAAGTAGGCAGTGTTAAAGTAGGATAATTTTAGGATTTATGTGACATGCAACAGGACCAGTGGGAAAATATTTATCACGTGACTGGAGTAGGTGTAAGTATCGTAGAACTGGAGAACAGCTTTTGATGGAAAACTAGTCACATATTAAGCGCAATGTGTGCTGTTACTGAGGGTAGTTTGAATGGATTAGCTTTGTGAAGTACCACTGCACTGGTCTAGGGAGTACATGTCGCCGGGTATGCGAAAAGTAATTAGCATATAACCTTTTACTTTTTATTCACCGTGTGTTATATTATATACGAGTTGCTTAATTGTCCGTCCGGAACCAGTCACTAAACTTCCCCAAAACAGTGTTCACAAAACCTTCAAAAGGCACAACAAAAATCAATTTTAAAATAAGTTTATTTCAGTGTTATATCCGATTTGTAGCAGTCAAGGGACTGAATCCTTTGGCCCTAATTGCCATGTTTTCATCAACCGCTAACGGGATTGAACCAGTTCAATGACCAGTAAGAACTTCAACTGCATCGGCCCTAGTTGCTTCAGTACACTATAATGTTATGTTACTTTGTCTCCAGTTACATGATATACCTAATACCAACTTGTCAATGTTTTGTCACCATTACTATAGTCACGTGATTGGTCATTTCACACAAATTAACACTTTTTGGTACACCACAATTTCGGTTTCATAAGTTTCGTGACGTGCCACCCAATCATATATCACAAAATCGTCCCTTTGGATCAATCGACCCTTCATTTCCCGCAGGGGGATAACACATTAACTGATTAGATATTGTGAATACTTTTAAATAGAAAATCTAAATTTCAAATTACATTTTCTTAATTTCAAATGAAAATTCTCAATTAGAATTGGTAGGAAAACAAAAAAAAAAAATATTTTATGATAAAAGATCGAAAAACAAACTTTTGGTTTTCAATTTTTTAAACTTTAAAAGTAAATCATTTTTTAAAAAAATATGTTCACAATGTTTATAAAACTTTTTTCTGAAATAATAAGATTTATGAAAAATTTTACATAATTTTTTACGAAACTCTCCATCATATCTATGAAAACTTCATAAATATGATGAATAATTGATGACAAATGATTTATGAAACAGTTTCATCAATATGATGAAACTTTTTGCCCTGAGTGTGCACTAGGGGTGACGAACAGGACTGATTTTTTTAAAATCCCGAGATTCGGGATTTTGAAAACTACATTCGGGATCCGGGGATTTTTCGAGATTCCAAAATTTTTGGGATTTCGGGACAAATTTCCTTATAATTATAAAACATTAACATAAAATAATTCAATAGAAAATTTTACTATTCACATCTTACAATATGAAAAACAAACAAAAGCTATTAACTCATTATTGACCAAGTGTTCCGTTTTCAACCCAGTAGTTTTAAAAGGTTATATTTTTTAATTGATAAGTATAACTAAAGCGGTTTTAAAACCTTAAACTAAATTAACATATTCACTACAAGCGTAAATTAAGCGTTGTTTAGGATTATAGTTCAGAGTTGCCAAATATTTATTTGAAAAATGTATTTTTTACATTTTTTGATGTAACCTTTTTTAAAAATTATTTTAAAATATATTGTTTATTCAAGTTTGATATAATTTTTATTAAAAATAAAAATTATGTTTATTTCGACCTTTAATTGTGCATTGAAAATTAAAATTATTCAAGTTCGAGGCCATACTCTATATTTCTTTATTAGGATATTGTCCTAACAAATAATCTATAGAGTTTTTTGTTTTCAAATTTATTATTTGACCCTTTCAGGAATGTGTTGATAGATCTATTTCGGGAATTTTCTAGGTTCCCATCATCAGAACACGTTTTGAAAGCGGGTAACGATCCCATGCCAAACATCAAACATTCATATAAACTAGTTTACTCACTACATGAGAACTAATATATGAGCCTGAAGTTAAAGATTATAACCATTGATCAAAAAATAAATGGAAAACTTGTTTGTTATGTGCAAGGTCCACCTCTGGAAATATAGTTTATGGCCTCTAACTTGAATAATTTTCATTTTCATATTGTTTATTGTTATGTTAATGAGACAATATAAAAATGTTTTCTCCGCTAAAATTAGTTTATTAGTCGTGCATGGTTTTTGATAATCTGACCGAACGGACCATGTAATTTTTAAATTCAGAAAGTCTAAAATATTCCAAAATTTTTTCAGTTTTGACTCAAAGTATAAATAATGGCTGGTTTTTATTAAATTACTAAAATACTTATAAAAATTTTAATGACTGGCTTATCATATGACAATTTAAAATAATTTACAAAATTTAAATTTCATATACATATAAGGGGTATTTTTTATAGAGGTCTAGAACTTTGAAATGGAATAAAACAAAGATGAATTTTTTTGATTGACATGAAATTTACTTTATTCGAACGATAATCTTCTGGCATTATAATAAAATCGTCGTCTAGTCAGGAGGTCCAATTTTCGATGACTTTTTCTAACAATTGTGGCCTTATATTGGCAATAACGCGGCGAATGTTGTCCTTCATGTGGTCAATCGTTTGGGGTTATCGGCGTAGACTAGCGACTTCATATCCCCACAGAAAATAGTACAGTGGCGTTAAATCGCACGATCTTGGAGGCCAATTCAGGGGTCCGAAACGTGAAACTATACGGTTACCAAACGTTTCCTTCAATAAATTAATTGTGGCACGAGCTGTGTGACATGTTGCGCAGTCTGGTTCAAACCACAGCTCCTGCACATCATGGTTGATCAATTGATGAACGAACAAGTCAGTAATCACGTATCTATAGCGGTCACCATTGACTGTAACGTTCTGACCAGCATCGTTTTTAAAGAAGTACTGACCAATGATTCCACCAGCCCATAAAGCACACCAAACAGTCAGTTATTCTGGATGTAACGGTGTCTCAACATACACTTGAGGATTATCATCACTCCCAATACGGCACTTTCTTTTTATTGACGTATCCATTTAACCAAAAGTGAGCTTCATCGCTAAATAAAATTCGCTTATGAAAATCGGGAACAGAACCATGATTTTTTAAATAAATTTGCCACAATTTAGAGGCGTTGTGCAGGCGTCATTCTATTCATGTTGAAATGCCAAACCAAACTAAATCACTTGACAGGTGGCAAAAGTGTTGACAACTTTAAGTTCTATGCCTGTATAAAAACACCCTTTATTTGAAAAAAGATTTGTTAACAAATTTATACAAAATTAATTTTTTTTTAAATATCTTCAATCGTCTATTATTTATATTCTGTAAAAGTTTCAACTTTGTTTGCAAATATTTCCAAACGGTGGCAAAATTACACAACTTAATGAATAATTGCATATATATGCAAAGTTTGGTTGAAAAATGTCAATCGGATCTATTATATATCTTTAATAAGTTTACATAAAATAAAACTGTAAAAATTAAATATCTTAATGATCTTAAAAAATAAAATAATGTTCTTAATACACTTAATTAATTCAAAAGTATTTTAATAAGTTATATCGGAAATTTTAAAAAATTGATTCCAATTTTTATTTTAAAGTGAATTCATTGGATTTTAAATATTTACGTATTAAATTTTATTTTAACCAATTACTTGATTAAACTAGATTTATTTACTTTTGTGAAATATTGTAAAAGCGTAATTATGATTTTCAAAATGTTATTTTCTATATTTTTTTTTATCGTTGTTTAACAGGGTGTCATATATACAAAAAATGCAATGAAATAGAAAAAATAAAAATTCTTTTATTTATAAGAGATACAGTAGATATTACCACAAATTTCATTAATTTACATGTATGGCGGTATATGGATGCATGTATGGAGTTTTATGTATCCATGTAGACATGCACAAACAGAAAACAGTTTTGTAGTTGCAACCGAATTTTTTTGAAAACCGAAATTTTGTCTTTCAACGTACTATTATTAAACTTTCACTATCACTATTATTAAACTTTCATACTATTGTAACAACGGACATTTATTTACAAATTTCTAATTTTTATTGTAACAATTGAATATTTTATACAGTTATATTAGTTTTTTATTTTTATATACATCGAGATACAAAAATAAAGCAAATCAAACATATTAGCTAGGTTGATACTAGTATTTCGATCTGGCTAAAGATTAAGAATGGAGCAAAATTGATGATTAATAGGTTTTTTGTTAAAGTTCTACCTATTATGGAGGCTCTAGCTTTTCTAAAACTTCGGGTTCTGATGAGATCTTTAGCCAGATCGAAATACTAGTATCAACCTAGCTAATATGTTTGATTTGCTTTATTTTTGTAAATATACGAAGGTTAAAAGCTCGTTATAAATTGAATATAACATAAAAATAATCTCGATGTATATAAAAACAAAAAACTAATATAATTGTAAAAAATATTACTTGAGCCAGAGTACACACTAAATTTCTTAATATATATATAGAACATTTTTGGTCTTCAAAGTTTAGTAACGGCATGATGCTTATTAGGAAAAGACCTAACCACCTGCTTGATTACTAAGAAGACAAGAATGGAGCAAAATTGATGATTAATAGGTTTTTTGTTAAAGTTCTGCCTAGTATGGAGGCTCTAGCTCTTCTAAAACTTCGGGTTCTGATGAGATATTTAGCCAGATCGAAATACTAGTATCAACCTAGCTAATATGTTTGATTTGCTTTATTTTTGTAAATATATGGAGGTTGAAAGCTCGTTATAAATTGAAAATATTTTATGTTTAGGGACTGTAATATTCTATAAATAGATTAACATGCGTTGAACAAAATTTATTTTATTAATAAAAAATCTTCCGTTTGTCAGGCAAATACTTTACCTCTAGCCTAAACCTAATTTAAATATGTTTTTTTTTTTTTAAATTTCAATCAAGAATGTTTTCTAGTTTCTAAATTAAATATTTGTCTAAAAATAGATTTGTATGTACAACAGAAATTCGGTTGCTAATCTCAATATTTATTAGAGTTACCAAAACTTTTTTTTAAATATATTATATTTTAAAATTAAAATTATTATTTTAAGATTGATTTATTAATAAAAAGTTCTTATGCCGCGAACTGGGCTCGAACCGGCGACCTCCTGATTGTCAGGCAATCACATTACCTCTAGCCTGAACTCAATTTGAATTTGTATTTTCCAATTTCAACCTTGAATAATTTTTTGTTTAAAATTTAAATATAAAAATAGTTTTGTATGTACAACAGAAATTCTGTTGCTCTTCTCAACATTTCATTAGAGTTACCAAAACTATAAAAAAATTAATATATTATTTTAAAATCATTTTATTAATAAAAATCTTATGCAGCGAACTGAAGTCGAACCGGTGACCTTCTGCTTGTCATGCAATTACTTCACCTCTAGCTCACACCCAATTTAAATTTGTATTTCCAAATTTATACCTTGAATATTTTTTTTCCTTCAAGTTTAAATATGAATGTCTAAAAATAATTAGATTTGTATGTACAACAGAAATTGGGTTGCTAATCTTTATATTTTATTAGAGTTACCAAAACTATTAAAAAACTTTATATTATTTTAAAGTTGGTAACAAAAACTAATATTTTAAATACAGCGATTGTTTTTTTTGCAATAGAAACTAATATTAGATTTTAACAGCAAATATTTTATTCAAGGGATAAAATCTCCGGAAAATAGTAGGTTGTTGGTATTAAAGTTAATGTAGAAGATAATATTTTTTCAATATTGATTAGTCAAAGTAAATTATCATATAAAAATTATAATTTTTCTGTTAATTTAGAGAAAAATTTTTCATGATCTCAAACCGAACGAATAAAATCTCACACATAAACTTATAGAACAACGATAAAATTCACTATTAAACCACTCACCAGGTACAGTGTAAAAATCGTTTAATGTATATGCTCGACATATGTATTAACAAAAAATCTTTAATGTTTGTTGATATGCTTTGCTTATGTAGAAGGATAGTATATGATGACATTAGAGAAAAGAATTGCCATTTAAAGTTTTAACTGAAAGTTAAACTGGCAATTATGATAATGACTAGAGAATAAACAAACACACTATAAATAGAAATCGTTTGTGGTAAATTTCATTCTAACTCAACACACAGAGTAATGTGGGATTTAACGTTAACCAATTTCTTTAACGTGTGCGTTAAATAGAATATATTTACGATTAACACTAAATGGCACAAAGAATGTTGATGAAGACCGTAGTGGGTCAGAAAATGCATTCCATTCATGCTTTTGTCTAATAACTTTTTCTGTTTTTTTAAACTGGCAATTATGATAATGACTAGAGAATAAACAAACACACTATAAATAGAAATCGTTTGTGGTAAAATTCATTCTAACTCAACACACAGAGTAATGTGGGATTTAACGTTACCCAATTTCTTTAACGTGTGAGTTAAATAGAAGATATTTACGATTAACACTTAATGGCATAAAGAATGTTGATGAAGACCGAAGTGGGTCAGAAAATGCATTCCATTCATGCTAGTGTCTAATAACTTTTTCTGTTTTTTTATAATAGTCAAAGTGAATTATCATATAAAAATTATAATTTTTCTGTTAATTTAGAGAAAAATTTGTCATGATCTCAAACCGAACGAATAAAATCTCACGAAAAACAATATTTTGAATGATGTGACTGTGTTTTGGTTAATTTTATATTTTTTCTGATTACACTATAGTTTAATTACTCTGATGATGCATTTTAAGTACTTACAATTAATAATATTGAATAATGATTAAATTTAGTTGGTTACAATGGAATTCTAAACAATTTATTCTCTGTGCAAGAATATATTGAATCTTTATCGATCCATATATGAAAATTTTTACCTGGGTTTTTATTTTATTTCTAATTTAAAGAATTTTTTAAAGCAATTATTAAAAGCTGTTAATCCGCATTCCTAATATTAATATCCTTTGTTTTTATCTTTTAAAAATCTGATTTTAAACGCTTTTAAAGCTTTTTTCATGCATTTTCCTTTTAATTTTAACTCTTTTGTCAATGTTACAAAATGTTTGAAATTATTTTTGTAAGATTCATTTCAGACACACCAAACGCTCAAAAAACAATTAAATTTGAAGACTGTTTTTATGAAAATTCAGACATTTTGTTATTTCCTATTTGATTTTAATCAAAACAAAATATTTTTGTATTACAGTTTTTACTTTTTACTTACATACCCAGGAAAACTTGCTATTACCATAGAATGGGAAATGGAAGAAGAAAACAAGAATCAGAAGTACTTATAGTTGAGACCTGATTTTAACATGGGGGTGTCATAGGAGGCAAGGCCTTGCCTTGTGCTTACATATAGGGACAAAAATAAGACGTTACAAAATATGTAGTGAAATCACCAGTTACACATAAGTACTTATTTCATTTCTTATTTGTAGCATCAAAAGTAATGCTTAAAGCCATTATATGACGTATTACTTGTAAGGATGTTAATAAGTAGTTATTTATAGGTGCAAAAACAAGTACGTATTAACATGTACCTAAATAAGAAGGTATTAATAGGCAATAAAATAACTAGTTATTAATAAGGACAATTATAACTAGTTATTAATAGGTCCTAAAATAACTACTGATTTTAGTCATTACAAGGAAGGACTATAATAACTGCTTACCAGGAAGAAGTGTAATAAGTGGTGAACAGCGATTAATATTTTCTCAAGAAAAAAATGCTGGGAGGATTCTAGCAGACAAAGTTGCTAACATCAGCAAAAAAGTTGCTAAACTCAGCAAAAGAACTTGCGAGTACGAGTTGCTAACATTACAAACTTTTTTTTTGGGTGTAGGAACTTAAATGCCTTATACATATTTAAAATTTGGCTGGTTTTTAAAAAAAAAGTACTTTAAAAATGTTTATTAATTAATAAACTACAAAAAAAGGATTAACAAAACTGAATTTGACAAAAAATAATTGCAATTAAAAAAGAATTATTCTTGTCGAGGCCAAAATTTTGTATATATGAACTAACATACTCAATAGAATTTCTTTGGCCCTTCCTAATAAGCAGGTATATAACACAATATTAGTAAGACATAATTGTTTAGCTTCCAAAATAAGTAGTGATGTATGTTCATATCAGTAAGGTATTATTTTAGACCTTCAAAATAACAACAAATGTAATGGATAGTCGTTACTACGAAAGGTCTGAAATAAGTGATAATAAGTAACTTATTATTTTTGCTATTCCAAATAAGCAGATATTTAACAAAATATTAGTAAGGCGTTGTTTTTTATCTTACAAATAAGCAGTTACATATATTTATATTAGTAAGGTATTATTTCGGACCTTCAAAATAACAAAAACTGGAATGGATAGTCATTACTTTGGAAGGTCTGAAATAAGTCCTACCCATTACCAAAGTTTTGCTGGGTATTGTAATGAGATTTGAAATTTGACAAAATTTAAATTTCAATACTACGTGCCTGGCCACATATAAAATTATATATAATTATATCACGCTATATATAAACTTTTTTCGTCGGGCACGTATTAGTGATTTTCTACACTGGAAAGCTGTTGACTAGTGTTGAAGCTTTTACAGCAAAATGTCTACAAATTAAGCGAAACGCAGTGTTGTGTTCTGTAAAAGTCGCCAAAATTTGCGGCATTTCATTTTAATCGTAATCTCGCTATTTTGACGCAGATGTAAACGCAATACAAGTCAAACACAATTTTGGCCATGCAATATTCTACATATATTTATAGTCGATTAGGATTTATATAAAATATTACGTTTTTAAATTTATTCGATTCAGTGCCTGTAATTTCACAAGTTTTCTTTAATGTTTCCACTTCTTGCGATTTTTCTTTTAATAAACGATTTTCTTCACATATAAAACCAAGTTTATGTGCACATGGCAAATCATACCATTGCCAAGTATTTTGCCAAATTAATATACAATGTTCGTTGTTACCCAAGCGATCTGGTTGACCAGCTCCCCAATTTGTAAAGCTAAAAGTTTCACCAGTAGTGGACCATTCATAACGTTTATCGATAGCATTATCATGACCGGCCAACCAAAATGAAGGACTGGTGGCTAAAAAAAACAAAAAATAAATAAAAGAATTATAAAAAAGCCAAAAATACACTAGAAGAGTTATAGGGGTAAAATTAACTGCAATTAATAAAGTGGCCATTGCAAGTTTATTTTAAATTTACCAATATTAAAAATTATATTTAAAATTTTCTAATTTAAAATCTAATTACAGTTGATTGTTGCCAAACTAATTCTCTGAATATTTGGAGAAAATCTTTTTGTAAAATATTATAATTCTCATAAAGTATAAAAAAATGTTTGTACTTACGATATAATTTTTTAATTAAACTATCTATTTGCTGATGTTTATAATACGTATCGATGGCAATTAAAGACATATTTTTACGAGCACAATCATTCCAGGCCTCAAACCAATTATGCTGTGAAATAAAAAATATATATATATTTTGTCCCATTTAATGACTTTTATAACAAATATTTACCTTATTTTCAATTTCAATGTAAAATAAACTACCATCATCACTTGTATGCCATTTTTGTAAAGGTACGCTGGCAACTAGCGCTAGAAAAGCCAGAAGTGCTGCAAGCGTTTTCATTTTAAAGCAATTAAAATTTACTAAATTTGTTTGAGGTATTTATACATGTTTTTAAGTTAAACAGATCTTTACCCAAGTAACATTATTTAATATGTATAAACATTCAGAAAACAGACTCGGTCGTAACAATTGTAGTTGTAACCAAACTAATGGTTCAATTTTAGCGACCAAATTTCTACCCAGAATTTTTGTTGCGGTAATTGAAATTCCATTGCCGTGGCAGAACTTCTGTTGTTTCAATCGAATGCTTGTTATCACAAGCGAAAAATTCGGTAGCAGCAAACGAACCATTGTCAAAAGCGTTTAAAACAAATTTATTAAAAACGCTATAATTTCATGGATTAAAAAAAAAACTATATCATGTCATACATAATTTAAAAGTTATTTGAAATACATTTCACATGATATATAAGCATTAATATTTATTGGATCAATCAAAAGTTATTCGTCTTTTTGTTACTAGACTTTTTTAACTTTGGAGGTTCTTGTAGTTCTTTTTATGCAATTTTAGAACATTTTGACGTTATAAGGCTTATTACCTTTGGCAACTCTTGCATTATATAAATTTTTTTTCAAACCTAAAAATTACAAATATAGGGAATTTTTATCCATTTCGGCAACTTATTCGATCGCGTCGCAAGTTCTTCCCATAGTCATAGGGTGTTGAAATTTGGCCAATGTCTATAAAATGACGTTCTTTATCATAATTTTTGAGAGCACCCAGCAAATTCAACCAAGTGGTCAAAATGGGCTACCCTAATGGCCCATAGATGGTCTCAGTTGCATTTTGGGATATAAATTGTATTTTTTTTTAAGATATTTCAAAAAAAAAGATTATTTTTACATAGAAAAATTTAAGTTTTAAAATATAAGCAGCACCATTCCAGTGCCAAACAACGTTGGAAAATTTAGTAGACATTCGTTTTTAAAAGCTTCATATTCAGTCTTTAAACGCAAAATTTTCAAGAAGTAAAATGTATTGGATCAGGTAGGAAAAAGCTATGACCGCGATTTTTTCCACGATGGCGCATAAATTATCTGTTTTTAAAAGTTTTGATTTGAATACTTTGGTAATTTCGTTCAACGAAGAAATAAATCCACGAACAAAATTGTTTCCACTTATCATGCAAAATGTCTTTATCTGGTGAGTCACAGAAAATTAATTGCACAAAAATTTTTCGTTTTCGTATCGATTTCTAAAAAGAAAACATGGTTGTATATGTCATTTCGATTGTATGTCAATACAGTATACATTAGGGGCTTCAAATCCAGACGTTAGGGCCCAATCAATGTGACTACATATTAAAGTGTAAATAATAAAAACGCGGCGAATAAAAGTTTTTTTTACGCAAGGTCGCCAAATAGCGTTAAAGTTCCGAATATACACAGAAAAAACTAAAAACGGATTTCAATTAAAAATTTTATTGAATCAATTACTAATTTAATTGATTTTGCACCTACCACTGAAATTATAGTATTAACTAAAAAAATTTGCAGACAGTTTATTAAAACTCTTTCAATTAAAATAATAATAATATCAATTAAAAGAGTTATTGTTTTTCTTTACAACCTCAATTAAAAAGTTTAGTTAAATTGATTAAAACTTTAATTGAAACTTGAGAAGAAAACAATTGTAGTTTTAATTGAATAGTCGTATTTTTTTATTTTTGATATATGCCCCCGATTAAATAAAAAAAGAAATTTAGGTTTGTAAATTAAATTGACATTTTATTTATAATAACATTAAAGCTTTTTAATATAAAAATGTATTAAAAGAAAACAAATAAAAGTAAAGACAAAATTTTTGTTTTGCTTGTCTTGTCTTGAATTTTTCTTGTAATTGAATTGCTTTCTTAAAAAAATCACACACAACTTTAAAATGATAGTTTAATGACACTTATACTTATTGAAAATATAATTATTTACAGAAAATAATAGTTTAATTGTCCTTTTTCGATAAGGTTTATTTAAATCCACATGTGCACTTTTATTATCACAGATAAAACACGAAACTAAATTAAGTTTTCGTGCGTACACGAATATCTCAACAAACTCTAGTGAAATAACTACGATTTTGAGTGTATTTGAAATCGGTATACTATTCAACTTATTAAAAGTTAATCATTTGCGATTTTTTTTTATTTTTATAATTAATTAAACCTTTGTTTGATTATTTAATCTAAATAAAATAAAAAAAATAGTTTGCCAAATTTTTAAAAATTTTGTTTACATGTTGTCAACACTGTATGGATATATTAGAAACTTCAAAATTAAATTTTTTGAAAACTATTAATTAATAATGAAAGTGGTTTAAGAAAGAATGTTACATCATTAAGAAAAAAGTGTTACATCGTTTGCTATAGGAACAGTGTTATGCTACGGGTGATTGCCTGATGTATGGCTGTGGGTTTGAAACTCACTACGACACAAAGTAAAAAGTTTTTCTTATAGAGCAATTTAACAATATAAAATACTTTGCTCAATTGACACATAAACTCACCACTGACGAATCCTTGAAGTTGACCAAACTGCGGAAGTCTGGCATATCCATTGGTCCGTTAAATTTTTCAATAAAAAAAAAAGTTTTCTTTTACTTTTCCTGTGAAAATCTCACTTGATTAAAGTTGAACACTTGTTTGTGATAAATTTTCCATTTTCGCGAATTTCGCTACTCCGATTTAAATTTTGATTTTATATTCGTAGTGTAGAATTGATGTGTCTTGATCTTAATAAATATTTTGAATTGTTTTTATTTTTTTATTTTTTTTGATTAAAATAAAATAATAGAACAAGTGCTGCGTTAAAACTTCAATTTCGATCTGCGACCTCTACACAAAACTTTTTTTGAGATTGTTTTGACTGATGCGGTCCAATAAGTTAAAATACTATTCGCCGTTTATTGTTTTTGCCTTTTGAAGTTAATCTATGTGGATTAAGCCGCGTGCATCACAAAAATCTGTAGCCATGACCAAAAGTAAGGGTCTACACAAACATAATTTTTTAAGAAATTACATAAAATTTCTAAAATCTACAAATTTTAACACATTTTTTTTGCAGATATTATTAGCACTCCTCCGGGCAAAAATGGTGCTGACTTTACTGACTTTTTTTTAGTGTATGAAAGTGGTCGAGTTTTCTCGAGTCATTAAACTTATTGACCCGCACTCGTATATTGTTTTCATATGGTGGATGAATGAAAGAATGTCAAATTTTTATAGAAATATCTATAGATATCGTTTAACTTTTATTATTTTTTTTTTTAAAGTTTACCAGCCTTAAAGTGAAGTTAAACCCAAAAACAGTTGTGAGCTCGATTTATGGCATTCGTGATCGTATTTTTTCGATCGAAATTAATTTTCTATTTCTGAAAACAAAAGATTTATAATAAAAAAATATTATTTTTAATTTATAACGAGCTTTCAACCTTCGTATATTTACAAAAATAAAGCAAATCGAACATATTATTGAACTTGTATATCGATCTGGCTAAAGATCTCATCAGAACCCGAAGTTTTAGAAAAGCTAGAGCCTCCATCCATAATAGGCAGAACTTTAACAAAAAACCTATTAATCATAAATTTTGCTTCATTCTTGTCTTCTCAGTAATCGAACACGTGGCTAGGGGTTTTTCCTAACAAGCACTTAACTTTGAAGACCAAAAATGTTTTATTTATATAAAAAAATTTTTAGTTTTTTACTCTGGCTCAAGTTATATTTTTACAGTTTTTTGTTTTAATATACATCGAGATTATTTTAATGTTATTTTTAATTTATATAATATATATTATATTTTTGAAATCTCTCTAAAAAAACTGTTTTTAAACGATTTTACTTGATCACGGTCCCTGATTTAAACTTAAAACAATACCAATTTAATATAAATATTTTATAAGAGCGCGTATTTTGGGATCTAATATTTACTGGGTTGTATAATTTCTTATCATATTTCACATGTTTGGATATAAAAAATATAAGGTTTGACCGTTGAGCTGTTTCTAAAAATTAATAATTTATTGCGGTCAACTCTGTACAGTAATTTTAATTCCAGCTTATCGAAATTTATTGCACGGTACAGCATGACATTTGCCACATACAAAATTAAATGTACATTTAAAATGTGCTACAAATTTATTACATACATAAGTAACTTTCCAACCCAACTGCAACAACTTTATCAATTTTTCCAAAAAATGGAAGAAATGAATGCCCATATTTTGTATTTCCCCTGCGTTCAACGCTTCACCTACGCCAACACAAACTCTAAGTAAAAAACATGTTATTTTATAAATCACTACGACCCTTATATCGCATACAGGATATAATGGATGCAAAATTTTGTACAAATATTTTAAGAGAAGTCATGATGACTTATGCTGAGTGGTAAATGCCGCTTGAATGGATATTCCAACAGGACAATGATCCAAAACATTTATCGAAGTTGGCAAAGGCATGGTTCAGGGACAACCATGTGAAGGTTTTGGGATGGCCTTCACAGTCACCAGACATAAATCCCATCGAAA
This sequence comes from Delia radicum, assembly GCA_021234595.1. Taxonomy (NCBI): domain Eukaryota; kingdom Metazoa; phylum Arthropoda; class Insecta; order Diptera; family Anthomyiidae; genus Delia; species Delia radicum. Next base: position 57,526,973 of record CM037854.1, read on the forward strand.
ACTTGTGGGGCGAGCTTAAAAGATGTCTTGACTCTATGCCGAAGCACAGCTTCGCAGTAATACAAAATAAGGGCAGTTCTACTAAGTACTGAGGTAGTATAAACAGTTATGTAAGCAATTATTTTATAAAACATATTATTTACATTTCTTTTTAATAATTTTAGGAGGTTTGCTAAGGTGGCTCTATTTTTTTTCACAGAGAAAATAATTGTATATACAGAATTTTTGCTATTTTAATTTTTAGAGCAATGAATTCAAATATTTAATTTATGTTTTTTTTTTATTACAATAATATCTAATAAAAAACAACAAAAAGCTTAAAGAAAATTATTATCTATATAAAATTTTAGGTATTGAAATTGAGGTTTGGGGGGTGGCTCTATTATTTTTCACACCACTGTATTTTTTTTAAATTGTGATAATTAAAAAAGCAGTTTTTTTGTTTTATTAAAAAATATTAATAGTGGTAAATTGTTAACATAGAAAATAAACACAGAAAACAAAAATATTTTTTTTTCTATTTGTGGTTACCCAGGTGAAAAAGTTTATATATGATCATAAATTGTCATATATGGTTTCATGTATGAGGATATATGGTTCCATGTATGGGCATATATGAACATATATGTAATGTATGGAAGCATATATTGGTAAATATATGCAATGGATAAGTTCATATATGGATATGTATGACACCATATATGATAATATATTGCATATATTGGTTCATATATGCCATATATGTATTTCCATATATGAATTCATATATTATTCCATATATGGGCAATATGTTTTAATTTTTTATCAGATATGACCATATATGAGGACGAAATTGTTTTTATTTTTAACCCCTTCTCTATGCTGTACGAATTCCCGACAAAAATATATAAAAGGCAATAGATTTTAAAGTTTGTATAGAGATATCTCACTTTAACCTAACAAATATTAGTCGCATTTTATGTGCTTAATTTTAAATCGGTAGAAACTAACCTGACCAGCTTTTCCGTTCAACATATTATAAATTTAAAAGCTTTTTCATAGCAATAAAGTTGCAGCGCCAGTGATAGCATTTCAAAATTAGAAGTCTAAAATGTATTAATTTGTTGTGCCAAACCTGATTTCAAGTCAATAAATCCCGCTTTTTGCACCAAAATCCCTTTTGTGAAAAAACTTTATTAGTTGAAATGCTCCTAATTACTTGGCAACGATATTTTGTGTGTATCAAACACAAGCATTTTAGTTAAAGTTTATTTTATAAAATTCAAAAGTATTCGTACCAAAGGACTTCTTTTGTCGGTTGGCTTGATTACTATTGTTATCGCCGGCATCATCATTTTCTAAACCATCGAAATTTATTTTTTTTTAGAACAAGTTGGTTTTCCATTATCCATACTCTTATTAATGTTCATAAAATTCATTTCAAAATAGTATTTTCATAAAAATTTCACTTTAAACTATTTATATTTATTAATGCATTTTGAATATGAAATGCATGAATTTATCAGTAACATGTTCTTAGAGATATAATAGAAACCTTTTCGTTTAATAAAAAGACAATATTTTTGATAAAAACTTAAAAATTGCATTTTTTATACGAGCATGTAGGAAAAGTAATAATATGTGACCCATATATGTATGAACATTCGGATCCGAACATATATGGATTCATATATGAACTCATATATATTTGGCCATATATGACAATATATGAACATTTTCACCTGGGTATTTAAAAATATGTAAGCTAACGCTTCAAAAAATTGGGTGTTTAATTTGACAGTTCAAGTGATAAAAAAGTAAGCGTTGCGTTTTACACAATTGGCTTTTTCAAACATTTGAGTTTAAAATAACGTAAAAATCAGCTGTTGCAACGCGAGCAGTCACTTGTTTGAACGCGCTGATTTAAGAAATTCAAATAAGGCCAGCGCAAGGTGATGCGTGATGCGTAGCGTTTTACAAAAAAAGGGCATAAACTATTTAAATATTTTTTTTGTAGTGATTTAAAAGAAAAATTTAATTTTTTGTAATTTGTAGTGTACTAATATAAAACTCAATTTATCTAAAAATATAGATAAAGTCCAAAAAATGTCATTGTGTAGTTTTGAAGAAAATATTCGTTGAATATTATCTTTCATAAATTCTTCAATATTTGTTTGTTAAAACTTTAGCCATATAAATAATTCATGTATTCCGCTTACGTGATGTATTTTTAACATAAAAACACGCAAAAAAAGTTTACCAAATATTAAGTAATTTGAACTAAATTTTAAGAAATGCGGGAATGATTTGGCTCTAAAGAAAATTAAACTCAAATTAAGTATGGAGTTTTCTTAAAATCAGTAAAAAACAAGTTACTTCAATTAGATAAATTTGTATTAAAATTTAGTGAATGTTGTCTTAAATTTTATGAAACTGTACTAAAATTTAGTATACTAAAATTTAGATGAAGTATGCATTTTGCTTTAATTTAGCAAAAATCTCTTAAAATCTAGTTCATTTTTCTTAGATCTTATTGTGGTCAATTTAACGCTTGAACCTGTGCTAATGCAAAATTAACTTATTTTAAGTTCATAAGTTATACTAATATTAAATGGCTATATTTAAAGCAAACAAATGTTTGCTTGTCTGTTTCATTATCTTTTTAATATTATTTATTAATTGATTATTCTCAAAAGGTATATACTTTCAAAAATATAAGTGCTTAGGTTTGGCACACATCAGTCTAGTAATCAATTTTATATATCTCTAAGTTAATATTAATGAAAATAATTATACGATTATTTTCGTTAATACGAACGTATTAAATGTGAAATTTGTTACTTAACTTTTACTTTACAAAACTAAAACACTTATATAATATGAACAATAAACCAAATGAGAATTTTATAGGATTAAAAATTTCAATCTTCTTACAGAAAATGTTTAAGAAGTTATTGTACTTAATTTTAAGAAGTTAAAATTTATAACTAAATTTAAGTAAGGTGCGTATTTGGTTTTAGTTTTTTCACACAATTTTAAATTTTTTAACTTTTAGTTTAATGACTATATTTTTTTACTAAAAAGAAATACATTTTCTAATATTTTTTTAAGAATATTAATCTGATTCAAGAAAGGAAAATTAAAGAAAAAGCCTTGTTATTTTTGAGTTAATGAAATATTAATATGAACTAAAATCTAATAAATTTGCATTATTCGTAAGCAATTTTATTTGCTCTAAGCAAAATTTAAAAAACTTAAAATCTTAACTTTTTAGTAAAGCGTAAACATAAATTTTGTTCATAATTTTTTTTTTTGAGTGTATGACGAACTTCAAAAATTCTCGACATTTAAGGATAAAATATTAAACATTTTTTTTGTATGATAAGAATAACCTTTTGGGGTATACAGTAGTCAAGGTTGCCAACTCTACGACTCAACAAATGGCTAGACTTCAAAATTAAAATCGCTTGAAAACGATAAATTCTTAAAAAACGCTAAAAGGTTTATTATTTGTTTAAAAATTCAAAAGTGTTAAATAGTCTACTCCCTTAAAACTAATCAGTTTTCGTTTCCTTTAAAAAGCTCTTATCTTTTTCCATTAAAACCATCACATTTCAATATATTGCGCTAGAATTGCTATCAAAACTTTGTTTTTAAATTTGTTAAATTTTTAGTTTTTGCAGTTGTAAATTTTATAAAACCACAGTTGCAATTAAAATATGTTTAAATAATTCAGAGTCAACACAATTCGGAGCATTTAAGAAATTATGACTCATAAAAGACTTTAAAGCGTGATAATTTTTCGAGCGCTCAAATTTCTGAGTCATAAATGAATTATAATTGACTTTTATTTACGAGCCTAATTGAACATTTTTGAAAATTTTTTGAACACTTACATATTTTGATTATTTTTTTTGCCCGGGGAAACTTATAAAAATATGTGCAAACTAGGGTTACAACTTTTTTTTCTAAATTTTTACCTATCAGCATGTAATTGGTAATAATGTAATATTAATAGAATTCGCTTTTTCGGGTCATTTAGAAACAAACACCTCCCGCATTTCGTTTAAATGCATTTTTATCGAGTTTTTAACATTCAAGTTGTACTCGTTGACCAATAATACTACACAACATATTTTAAATACACAGAAAAAATTAAGAACATAAAATATCTGAAAAAAGATTTGATTTGAATTTTATTTGTTTCCAAACAAATATTTAATTGAATCAATAAATATTTTATTGACTTTGAAATATATAAATACATATTTTATTTTAGACGCAATTATCATATTATTTTTTCATACACTGTATGCATAAATAGAAAATTTTCAGTATAAATACCAAATACATTTGAAGTTAAAAAAACAAGCACACACACAAACAGACTCAGCATTGCAAAAAACACACATACCAACGTATAGATCACACACTTTTTTTGTGAGTATCATATTTTTTTTTTGTAGAAGTTATTTATAACTTTTCTTTCCTTCTTAATTTTAATAAAAGGTTTAATTGATAGTATCATTGCCGTGGTAGGTGCAAAATCAATTAAAATATTAATTGATTCAATAAATTTTTTTTATTGAAACCCGTTTTTAGTTTTTCTGTGTAATCAATTTCATATATCTCTTAAGTTATTATTAATGATAATTCCCGATCAACATATTCCTGAAATTGTCAAATAACAAATTTGATAACAAAAAAACTCTATAGATTATTTGCTAGGACAATATCCTAATAAAGAAATATAGAGTATGGCCTCGAACTTGAATAATTTTCATTTTCATTGCCCAATTAAATGTCGAAAAAAACACAATTTTTATTTTTAATAAAAATTATATCAAACTTGTCTAAAAGACAAAGTACAGTCTGGTTTACTCTCCCTGTTTTTGTTTATAGACAAAACAAAAAACAAAAAGGAGGAAAAAAACGTGTATTGAATATCCACCAAAGGTGGACGTTGCACATAACAAACAAGTTTTTCGATTTATTTTTTGATCAATGGTGATACTCTTTAACTTCGAGCTCATATATTAGTTCTCATGTAGTGAGTAAACTAGTTTATATGAATGTTTGATGTTTGGAATGAGATTGTTACCTCTTTCAAAACGTTTTCTGATAATGGGAACCTAGAAAATTCTCGAAATAGATCTATCAACACATTCCTGAAAGGGTCAAATAATAAATTTGAAAACAAAAAAACTCTATAGATTATTTGTTAGGACAATATCCTAATAAAGAAATATTAAGGTGGTGTGGCCTTTCAAAACGGAGTCGCTTTTGATGCTCACAGGGGTGTGTGTTGTCACTTGAACCAACCAGCTTTTTAATATGCATAATTTAATTACGGGACAACCTAACGTATAAGTTTCTATCAATCAAACATATCGTAACTCTCCACCAGAGTGCTTTCAAAGGCTGTTCTAATATTTAACATCTCGCGTAATATCAGTATAAATTCATATTGAAAGCCCTGTATTTTAAGCACCTTACATTACTCCTATATCCACTTTTAAAAGGAAGCAATACTTAGGGGAATTTCCTAAGTTTTGCTTCTCTTTTAACTAATGTGTGATTACTTTTATTTAGAATCTTTTTGATTTTTTCAAGTGTCTGTTGGATCTGTCTACAGAAATTTATTGAATTGAACAAAATATATTTCTGTTTTTCGACATATAACCGTTCTGTTAATTTGAAAAACATTTTATATCTAAATTTATCTAAAAAACAAAAAAGCTACACTTTTATTTCTATTTTTAAAAAGCTATTAAATTTATACAGATTATTGATTAGACCATTTTTGCTATATATCTCTTGATTTTCGAGATATAGGCCATTTAATAAGATTAAATATTAAATCGATTTGATATTTTTAGCTGATTTATAATTTTAAGTGTATTTATATATAAAAATATATAGTTTGAATTTTTGATTTTGACTTTTTGCATTTATTACACAGGCCTACAAAAAAAATTTTTTTGTTTGGTGCCGCTAATTCTATGTTATAATTTGGTTAATTAGTCCGCAAGACGTCATGGTTAGCTGTCAAAATCGCGAAGCTACGTTCAGGTTTGTATCGATCGGTCATAACCTAAAAAATGTATTTTATTATACTTAATGTCATTATAGTCAATTAATTTCTTTGATTAAATGATAATATCGATATGCCGTCGTCGAGAAGGTGTTGTATAAATAATCCAAATACATTTTGTTATATTTGTGGTGAATATGTAGTAAAAAAGTTTAGAAAACCTATAACAGATGCAGTGAAGAAGACATACGTTGATTACTTTAATATCCTTTGCGAAATCTCGAAAACTACACGTAGCATTAAAAAAGTAAGTATCAATTTTTATCAGGGTACCGAACGTACTTGAAATCTGTTTTATTTTTAGCGGCACCAAAATCATTGTAGGCCTGTGTTATCATCACATTTAATTACGATTAACATACAACATTATATTTTTATATTTATTTGCATCGATTTCAAGATTTCACAATTTTTCTTCAGCTTATTCAATTCTTTTACGAATGTATTTTCTTCACATATAAAGCCAAGTAGATTAGTACAAGGATAATCATGCCATGCAAAATCATGCCACATTAATATACAATGTTCTATATTACCCGAACGACCGGGTTGACCAGGACCCCAATTTGTAAAACTAAAAGTTCACCAGATGTAGCCCATTCATAGCGTTGATCAATGGCATTGTCATGGCCTGCTAGCCAAAATTGTGGTTGTATTGCTGGGCAATTAAATTTCAAACTGAAATTACAATTTAATTTTAGAAAAATTTTAAAGTTTCCACTTACGAAATGATCTCCTAAGTAATCCATCAATTTGTTGGTGTTTTGGAAATGTATCAGTTGCTATTAGAGACATATTTTTACGGGCACATTCGTTCCAGGATTGAAACCAATTATACTGTAAATTTATTAGAAATGTACTGGGTGGTTTTTATTTATGAAGAACACTATTATTTACCTTATTTTCGGGTTCCATATAAAATGTGCTACCATCTTCACTTTTATACCATTTTTGTAGAGGAGCACTGCTTGCCAACGCTATTAATACGAAAATACCCGTAAAACATTTCATTCTTAATACTAAAATATAAATTTTATTTACTGGGCTATTTATACATTTTATTGGAGTTTTAGAACAATTTAAATTTGTGTTTTTTTGTTGCTACTAAAGGGAAGGTATTCCAAGTGATTTAGATGTTAATTATAAAAAAATAAAAAAATTTCATTACCATTTAACGATAATGAAATATTTTTCATTAGAAAAATCATTATTAATGAAATCACACTAAAAAAATAATTACAACATCATTTGTTTACAAAAAAAAAATAATGGGTTAGAAATAGGGTTTGGAACTAAAAACATATAATTTTTTTGTGGGCGCTTTGTAAAAAATAAAAATCAATTTTGTCAGTTTTGGAGCACAAATTTGTCAGTTTTGTCCTATCCCCATAAGTTTCGGAGATATCGGCCATTTAAAAAATTTTGTCCGTTTTGCCCTATCTCCCTAAGTTTCGGAGGTATCGGATATTTAAAAAACGCCTTTTTATTAAATGGCTAATATCTCGATAACTAAGCGAAATATCGCAAAACGTACAACAATTTGGCAAGACTTGACCGCTGTAGCACATACTGATTATACTAATGTGTAACGTGTTTCGATTCCACTCGTTCCCCGTTCCATTCCATATCGTTCCATTTTGCATCACTGTTCCATTATATTATCGGAGCGCTTAAATTTGTATTTTCACGTTCGTATATGGGTAAACCAATAAATAAGATACCCTGTTGTTGTTTCATCAAAAATTAATCTAACCGGATTTTTCCCGCATCATGCCTATTTGTATTGTCAGGCTGTATTAATACTTCTGTGGAGTAAAACATTTTGGGCCGTTTTGCATCTTATAAAATGGCTAATATCTCGAAAATTACGAGAGATATGGCAAAACGGGCACCAATTTTGCAAAACTTAACGAAAACAACACATACCGATACTACTAATGTGTTTCGATTAAACTCGTTCCCCGTTCCATTCCACATCGTTCCATTTTAAAAAATATTCCATTATATTCATTTTTAAGACGGCCTATGGTTGTTTTGCCCTTAGTGTTCAAATTCTACTCGGTGTTTAAATGTCGTTCTATTTTACTTGGTTACAAACAAAACTGATTAATATCTATATAAATTCTGAAATAAAATAAGCCTAAGGCTGAGCGAAGGCTTTCCATAACTGATTCGAGAAATTTTTCACAACATTTTTTTAATTACAAACATTCCATCGTACATCAAAATTTTAAAGCATCCACAGGGAGACCTTCTCAGTTATTACTTTCATGATATACTAAGAAGATTTTTTTGCTTCATTTCATTTAACCAGTGCACTCAAAAAAATAAATTAGTAGAAAAGTTAGTAAAACGTCTTGTAAATGAAAAATACTATTTCTCGGCAAATTTTTTGCTGAAATTGTCTTTCAGCTATTATTTATACTTATTCAGCACTTAACTGTTTTGAACTAATATTTTACTAATTTATTTGGCATAAGACATTTCTGCTGAAAAGCACATTAATAGTGTGGACGACAACCGAATTGAAAGATATAAGCAGAATCAAGTAGATGTCGCGACGTGTTAAGATGAGGAGACGAGGAAAATGAAAATGATACGAGTACTAAAACTACAACTCTTGCAAGGAATAAAAAAAAACAACCATGGACGATTTTTGTATATGTTTTCCTTACAAATGGCCGCTAACAATGATAATACATATGGGGAATAAAAAAACTTTAATTTTGTGTTGTCACCGGCTTGTCAAAGTCTATTCATTAAATTAAAGATAAAATAAAATATTTAAATTTATAAACTATTCTAATTTTTGTATTAAAAATACAACATTTTTTTCATATATTTATTGTTCTACTTCAAGTCCAAAAATCTATTATGACAATATCATATTTGATTTTTGGACTTGAGGTAGAACAATATTCTAATTAAATATTTAAATTTAATAGACATTAAATGTGTATTTGTAAACCAAATCTAAATAAATGTGTATTTGTAAACCAAATCTTTAAAGTGATTATTAATGCAGTATGGTCAAATTGCAAACAAATATACGTTCAGGTAGACAGACAATAGCGAAAGACAAGGACACACATATTACGTAATTTGTTATGTTTCCTTTTTTCTTATTGCAAAAAAAGGAAAGCTTATTTTATTTATTTTATATTAATTATTTCAATATATTTAATTAATTCGTGTAATAAATGTGGTAGTATAAATTTTTTTTTTTTTAAAGAATCAAAAAAAAAAAATATTTATACAATTTTTTTGTGTTTTTTTTTTTAGTCTACTAATGTTGAGCAAACATTTTTTTTACTTTTAGCAAAGATTTTTTAGTCCTCCCGGACTAAAATTTTGATTACTCAGCAAAATTTTTTGCTTACTTTACTAACTTTTTTTTGAGTGTATTGCTATAATGTATATTAATTTTGTCATTCCGGTTATAAAATATCAATCAAATAGCTGAATGAACAGAATAAGCTGCAATATATGGGCTATTCTCAAAAATATATGAAATTGGTGTTTGATTATACCCTCCAAATACTGTGATGAGGACAAATACTGGAAAGTTTTTTTTTTTTTTTTTTTTTTTTTTTAAATAATTATAGTAAAAGTATTAACAAAGAAAATAAATAACATCTACTTAAAAATATTCCTCATGATAAAAATTTTTGTTTATATTGTTTTCTTCCAAAAAAAGATAAATATTTTAAAATGATTTTTTTGCAAATATTTTTTTTTCATTTAATTTTGTTTTAATAATAGAAACAATAAATAAAACAATCGTTATATTAAAATATGGCTTTAATATGGGACGCACAGTGGTACATTTTCAGAGATGGCGGTCAAAAATCTATAACTTTGAAGAAGTTGACGTATGTCAATGCTGTTTTTTTTTTTTGTTGTAAGGCCTAAGCCTTAGCTTAAATTTAAGATACTGATCGTAAAAATCGAGTAGTAACGAACATTTTATATTAAGGATTAAATATATATAACATCAGCTTTTGCTAAATTTTAGTGCAATAGACAAATTTTTTTAAAACAATGGGCTGGTAACTTATTTCAAAAGTAGACAAGTAAGACAAAAAAGTCTATTTAATTTCAGTTAGCTAAATTGTTCATATCTAATCAACTAAGGCTTTTAGCATAATATTAGATAAATCCGCATATCGCTTTTTCTGATATTATCAACTTTCCAACTTTTTAAAATTTCTACTAAACGAATGTAATTTTTGAGTGCAACAAGATATTGCATTAATTTTTTTTATTTAATCAATAATTTATTTAAATAAATAACCAATATTTCAGAAAAAAATATTCGCAAAAATTTGGACCTGTGTCGGAGCACATTTGGAATAACACATTTTCAAATGGAAATATCTCGGGATACACCACATATGTTTTTTTGCTAGTCTCTACTAGCACATTACAAATATGTTGATTTTTTTTTTGAAAATCGGGTTAGAAACAAAAAAAAGAGGGAGCAATCAAAATGTTATATGAGAAATGGTCCCTTTTTGGGGTGGAGATATTGCTGTCCCAGGGTGTCTGGAAGGTTCAAAATCAAAACTTAAACTCGATATTACGTCACTTATGCATGTCCCAAATTTAATTGTAATCGGATGACTAAGTAATCCAGCAAAACTTTGGCAATTGGTGCGATAAAGTAATGCATTACCTTGTATTGTGTACTCCTTATCTGTATCATTATTTTCCAACAAGAAGAGATACCTCATCACATTTTACATTACTTCAAAACATAGAATAATGACATACCGATCATCAATTATATATGCATGAATTATAAACGTAAAGTAATTATTAATATATCCCTGCGGGAAATAAAGGGTCGATTCATCCGAAGTGACAAATCTGTGATACGTGAAAAGGAGACCACGTCGCAAAACTGGTATAAACGAAGACTTCGGTGTATGAAAGGGGTGGCAATTTCAGCAAAATATCCAACCACGTGATTATTTAAATGGTGGCAACACTTTGGCTGGTTTATCATGTAACTAACATAACACTAAAGCGGACCAAAGTAACTAGGGCTGTAACAGTAGAAATAATATAAAAAATGGCAATCGGTGCAGAAGAAACAATCAATCCATTGACTGTTACACAACGGACCTAATAATAAAATTATTCAAAAAGAACTGTAGAAATTATCAGATATCATAATTGTATGTGCGACAAAAATTCATGTCACAAAACTATTCTAAAAGGCAACGTTCGGGGACATGTCCCAGGTTAGGTCTGTGACATGTTACATGGTATCAATTTACCCCTTCTATGACAGTGCCTTGTTAAATTGACAGGCCCGTTCCATATAAAGTTATTGGTCCACTTCGTCTTAATTTCCCATAGGGTAGAGTCTGCAAAAATTTTAAAACAATTGAGTCCCACCAAAGAGTTCGGCTCAAAAACAGAATTTGGACAATTCATGTTTCTGTTATTTAATAAAAAATACGTTTTTTTGGGACTTGCGCAATATTATAAAAACAGGTAATGTGACATAATTTTTTAGGAAAGTTCAGTAATTGGATCCGTCCATATTTTTTTGTAACCCGTACATAATATGGCACATGCGGAATAAAAAGTAGCAGTTGACACGCCAATTACTTTTATTTTGTCCTGTAACTTGTTCGCTTATCACAGTTTAATGATATGTCACGAAATTATTAATTTTGTACAAGTCCGTAACATAAATCATTGCGATTAATATTTAACTAGTGTGTTACTAAATAATTTTCTTGAGTACTGTGATTTGTACGCTTAAACCAGTAACGTAATATTTCATTTCGAAATGGTCCCTCCTATATATCAAATAATGAATAACATGAGACTAGTTGCATACTAGATACTTTCAACTCATTCTATTGCGGATTCACTTAAACCAGTTCGGTGATATGTTATATTCGACAAGTTCTCCGATATATCTCAATTCGCTCAAAAGGTGGAAATTGTCACCTCCTATGACAAGCCCATGTTAAAAGTACCGGTCTTTTTCATATAACAGAACCGAAACTAGGACAGGTTCATGCACACAAAGTTCTAGTCACGTGACCATACCAGTGACTGGTCTATTTCCCGCTGGGATATTTTTGAAAATCTATTTATAGACACATTACATTTTCCCACCATGTAACCATATAAATAACAAGGTAATGAGTCCACCCATTACTTTTAGGCTCATCGCCTGTAAAATTCATCAGTAAAGTAAGGTGTAATGTAATGCGCGAAGTCCTATGACGATACATTAATTTACCCATTATTTGGTAATGTGTGGTTTTGCTGGAAAGTAATGACCGAATTATTTCCAAAATTTTTGTGATTATCCCACTGTGCACTGTATATATATGAAGGGCTTAGTGCAAAAACTTGATAAGCCACAAAATAAAATAATGATAAAATCGCCTTCAAAGTTAAAAAAAAAATGTAGAAAATAAGGCTTTTAACTAAACCAGACTGTAAGCATACATAATAGGTGCTTAAGGATGGCTCCATCACATACCAGTTCATGGATGATAGAAAACCATCGGAAATAGCTGTTAAAAAAAAAGTGTGGCTTATCAAGTTATTGCACAAATATAAATAAAGAAGTTCATAGCCTGAAAAATGGTAGCAAATTAGATGGTCTTTTCTGATACTTGTAAAAAGGGCCAAAATGTGTCTTCTATTACATGTCCTACTTCGGAAGACTATAAGACAGTAAAAACCATGTTATTAAGTGAATGTGGCTTATCAAGTTTTTTGCTGAAATTTTATTTAGAATTTTTTAATTTTGAAGAAATGTTATCTGTATTTCAGGCATTTCGTGTTGTAGGAACTTGTAATAAATGCCAAGATATTTTAGTACTTCCCAGCAAAACCACACATTACCAAATCATGGGTAAAGTAATGTATCGCCATAGGGCTTCATGCATTACTTTACACGTTACTTCACTGATGAATTTTACAGGCGATGAGCCTCAAGGTAACTCCTTACCTTATAGTGGGTAAAGTAACTGGTTACTTATATGGTTACATGGTGGGAAAAAGTAATGTGTCTATAATAGATTTTCATAAAAAAAATGCATATAAACATTTTTTTTTACAGATATTTTTTTTTTTTTAATTAAATAAATAACTTTTTTTTATATAATAAATAACGTGGTCATGCTGTGATTCGAACCTAGGGTCTCTGGTATTTAACAATAATTAGGCGAGAACTCTACCAACTGAGCTATCGATACATATAATATTTTATGGCTTAACATGTAGATGAGTTGTTGTGCTTCGTGTTTTCGTTCGTGATATCAAAAATATACACCTTACCATTATGCTTACAAAAAATCACAAAGTAATGTGTCTATAAATAGATTTTCAAAAATATATATTAATAATTACTTTACGTTTATAATTCATGCATTATGTAATTGATGATCGGTAAGTCATTATTTTATGTTTTGAAGTAATGTAAAATGTAATGAGGTCTCATTACAAGGTAATCCATGAGTGTCCAATTATCGGAAACTCATTACTTCTTGTTGGAAAATAATGATACGGGTAAGGAGTACACATTACAAGGTAATGCATTACTTTATCGTACCCATTACCAAAGTTTTGCTGGGAATTATTACAAGTATCTGTTACTCGAAAATCCTGAAAAA
>CM037854.1:57540794-57629306 GCA_021234595.1 Delia radicum
TTATTTTATAAATCACTACGACCCTTATATTAGAGGTGGAGAACTATCGATAGTCGGCGAAATCGATAGTCGGCGATAGTAATTTCACAACCATCGATAGTTGACGATAGTACTATCGATAGTCGACGATAGTCCCGTCCACAACAATATACATATTTGGTTTGTATTTAAAGTTTAAAGTTTGTTTAATTTTTAACAAGAAAATTCATATAGGATATTAATGTTTTTGATCCAAAAGTTTTGGTTCAAGAATAAAAGAAATGTTCACATTTCTTCCTTGAGCTTGGTTCGCCTCTCCGAAACAATTTGGCCCGCCTTGCTAAATACTCATTCGGACTCAACGGATGTTGCAGGGGATGCACAAGTATTTTGAAAACAGCCTTTTAAGCAAGGAAAAATCCGTTGGTTCACCTGTAACATAATTTAGTATAAATAAAAATTACTTGAGTATTGATAACTTGTTGTTTTAGTTTACCTTAATCCATAAAACAGGATCCATGTCTTGGGCGGCTATAGCTCTCTCCAGATATTGTCTTTTAATAATAATAGCATCTGATCGTGCGTTTGCGTGTTTGCTAATGGGTCTATCATCTCCGTTGCCGGGTTCAAATTGACAGGGTTTTTCTTTGACTGACAAGTTCAAAAGCTCATTTTCAAAAATTGCTGATGCTTGTTCAGCATTTGAGTTATGCTGAAAACCGTTTCTTTTTGAATCTTGGATCCAATATAGTAGCTATCCTAGTTACTGACCGTAGCTCATAAATTGATAGACGTTTTTTTATAGACTCTAATAAAGTCTTTTGCATATTTTTTCCTTGCAAAGTTTGAAGTTGTGGTAAAAGATTTTCCCACTTTGCGGTAGAGCTCATATGCCATGGGTATTATCAGCGAAAGAGTCACATATTTTCCACCAGAAATCTTTTCAGTTGCTTGTTGGAAAAATGACAATATTATTTCTACATCTTTTAAGATATTGATTTCTTCAGCCGTAAAAGGAGGCGGTGCTTTGGTAGTTGATAATAGAACTGTAACGATGGCATCATTTGTTGCTAATATTCGCTGGATCATTAGGTAGAAACTGTTCCACCTTGTTGGCATTTCTTGTAGCAAAGTATAAGAAGTCTTCTTGAGCCATTTAAATTTTTCGCCCACTACGGTGCTTTTTTTGTTAAATCTGACTATGGTCTTACACTTTGTAAACAAAGCTTTTACTAAATCGTCGTTGTCGAATTTTAAACCATCTTGAACCACCAGATTCAGGGTGTGAGAAAAGCATGGAAGATTTCTAATTTTTAGTAATTCGCACGCTTTCAGCATTGAACTGGCGTTATCCGTAACAATACAAACGGCTTTGTTGAGTACATTCCAATGATTTAAAATATCTTGCAAAGTGTCTGCAATATTTTGCGCCGAGTGGTTAGTAGTATTCAACAGTTTTCTTGTGGCTAATGACGCTGTTTTTAAATTATAATCATGCACAAAATAGCATGTGACGGTCAAAAAGCTATCGTTGGCTCTCGATGTCCACAAGTCACATGTGATCGATATATCAGAAATACCTTCTAGCATTGTTGTTAATTTAGCTGATGTTTCCTTGAACATATTAAGTATCAGCACATCTCTTAAGTGTGTTTTGCTTGGGAGCTTATATCGGGGATCCAATACCTGACTGTAATTTACAAAGCCTTCGTTTTCAACTATGTTATAAGGCTGCACATCCTTGGCAATCATTTCCGTCAAGCCTTGGTCAATGTCATTTTTCGCTTTGAGTTTGTGTCGTACAAAACGGCTCTTTTAAAGTAAGAAGCTACAGAATGCATCGACGATCTACCACTGCTGCTTGTCGGTGCGATGTTATTAGTATCCGCCGAAATAGCTGCAACTGGAGTGCTGGAATCGCGGGACATGATTTTTCCAAGCCAGGGTGGAATCTTTTCAGATGATCGTGCAAATTTGAAGTATTTCCGCTAGTTTTGTACTCCTTTCCGCAGTTAATGCACTTTGCAAATTTTTTGTCATCTGACCTTTTAAAAAATTTCCATACTTGTGCGATTTTACTTTTATTTTTTTGTGTTTGCCTCTCGGTCGCCAAATCTTTCTTCGAGTCCGTGCTGCTGCAATCGCATGCCTGTCTTCCAACGCTCGACACACTGAGTGGGAGGGAACCCCGACGTTTACCTTAAATTAGACACATATTTAAAATACTTCATAACTACTTTAAAAGTAAGCATTATAGAGCAATTCCATATGAAAACGATCAAAATTGGCAAATTTTTGGACGACCCCTCTCCGATTTTAAAATAAATAGTCTCAATCGATTGCCCAGCAAAAAATAATGTACCTACCCAGCCAGAAAAATACGAACGGCAAAGCATTGGCCCAGTGCTTTCAACGGTGGTATGAGCGTTGGCAGAGCGTTGGATTTCTGAAGATTTAAGTACTTTGCCAACCCCAAAATGATAACACCGAGCAGGGCTTGGCCGTTCCTTTTTTAAAACGTTGGCAAAGCACTGGCAATGAGCGCTTTGCCAGTACCAAAGCAATCATTTTAAAACGTTGGCAAAGCATTGGTAGAACAACCAATAAAGTGCTTTTTTTAATGATAAGATAAGTGCTTTGCCAACCCCAAAATGATAACACCGGGCAGGGCTTGACCGTTTCTTTTTAAAACGTTAGCAAACCACTGGCAATAAGCGCTTTGTCAGTACCAAACCATAATTTTAAAACATTTTCAAATCATTGGGAGAACATTTGGTATTCTGACTGTGAATTGGGTTAATTCAAATTTTTAAATTAAAAATTGGAAATTTAATTGTATATAAATGTAAAATTTTAAATTAGTATGTAAAATAAATTAAAAAAAACTATTTATTTGTTTTTTTATTAAAACCTGCTAACTTATTTAATAACAAGTACATGCATTAAATTTCGTTTTTATAAACGGTTGTAAATTTAGTAAATCGAGCTCTGGCAAAGTACTTTTGGCCAGCGTTGGGAAAGCGTTGTGAACAAGGGCTGTGCCACTGCTTTTATTATGTTAACGGCTGTAAAATTTGGAAATAAGTACTGGCAATGCACTTTTTGGCAATGTTGGGAAAGCGTTCTAAGCCAGTGCTGTGCCAGTGCTTTTTTATTTTTACGGTTGTAAATTTTGTAAATCAAGTACTGGCAAAGCACTTTTTACGAACGTTGGCAGAGCGTTCTAAGCCAGGGCTCTGCCAGTGCTTTTATTATTTTTACTGTTGTAAATTTTGTTAATAAAGTACTGGCAAAGCACTTTTTACTAAGGTTGGCAGAGCATTGTAAATCAGTGCTTTGCCAGCACTTTATTTGTTGGACTATTGGCAAACAGTGCTCTGCCAGTGCTTGATTTTTCAGACCATTGGCAATTTCTGGCTGGGTACATATTTTTTTTTTTTTTTATAGTGACTGGTTTAGTGGTGGTGTGCACCACTGTCATGTGACAAAATTGAAGAATTCTTCATAAGGGACCTCATTGAAAGTTGTTTTAAAAAAAAGGTATCGTTGGAAAGGTATTGAATTAGGCTTAATTGAAAAATAAAATTTTCCTAATTTTTCTCAGAAATTTACCTTTTTTCCCATGAAAATTAAATTTTCCCATGAAAATTAAATTTTCCGATTTTCCACAGAAGCTCCTAAATTTACCGGCTAATTTTTTTTTTTTTGGATTCCTCATAATTTTTGCTTTAAGAATCAGCAATAAAAAAATGGGCCCCGACTCCTTGTTTGGACAGGAGAAGAGCATTTAAGAGACCACCTTGTTCTCATCGTTTTATATTTTTTATAATTGAATTATTTTAATTATTTAACAAGAAAAATTAGGAAAATTTATTTTTCAATTAAAGCCTGATTCAATACCTTTCCAACGAGCTATCACTCGTTTGCGATCGCTTTAGTAGTTTTTCAATGAGGTCCCTTATGAAGAATTCTTCAATTTTGTCACATGACAGTGGTGCACACCACCACTAAACCAGTCACTATAAGAAAAAAAAATATGTAGGTACATTATTTTTTGCTGGGCAATCGATTGAGACTATTTATTTTAAAATCGGAGAGGGGTCGTCCAAAAGGTGATCGCTTTCATATGGAATTGCCTCTATTACCTCTTTGAAGAAAGCGATCCATTTCTCTTTATTGATTAATTTTTTCACAAATATTTTTTTTAGCAGCCGCCACAATAAAAGCGTAAATTTTATTTTTTGGTGATGTGAAAAACAAACTATCGATGGCACATCGGGCACTATCGACAATGACTGGCTGCTATCGATAGTAGCTCGATAGTGTCCAACCATCGATAGTGCCGATAGTGCTATCGATAGTTCTCCACCTCTACCTTATATCGCATACAGGATATAATGGATGCAAAATTTTATACAATATTTTAAGAGAAGTCATGATGCCTTATGCTGAGTGGGAAATGCCGCTTGAATGGATATTATAACAGGACAATGATCCAAAACATTTATCGAAGTTGGCAAAGGCATGGTTCAGGGACAACCATGTGAAGATTTTTGGATGGCCTTCACAGTCACCAGACCTAAATCCCATCGAAATTTGTGGGGCGAGCTTAAAAGATGTCTTGACTCTATACAGCTTCGCAGTAATAAAAAATAAGGGCAGTTCTACTAAGTACTGAGGTAGTCTAAACAGTTATGTAAGCAATTATTTTATAAAACATATTTTTTACATTTTCTTTTAATAATTTTAGGAGGTTTGTAAGGTGGCTCTATTTTTTTTTTTCACAGAGAAAATAATTGTATATACAGAATTTTTTAATAAAAAACAACAAAAAAGTTTAAAAAAATTATTATCTGTATAAAGTTTAGGTATTGAAATTGAGGTGTGGGGGTGGCTCTATTATTTTTCACACCACTGTATTTTTTTTAAATAGTGAAAATTAAAAAGCAGTTTTTTTGTTTTATTAAAAAATATTAATAGTGGTATATTGTTAACATTATAGAAAATAAACACAGAAAACAAAAATAATTTTTTTTTTTATTTGTGGTTACCCAGGTGAAAAAGTTCATATATGATCATAAATTGTCATATATGGTTTCATGTATGAGGATATATGGTTCCATGTATGGGCATATATGAACATATATGTAATGTATGGAAGCATATATTGGTAAATATATTCAATGGATAAGTTCATATATGGATATGTATGACACCATATATGATAATATATTGCATATATTGGTTCATATATGCCATATATGTATTTCCATATATGAATTTATATATTATTCCATATATGGGCAATATGTTTTAATTTTTTATCAGATATGACCATATATGAGGACGAAATTGTTTTTATTTTTAACCCCTTCTCTATGCTGTACGAATTCCCGACAAAAATATATAAAAGGCAATAGATTTTAAAGTTTGTATAGAGATATTTCACTTTAACCTAACAAATATTAGTCGCATTTTATGTGCTTAATTTTAAATCGGTAGAAACTAACCTGACCAGCTTTTCCGTTCAACATATTATAAATTTTGAAGCTTTTTCATAGCAATAAAGTTGCAGCGCCAGTGATAGCATTTCAAAATTAGAAGTCTAAAATGTATTAATTTGTTGTGCCAAACCTGATTTCAAGTCAATAAATCCCGCTTTTTGCACCAAAATCCCTTTTGTGAAAAAACTTTATTAGTTGAAATGCTCCTAATTACTTGGCAACGATATTTTGTGTGTATCAAACACAAGCATTTCAGTTAAAGTTTATTTTATAAAATTCAAAAGTATTCGTACCAAAGGACTTCTTTTGTCGGTTGGCTTGATTACTATTGTTATCGCCGGCATCATCATTTTCTAAACCATCGAAATTTATTTTTTTTTTGGAACAAGTTGGTTTTCCATTATCCATACTCTTATTAATGTTCATAAAATTCATTTCAAAATAGTATTTTCATAAAAAATTTCACTTTAAACTATTTATATTTATTAATGCATTTTGAATATGAAATGCATGAATTTATCAGTAACATGTTCTTAGAAATATAATAGAAACCTTTTCGTTTAATAAAAGACAATATTTTTGATAAAAACTTAAAAATTGCATTTTTTATACGAGCATGTAGGAAAAGTAATAATATGTGACCATATATGTATGAACATTCATATATGGCATTATATATGACCATATATGTCCATATACCCTCAAATTTCGGATCCGAACATATATGGATTCATATATGAACTCATATATGTGGCCATATATGACAATATATGAACATTTTCACCTGGGTATTTAAAAATATGTAAGCTAACGCTTCAAAAAATTGGGTGTTTAATTTGACAGTTCAAGTTATAAAAAAGTAAGCGTTTGCGTTTTACACAAATGGCTTTTTCAAACATTTGAGTTTAAAATAACGTAAAAATCAGCTGTTGCAACGCGAGCAGTCACTTGTTTGAACGCGCTGATTTAAGAAATTCAAATAAGGCCAGCGCAAGGTGAAGTGATGCGTAGCGTTTTACAAAAAAAGGGCATAAACTATTTTAATATATTTTTTTTTGTAGAAATTGATAAATTGAGTACTAATATAAAACTCAATTTATCTAAAAATATAGATAAAGTCCAAAAAATGTCATTGTGTAGTTTTGAAGAAAATATTCGTTGAATATTATCTTTCATAAATTCTTCAATATTTGTTTGTTAAAACTTTAGCCATATAAATAATTCATGTATTCCGCTTACGTGATGTATTTTTAACATAAAAACACGCAAAAAAAGTTTACCAATATTAAGTAATTTGAACTAAATTTTAAGAAATGCGGGAATGATTTGGCTCTAAAGAAAATTAAACTCAAATTAAGTATGGAGTTTTCTTAAAAATCAGTAAAAACAAGTTACTTCAATTAGATAAATTTGTATTAAAATTTAGTGAATGTTGTCTTAAATTTTATGAAACTGTACTAAAATTTAGTATATTTTTGAACTGGATGAAGTATGCATTTTGCTTTAATTTAGCAAAAATCTCTTAAAATCTAGTTCATTTTTCTTAGATCTTATTGTGGTCAATTTAACGCTTGAACCTGTGCTAATGCAAAATTAACTTATTTTAAGTTCATAAGTTATACTAATATTAAATGGGTATATTTAAAGCAAACAAATGTTTGCTTGTCTGTTTCATTATCTTTTAATATTATTTATTAATTGATTATTCTCAAAAGGTATATACTTTCAAAAATATAAGTGCTTAGGTTTGGCACACATCAGTCAAGTAATCAATTTCATATATCTCTTAAGTTAGTATTAATGAAAATAATTATAAGATTATTTTCGTTAGTACGAACGTATTAAATGTGAAATTTATTACTTAACTTTTACTTTACAAAACTAAAACACTTATATAATATGAACAATAAACCAAATGAGAATTTTATAGGTTTAAAAATTTCAATCTTCTTAAAGAAAATGTTTAAGAAGTTATTGTACTTAATTTTAAGAAGTTAAAATTTATAACTAAATTTAAGTAATGTGCGTATTTGGTTTTAGTTTTTCATACAATTTTAAATATTTTAACTTTTAGTTTGATGACTAGATTTTTGTACTAAAAAGAAACACATTTTCTAATATTTTTGAGAATATTACTCTGATTCAAGAAAGGAAAATTAAAGAAAAAGCCTTGTTATTTTGAGTTAATGAAATATTAATATGAACTAAAATCTCATAAATTTGCATTATTTGTAAGCAATTTTATTTGCTCTAAGCAAAATTTAAAAAACTTAAAATCTTAACTTTTTAGTAAAGCGTAAACATAAATTTTGTTCATAATTTTTTTTTTGAGTGTATGACGAACTTCAAAAATTCTCGACATTTAAGGATAAAATATTAAACATTTTTTTTTTTTGTATGATAAGAATAACCTTTTGGGGTATACAGTAGTCAAGGTTGCCAACTCTACGACTCAACAAATGGCTAGACTTCAAAATTAAAATCGCTTGAAACGATAAATTCTTAAAAAACGCTAAAGGTTTATTATTTGTTTAAAAATCTAAAAGTGTTAAATAGTCTACTAACTTAAAACTAATCAGTTTTCGTTTCCTTTAAAAAGCTCTTATCTCTTTCCATTAAAACCATCACATTTCAATATGTTGCGCTAGAATTGCTATCAAAACTTTGTTTTTAAATTTGTTAAATTTTTAGTTTTTGTAGTTGTAAATTTTATAAAACCACAGTTGCAATTAAAATATGTTTAAATAATTTCCAGTCAACACAATTCGGAGCATTTAAGAAATTATGACTCATAAAAGACTTTAAAGCGTGATAATTTTTCGAGCGCTCAAATTTCTGAGTCATAATTGAACATTTTTGACAATTTTTTGAACACTTATACATTTTGATTATGCATTTTTTTTTTGTTGCCCGGGGAAACTTATAAAAATATGTGCACACTAGGGTTACAACTTTTTTTTTCTAAATTATTACCTATCAGCATGTAATTGGTAATAATGTAATATTAATAGAATTCGCTTTTTCGGGTCATTTAGAAACAAACACCTCCCGCATTTCGTTTAAATGCATTTTTCTCGAGTTTTTAACATTCAAGTTGTACTCGTTGAACAATAATACTGCACAACATATTTTAAATACACAGAAAAAATTAACAACATAAATTATCTAATTAAAGATTTGATTTGAATTTAATTTGTTTCTAAATAAATATTTGATTGAATCAATTAATATTTTAATTGACTTTTAAATATATAACTACATATTTTATTTTAGACGCAATTATCATATTATTTTTTCATACACTGTATGCATAAATAGAAAATTTTCAGTATAAAATACCAAATACATTTGAAGTTAACAAAACAAGCACACACACAGATTCACATACCAACGTATAGATCACACACTTTTTTTGTGAGTATCATATTTTTTTTTTGTAGAAGTTATTTATAACTTTTCTTTCCTTCTTAATTTTAATAAAAGGTTTAATTGATAGTATCATTGCCGTGATAGGTGCAAAATCAATTAAAATATTAATTGATTCAATAAATTTTTTTTATTGAAACCCGTTTTTAGTTTTTTCTGTGTAATCAATTTCATATATCTCTTAAGTTATTATTAATGATAATTCCCGATCAACATATTCCTGAAAGTGTCAAATAATAAATTTGATAACAAAAAAACTCTATAGATTATTTGCTAGGACAATATCCTAATAAAGAAATATAGAGTATGGCCTCGAACTTGAATAATTTTCATTTTCATTGCCCAATTAAATGTCGAAAAAAACATAATTTTTATTTTTAATAAAAATTATATCAAACTTGTCTAAAAGACAAAGTACAGTCTGGTTTACTCTCTGTTTTTGTTTATAGACAAAACAAAAAACAAAAAGGAGGAAAAAAACGTGTATTGAATATCCACCAAAGGTGGACCTTGCACATAACAAACAAGTTTTCGATTTATTTTTTGATCAATGGTGATACTCTTTAACTTCGAGCTCATATATTAGTTCTCATGTAGTGAGTAAACTAGTTTATATGAATGTTTGATGTTTGGAATGAGATTGTTACCTCTTTCAAAACGTCTTCTGATAATGGGAACCTAGAAAATTCTCGAAATAGATCTATCAACACATTCCTGAAAGGGTCAAATAATAAATTTGAAAACAAAAAAACTCTATAGATTATTTGTTAGGACAATATTCTAATAAAGAAATATTAAGGTGGTGTGGCCTTTCAAAACGGAGTCGCTTTTGATGCTCACAGGGGTGTGTGTTGTCACTTGAACCAACCAGCTTTTTAATATGCATAATTTAATTTACGGGACAACCTAACGTATAAGTTTCTATCAATCAAACATATCGTAACTCTCCACCAGAGTGCTTTCAAAGGCTGTTCTAATATTTAACATCTCGCGTAATATCAGTATAAATTCATATTGAAAGCCCTGTATTTTAAGAACCTTACATTACTCCTATATCCACTTTTAAAAGGAAGCAATACTTAGGGGAATTTCCCAAGTTTTGCTTCTCTTTTAACTAATGTGTGATTACTTTTATTTAGAATCTTTTTGATTTTTTCAAGTGTCTGTTGGATCTGTCTACAGAAATTTAATGAATTGAACAAAATATATTTCTGTTTTTCGACATATAACCGTTCTGTTAATTTGAAAAACATTTTATATCTAAATTTATCTAAAAAACAAAAAAGCTACAATTTTATTTGTATTTTTAAAAAGCTATTAAATATATTCAGATTATTGAAATAATCCGGGCTTTTTGAGGACCTGGTCCATATCCAATTAGACCATTTTTGCTATATATCTCTTGATTTTCGAGATATAGGCCATTTAATAAGATGAAATATTAAATCGATTTGATATTTTTAGCTGATTTATAATTTTAAGTGTATTTATATATAAAAATACATATTTTGAATTTTTGATTTTGACTTTTTGCATTTATTACACAAGCCTACAAAAAAAAATTTTTTGTTTGGTGCCGCTAATTCTATGTTATAATTTGGTTAATTAGTCCGCAAGACGTCATGGTTAGCTGTCAAAATCGCGAAGCTACGTTCAGGTTTGTATCGATCGGTCATAACCTAAAAAATGTATTTTATTATACTTAATGTCATTATAGTCAATTAATTTCTTTGATTAAATGATAATATCGATATGCCGTCGTCGAGAAGGTGTTGTGTAAATAATCCAAATACATTTTGTTATATTTGTGGTGAATATGTAGTAAAAAAGTTTAGAAAACCTATAACAGATGCAGTGAAGAAGACATACGTTGATTACTTTAATATCCTTGCGAAATCTCGAAAACTACACGTAGCATTAAAAAAGTAAGTATCAATTTTTTATCAGGGTACCGAACGTACTTGAAATCTGTTTTATTTTTAGCGGCACCAAAATCATTGTAGGCCTGTGTTATCATCACATTTAATTACGATTAACATACAACATTATATTTTTATATTTATTTGCATCGATTTCAAGATTTTCACAATTTTTCTTCAGCTTATTCAATTCTTTTACGAATGTATTTTCTTCACATATAAAGCCAAGTAGATTAGTACAAGGATAATCATGCCATGCAAAATCATGCCACATTAATATACAATGTTCTATATTACCCGAACGACCGGGTTGACCAGGACCCCAATTTGTAAAACTAAAAAGTTCACCAGATGTAGCCCATTCATAGCGTTGATCAATGGCATTGTCATGGCCTGCTAGCCAAAATTGTGGTTGTATTGCTGGGCAAATAAATTTAAAACTGAATTTAGAATTTAATTTTAGAAAAATTTTAAAGTTTCCACTTACGAAATGATCTCCTAAGTAATCCATCAATTTGTTGATGTTTTGGAAATGTATCAATTGCTATTAGAGACATATTTTTACGGGCACATTCATTCCAGGATTGAAACCACCCAGCAAAAAATTTCCAAAAAGGTAAGCGGGTTTGTAATCAAGCATTTGGGCAGAACGCATTCCTTACTAGATTACCTACTCGATTCTTTTAACAGGGCGTGAGACTAAAATAATTGATTCTTTAGAATTGATTATTTTTTTTACCAAAGAACCATTTACTTTATATTTTTAAGAACTACATACGTTTTTTAATAAAGAAAATGTTCCATTGTAAAATTACAAAGTACTTACACAAAAAAAAAATAAATAAATAGTTCCCTAGAAAAAATAAGAAGTACTTACATTTAAAAAAAAGAAGTAGTTCCATAAGTAAATTCAACTTTTACTCACACGTGATTCTCCTAGGTCACTCAAATATAACGATCAAAACTCATACGGAAATAAAATCCTAAAAAGTGAAACATCGAATTGATATGATAACATGGGTCTGTCATAATTTTGGAGCTATAAACCACGAAAATATAAACTTTTAAAAAAAAGTGCAATTTCTGTTTTTAGTATTATTTTCCTGCAAATAAAAATTTGTTTGAAAAAATATATGAGATAAATTCTTTAAAATTGTATAACTTCTTTTTTTCAAAATTAGGAACTAAAGGGTGGTTAAATTGTAAGGGCCGATGTTGAATGTGAACCACACCTAAACGTGAAGTTTCTTTCTGCATTTAATTTGACATTTCTCAATTTCAGACTAACTCAATTTGAACCATGGAAAGATACACAATCGAGCAACGCGTTAAAGTTATTCAGGCTTATTATGAAAATGGGCGTTCAAATTAAAATGCATATCGTGCACTTCGTGATGTTGATGAGGCACATTTTTACCTCAGTGGATTCGTCAATAAGCAGATTTGACGCATTTGAGCGAATGATAATCCAAGAGTGATTGTCGAAAAATCAATGCACCCAAAAAGAGTGACTGTTTGGTGCGGTTTATGGGCTGGCGGCATCATCGGGCCAAAGTGAGGCCGGTCAGGCAGTTACTGTAAATGGTGTTCGCTATCGTGAGATAATAACGAACTTTTTATATCCCGAATTGGAAGATATGGATGTGGACGATATGTGGTTTCAACGGGATTGTGCCACTTGCCACACAGCTAACGAAACAATGTCTCTTTTGCGTGACAAATTCAATGGCCATGTTATCTCACGTGGTGGCGATGTCAATTGGCCGCCAATATCATGTGATTTGACACCGTTGGACTTTTTTCTTTTGGGTTATTTGAAAGAAAAGGTGTACGTCGATAAGCCAGTAACAATTTAAGAGCTAAAGGATGAGATAATTCGGCACATTAACGGCATAGAACCTCAATTATGCCTCAGCGTCATCGAAAATTCGGACCATCGGATGGAGGTATGCCACCGAAGTCGCGGCGGCCATTTGGCCGATATTTTGTTCCATACATAATTGAGCCATACCAATATTATCATAATAAGAAGAAATGACAATAATTTCCTAAATAATATGTGCTTTATTCAAAATCAACATCGGCCCTTAAAATTTAACCACCCTTTACTTCCAATAACGAGTATATGATTACTTCTTGAGTACACAAAGTTATACATATAAGTTAATAACATTGTTATTTTCTTTTAAGTAAATGATTACTTTGTTATTGAGTTCATGCTTTCTGGTTTAAATTTAAAGAATTGATTACAATACTACTTGCTTTTTTGACTCTATCGTTGGAATGAGTTTGGTATTGCAGTTACTAAATTTGGCAATGAGATATGTAAGCAAGTGTGGGCATCACCTTCTTTTTGGAATGTGTAATTTTTTCCTGGGCAATTATACTGTAAATTTATTAGAAATGTCCTGGGTGGTTTTTATTTATGAAGAACACTATTATTTACCTTATTTTCGGGTTCAATATAAAATGTGCTACCATCTTCACTTTTATACCATTTTTGTAGAGGAGCACTGCTTGCTAACGCTATTAATACGAAAATACCCGTAAAACATTTCATTCTTACTACTAAAATATAAATTTTATTTACTGGGCTATTTATACATTTTATTGGAGTTTTAGAACAATTTAAATTTGTGTTTTTTTGTTGCTACTAAAGGGAAGGTATTCCAAGTGATTTAGATGTTAATTACCATTGAAATTTCATTACCATTAGTTGATACTAATGATAAATAAAAAAATTTCATTAACATTTAATGATAATGAAATATTTTTCATTAGAAAAATCATTATTAATGAAATCACACTAAAAAAATAATTACAACATCATTTGTTTACAAAAAAAAATAATGGGGATTGGGAAGTAAAAACATATAATTTTTTTGTGGGCGCTTTGTAAAAAATAAAAATCAATTTTGTCCGTTTTGGAGCACAAATTTGTCAGTTTTGTCCTATCCCCATAAGTTTCGGAGATATCGGCCATTTAAAAAATTTTGTCCGTTTTGCCCTATCTCCCTAAGTTTCGGAGGTATCGGATATTTAAAAAACGCCTTTTTATTAAATGGCTAATATCTCGATAACTAAGCGAAATATCGCAAAACGTACAAAAATTTAGCAAGACTTGACCGCTGTAGCACATACTGATTATACTAATGTGTAACGTGTTTCGATTCCACTCGTTCCCCGTTCCATTCCATATCGTTCCATTTTGCATCACTGTTCCATTCTATTATCGGAGCGCCTTAATTTGTATTTTCACGTTCGTATATGGGTAAACCAATAAATAAGATACCCTGTTGTTGTTTCATCAAAAATTAATCTCTCCGGATTTTTTCCGCATCATGCCTATTTGTATTGTCAGGCTGTATTAATACTTCTGTGGAGTAAACATTTTGGCAGTTTTGCATCTTATAAAATGGCTAATATCTTGAAAATTACGCGAGATATCGCAAAACGAGTACCAATTTTGCAAAACTTGATAGAAACAACATATACCGATACTACTAATGTGTTTCGATTCCACTCGTTCCCCGTTCCATTCAACATCGATCAATTTTAAAAAAATATTCCATTATATTATTATTTAAGACGGCCTATGGTTGTTTTGCCCTTAGTGTTCAAATTCAACTCGGTTTTTAAATTTCGTTCTATTTTACTTGGTTACAAACAAAACTGATTAATATCTATATAAATTCAGAAATAAAATAAGCCTAAGGCTGAGCGAAGGCTTTCCATAACTGATTCGAGACATTTTTCACAACATTTCTTTAATTACAAACATTCCATCGTACATCAAAATTTTAAAGCATCCACAGGGAGACCTTCTCAGTTATTACTTTCATGATATACTAAGAAGATTTTTTTGCTTCATTTTATTTAACCAGCGCACTCAAAAAAATAAATTAGTAGAAAAGTTAGTAAAACGTCTTGTAAATGAAAAATACTATTTCTCGGCAAATTTTTTGCTGAAATGGTCTTTCAGATATTAGTTATACTTATTCAGCACTTAACTGTTTTGAACTAATATTTTACTAATATTTTACTAATTTATTTGGCTTAAGAAATTTCTGCTGAAAAGCACATTAATAGTGTGGACGACAACCGAATTGAAAGATATAAGCAGAATCAAGTAGATGTCGCGACGTGTTAAGATGAGGAGACGAGGAAAATGAAAATGATACGAGTACTAAAAACTACAACTCTTGCAAGGAATAAAAAAAAACAACCATGGACGATTTTTGTATATGTTTTCCTTACAAATGGCCGCTAACAATGATAATACATATGGGGATTAAAAAAACTTTAATTTTGTGTTGTCACCGGCTTGTCAAAGTCTATTCATTAAATTAAAGATAAAATAAAATATTTAAATTTATAAACTATTCTAATTTTTGTATTAAAAATACAACATTTTTTTCATATATTTATTGTTCTACCTCAAGTCCAAAAATCTATTATGACAATATCATATTTGATTTTTGGACTTGAGGTAGAACAATATTCTAATTAAATATTTAAATTTAATAGACATTAAATGTGTATTTGTAAACCAAATCTAAATAAATGTGTATTTGTAAACCAAATTTTTAAAGTGATTATTAATGCAGTATGGTCAAATTGAAAATAAATATACGTTCAGGTAGACAGACAATAGCGAAAGACAAGGACACACATATTACGTAATTTGTTATGTTTCCTTTTTCTTATTGCAAAAAAAGGAAAGCTTATTTTATTTATTTTATATATAATTATTTCTATATATTTAATTAATTCGTGTAATAAATGTGGTCGTATAAAAATTTTTTTTTTTAAAGAATCAAAAAAAAAAATATTTATACAAATGTTTTGTGTTTTTTTTTTAGTCTACTAATGTTGAGCAAAAATTTTTTTAACTTTTAGCAAAGATTTTTTAGTCCTCCCGGACTAAAATTTTGATTACTCAGCAAAATTTTTTGCTTACTTTACTAACTTTTTTTTTGAGTGTATTGCTATAATGTATATTAATTTTGTCATTCCGGTTATAAAATATCAATCAAATAGCTGAATGAACAGAATAAGCTGCAATATATGGGATATTCTCAAAAATATATGAAATTGGTGTTTGATTATACCCGCCAAATACTGTGATGAGGACAAATACTGGAAAGTTTTTTTTTTTTTTTTTTTTAAAATAATTATAGTAAAAGTATTAACAAAGAAAAAAAAGTATTAACAAAGAAATTAGCACATTAGTATTAACAAAGAAATTAGCACATTTAATTACTATAAATGCAATTAATGTTTATCCCGATGAAAATAAATTTAAATAACAAATATGCAGGTGCTTGTGCAAATTTAAATGTAACTGACACTAATAGAAAACATATGATTTTCTATTGTTGATTTACTTGAATAAACGTCACTACATTGCTAGGTCTGTCAAAAAAACAGAGTAGTATTTGGAAGATGACAAAGCCAATTGTGACAATTTTTTGTTGTTGTTTTGGTTTTTCTTTGATATTTTAAATTTTGAATCTCGCTCCTAGACGAGGACAAGAAATTCTCATTGAGTTTGTGATTTAACATAACAAATATCTCTAGAAATTCTAATAACAAAGTCCCCTGAAGATTTCCTTAGGCAGGAATGAAATCCGGATAGGGACACGCCTACATCAGATTGCTTTTCACAATTTGTTAAATAAGTTTTGGGATTTTAGCACATTTAATTACTATAAATGCAATTAATGTTTATCCCGATGAAAATAAATTTAAATAACAAATATGCAGGTGCTTGTGCAAATTTAAATGTAACTGACACTAATAGAAAACATATGATTTTCTATTGTTGATTTACTTGAATAAACGTCACTACATTGCTAGGTCTGTCAAAAAAACAGAGTAGTATTTGGAAGATGACAAAGCCAATTGTGACAATTTTTTGTTGTTGTTTTGGTTTTTCTTTGATATTTTAAATTTTGAATCTCGCTCCTAGACGAGGACAAGAAATTCTCATTGAGTTTGTGATTTAACATAACAAATATCTCTAGAAATTCTAATAACAAAGTCCCCTGAAGATTTCCTTAGGCAGGAATGAAATCCGGATAGGGACACGCCTACATCAGATTGCTTTTCACAATTTGTTAAATAAGTTTTGGGATTTTAGCACATTTAATTACTATAAATGCAATTAATGTTTATCCCGATGAAAATAAATTTAAATAACAAATATGCAGGTGCTTGTGCAAATTTAAATGTAACTGACACTAATAGAAAACATATGATTTTCTATTGTTGATTTACTTGAATAAACGTCACTACATTGCTAGGTCTGTCAAAAAAACAGAGTAGTATTTGGAAGATGACAAAGCCAATTGTGACAATTTTTTGTTGTTGTTTTGGTTTTTCTTTGATATTTTAAATTTTGAATCTCGCTCCTAGACGAGGACAAGAAATTCTCATTGAGTTTGTGATTTAACATAACAAATATCTCTAGAAATTCTAATAACAAAGTCCCCTGAAGATTTCCTTAGGCAGGAATGAAATCCGGATAGTGACACGCCTACATCAGATTGCTTTTCACAATTTGTTAAATAAGTTTTGGGATTTTAGCACATTTAATTACTATAAATGCAATTAATGTTTATCCCGATGAAAATAAATTTAAATAACAAATATGCAGGTGCTTGTGCAAATTTAAATGTAACTGACACTAATAGAAAACATATGATTTTCTATTGTTGATTTACTTGAATAAACGTCACTACATTGCTAGGTCTGTCAAAAAAACAGAGTAGTATTTGGAAGATGACAAAGCCAATTGTGACAATTTTTTGTTGTTGTTTTGGTTTTTCTTTGATATTTTAAATTTTGAATCTCGCTCCTAGACGAGGACAAGAAATTCTCATTGAGTTTGTGATTTAACATAACAAATATCTCTAGAAATTCTAATAACAAAGTCCCCTGAAGATTTCCTTAGGCAGGAATGAAATCCGGATAGGGACACGCCTACATCAGATTGCTTTTCACAATTTGTTAAATAAGTTTTGGGATTTTAGCACATTTAATTACTATAAATGCAATTAATGTTTATCCCGATGAAAATAAATTTAAATAACAAATATGCAGGTGCTTGTGCAAATTTAAATGTAACTGACACTAATAGAAAACATATGATTTTCTATTGTTGATTTACTTGAATAAACGTCACTACATTGCTAGGTCTGTCAAAAAAACAGAGTAGTATTTGGAAGATGACAAAGCCAATTGTGACAATTTTTTGTTGTTGTTTTGGTTTTTCTTTGATATTTTAAATTTTGAATCTCGCTCCTAGACGAGGACAAGAAATTCTCATTGAGTTTGTGATTTAACATAACAAATATCTCTAGAAATTCTAATAACAAAGTCCCCTGAAGATTTCCTTAGGCAGGAATGAAATCCGGATAGGGACACGCCTACATCAGATTGCTTTTCACAATTTGTTAAATAAGTTTTGGGATTTTAGCACATTTAATTACTATAAATGCAATTAATGTTTATCCCGATGAAAATAAATTTAAATAACAAATATGCAGGTGCTTGTGCAAATTTAAATGTAACTGACACTAATAGAAAACATATGATTTTCTATTGTTGATTTACTTGAATAAACGTCACTACATTGCTAGGTCTGTCAAAAAAACAGAGTAGTATTTGGAAGATGACAAAGCCAATTGTGACAATTTTTTGTTGTTGTTTTGGTTTTTCTTTGATATTTTAAATTTTGAATCTCGCTCCTAGACGAGGACAAGAAATTCTCATTGAGTTTGTGATTTAACATAACAAATATCTCTAGAAATTCTAATAACAAAGTCCCCTGAAGATTTCCTTAGGCAGGAATGAAATCCGGATAGGGACACGCCTACATCAGATTGCTTTTCACAATTTGTTAAATAAGTTTTGGGATTTTAGCACATTTAATTACTATAAATGAAAATAAATAACATCTACTTAAAAATATTCCTCATGATAAAAATTTTTTGTTTATATTGTTTTCACCCAAAAAAAGATAAATATTTTAAAATGATTTTTTTGCAAATATTTTTTTTCATTTAATTTTGTTTAATAATAAAAACAATAAATAAAACAATCGTTATATTAAAATATGGCTTTAATATGGGACGCACAGTGGTACATTTTCAGAGATGGCGGTCAAAAATCTATAACTTTGAAGAAGTTAACGTATGTCAATGCTGCTTTTTTTTTGTTGTAAGGCCTAAGCCTTCACCTTAAATTTAAGATACTGATCGTAAAAATCGAGTAGTAACGAACATTTTATATTAAGGATTAAATATATATAACATCAGCTTTTGCTAAATTTTAGTGCAATAGACAAATTTTTTTAAAACAATGGGCTGGTAACTTATTTCAAAAGTAGACAAAGTAAGACAAAAAAGTCTATTTAATTTCAGTTAGCTAAATTGTTCATATCTATCTAATCAACTAAGGCTTTTAGCATAATATTTGATAAATCCGCATACCGATTTTTCTGATATTATCAACTTTCCAACTTTTTAAAATTTCTACTAAACGAATGTAAATTTTGAGTGCAACAAGATATTGCATTAATTTTTTTTATTTAATCAATAATTTATTTAAATAAATAACCAATATTTCAGAAAAAAATATTCGCAAAAATTTGGACCTGTGTCGGAGCACATTTGGAATAACACATTTTCAAATGGAAATATCTCGGGATACACCACATATGTTTTTTGCTAGTCTCTACACTCAAAAAAATAAGTTAGTACAAAAGTTAGTAAAACGTCTTGTAAATTAGGTATACTATTTTTTAGCAAATTTTTTTGCTAAAATCGTGTTTTCAGCTAAAATTTTTGTTATACTTATTCAGCACTTAACTGTTTTATACTAATGCTTTACTAATATACTAATGTTTAACTAATTAATTTTGCTAAAAAATTGTGCTGATAAGCACATTAATAGTGTGGACGACAACCAGATTGAAAGATATACGCAGAATGAAGCAGATGTCGCGGAATGTCAGGATGTAGTAGAGAAGAGGAAAATGATACTAAAAAGTACAACTCTAATAAGACATATAAAAAAATCAACCATGGAAGACTTTTGTATCTGTTTTTCATACATAAAACAAAATTGAGGATTAAAACAACTTAAATTTTGCGTTGTCACCGGCTTGTGAAAATAATTGTCTATTAATAAAATAAAAGACAAAAGAAAATATTTAAATTTAATATGTATTTCTATAATAAATGTTAATAGATTAATAATCTAGTGTGGTCAAATTGCAAACAAACATATACAGACATGTAGACAGAGTAAAGCGAAAGACAAAGACACACATCTTAGGTAGATTTGTATGGTTCCTTTTTCTTATTGCAAAAAAAAGGATTGTTTTTTTCGTTTCGTTTGTTTTTGTTTATTTTTTCGTTTCGTTTCTATAATTATCTTCGGCAGTTGCGTCCTTTAAAAGAAAGCATCATTTAGACTACCATTGATGTAAGTAGTTGAAAGAAAATTTTTATGTTATATATATTTATTTCTATATATTTTCAGATATTAAATTAATTCATGTCGTCAATGTGGGAAAATGAAAATGTTCATATTTCGTAATTATGTATTGTAAATTATGTTTAAAAGAATCACAAAAATATGTTTTATGATTTTCAGCAAATATATTAACTAAATTACAATTTGTTTACAATTTTTTTGCGTTTTTTTTCAGTTTACTAAAATTCAGCAAAAAATTTATTAATTTTTAGCAAGGCTTTTTTATTTCTAATCTACTAAGTGTTAGCAAAACTTTTGCTGAATCTACTAATTTTGTTGCTAAAAATCAGCTCGCTGATTTTCAGCAAAAGATTTTGCTGACATTAGCAATTTTTTGCTAGCACCCTCCTGACTAAAATCTTGCTGACTCAGCAAAATTTTTTGCTGACTTTACAAAATTTTTTTTTGAGTGTAGTAGCACATTACAAATATGTTGATTTTTTTTTGAAAATCGGGTTAGAAACAAAAAAAGAGGGAGCAATCAAAATGTTATATGAGAAATGGTCCCTTTTTGGAGTGGTCATTTTGCTGCCCCTGGGTGTCTGGAAGGTTCAAAATCAAAACTTAAACTCGATATTAAGTCACTTATGCATGTCCCAAATTTAATTGTAATCGGATGACTAAGTAATCCAGCAAAACTTTGGTAATGGGTGCGATAAAGTAATGCATTACCTTGTAATGTGTACTCCTTATCTGTATCATTATTTTCCATCAAGAAGTAATGAGTTACCGATAATTAAACACTCATGGATTACCTTGAAATGATACCTCATTACATTTTACATTACTTCAAAACATAGAATAATGACATACCGATCATCAATTACATAATGCATGAATTGTAAACGTAAAGTAATTATTAATATATATTTTTGAAAATCTATTTATAGACACATTACATTTTCCCACCATGTAACCATATAAATAACAAGGTAATGAGTCCACCAATGAGAAGTAAGGTGTAATATAATGCGCGAAGTCCTATGGCGATACATTACTTTACCTATTATTTGGTAATGTGTGGTTTTGCTGGAAAGTAATGACCGAATTATTTCCAAAATTTTTGGGATTTATCCCACTGTGCACTGTATATATATGAAGGGCTTAGTGCAAAAACTTGATAAGCCACAAAATAAAAATAATGATAAAATCGCCTTCAAAGTTAAAAAAAAAAAATGTAGAAAATAAGGCTTTAACTAAACCAGACTGTAAGCATACATAATAGGTGCTTAAGGAAGGCTTCCATCACATACCCGTTCATGGATGATAGAAAACCATCGGAAATTGATGTTAAAAAAAATGTGGCTTATCAAGTTATTGCATAAATATAAATAAAGAAGTCCATAGTCTGAAAAATGGTAGCAAATTAGATGGTCTTTTTTGATACTTGTCGAAAGGGCCAAAATATGTCTTCTATTACATTTTTTTTCCATGTTATTAAGTGAATGTGGCTTATCAAGTTTTTGCAGAAATTTTATTTAGAATTTTTTAATTTTGAAGAAATGATAACTGTATTTCAGGCATTTCGTGCTGTATGAACTTGTTACAAATGCCAATATATTTTAGTACTTATTACAAGTATCTGTTACTCGAAAATCATGAAAAATAGCAACTATTTCCTCAAAATAAAAAAATCTTAAAGAGACTTCCTGGAATAACTTGATAAGCCACGTTGATTTCAAAAAATGGGTTTCAATGCCTTATAGTCTTAAAGTCGTGCAAAATAGCAATTTTTTTTTTTTTAAATAAGAATATCTTAAATAAAATTTCTGCAAAAACATGATAAGCCACATTGATTTTAAAGAAATGTGGATGTCTTCTAGGCAGTTGTTAAGCAAGATGCTTGTAATAACCCTGCAGGAAGCTTGGGGTCAAGTGTCTCCAAGTCTCCACTTTTGTCTACTATTTTGTTGACCTTGTCAACTAAGCGTCTACACTTTTTACTTTGCTTTTGATGGGTAGAGACGTTTTGTGACAGATGAATTTTGTAGTTCTGCTTCTTCTTCATTTTTTTGATTCTTTTTAAAGTTTTGTTTGATATACACGTGTTTGGATGAAAAACTTAAGTGTTAAAATAATAAATTGAAAAAAGTGAATAAAAAAGGTGAATAAAAATATATTTTATAATAAATTAAACAAAAAATCAAATGAGTAAACGAAATTATAAAAGAAAAGTGAAAGAACAATCAGATTTTAGTGAATCTTCTATCACCAATGATTTTGTGAAGACTGCTGCAGATTTTTTGGAGACTGCTGAAGGTTTTTTGGAGCCCGTAGACGATGTTGTTGAGCCATTTGTAAATTTGACCACTCCATATATATGGTCCCATAAAATCTAAAAAATTTTTGGTTCCAATGTCTACATATGGTCCCTAATTAGTCACTAGTGAATCTATGGTTCTTATGTCTCTATGTGGTCCCATAAGAACTAACGAGTCACTAGTGAATCTTTGGTCCAATGTCTGCATATGGTCCCATAAGAACTACCTAGTCACTAGTGAATCTATGTTTCTAATGTCTACATATGGTGCCATAAGAACTACCTAGTCACTAGTGAATCTTTGGTTCCAATGTCTACATAGGGTCCTATAAGAACTACCTATTCACTACCTAGTCAATAGTTCTAATGTCACTAGTGATTTTCAATGACACGTACATGTTAAATGTCTATAGCAAATTAAATTGCCTGGGGAATATTTGGTTAGTAGTACTGGTGACACAGTCAATAGTGAATCAATACTTTTTCATTATTGACATTTCCTGCAGGGAAGTGACAGTATGTGTCTTCTATGTAAAAACCATTTTATTACGTCAATGTGGCTTATCATGTTTTTGCAGAAATTTTTTTTAGAATATTTTTATTTTAAAGAATAGGTAGCTGATTTGAGGGATTTTCGTGATAAATATACATTAGGGTAGTCCTTATATTGCACTTTGTTGATTTATGCTGCTCCCAATCCCTAAAAACGTGAAACGATGTCTAAAAAGTAAATTCTGAAAATTTGAGCAAAATCGATTAACCCTACGATGCTGCTCAAATTGGTCAAAGTTTGGGCTCCTAGGCCAAAATGGTCAAAATTGGAAAAAAATTTATAAATTAAAATTTAATGAATATATCAAAACCTAAATACTATTTGATTTACATTTGCCCAGAGATACTCTGATAAAAAATATAAAGTTTTTGGGATATCGCTAACCCTTGTTATTCCGGTACCAAAAAAGAGGTAAAAAATAGCATATTTTTCAAACCTCTAAATTGATTTTTTGTAAAATTTTGTTAAACAAAATTTCGAAAAATAATAATTTTCTTTATTAATTTTAGAGTATATTAGTTGGGTATTAAAAATAAAAAAAAAATAGTGCATTTTATCGTTGATCTATAAGTTTATGTGTGAGATTTTATTTGTTCGGTTTGAGATCATGACAAATTTTTCTCTAAATTAACAGAAAAATTATAATTTTTATATGATAATTTACTTTGACTATTAGAAAAAACACAGAAAAAGTTATTAGACACTAGCATGAATGGAATGCATTTTCTGACCCACTACGGTCTTCATCAACATTCGTCGTGCCATTTAGTGTTAATCGTAAATATCTTCTGTTTAACTCACACGTTAAAGGAATTGGGTGACTTTAAATCCCACATTACTCTGTGTGTTGAGTTAGAATGAAATTTACCACGAACGATTTCTATTTATAGTGTGTTTGTTTTTCTCTAGTCATTATCATAATTGCCAGTTTAACTTTCAGTTAAAACTTTTAAATGGCAATTCTTTCTCTAGCTTTCTTTCGTCGAATACTAACATAGATTACATAGAACTCCAACTCTTTGACATTATCTATCAGTGCACGGAACTCATGAGAATGTGTTGGACATACATGGTGTACATATAAAAAAAATATTTGAATGTGTATGAGAAAATGTGTTTGCTTATAAAAAAAGGAGAGTTTGAAATCTATGTAATCTATAAATAAGATTGTGTAGGCCTTTTTAAAGTACAAAATTTGAACTTTCTGAAAAACTCAGACAAATCCAATAAATTTGTAAATTATAAAAATAAAGTGTTTTTTTTCATTGTTTTATGCACAACCACAATCTTAGGAACAAGATTGGTCTAACTTATCCTGTGCTAATGTGACGTTGAAAACGGACAATATTTTTTGGATATTTTCCAAATCTCCAATTTCAAATTTTAGATTTTTTTCAGCAAAATCTAAATAGGCAGATTTGAACTTTATGGAATTGTTAAATATATTTAAGGCAACGAAAATAAAATTTTTTAAAATATCTTCCGTACACTTGGGTAGGGCAGCAATTTTTGGTAATTGGGGATAGTTTGTTGTCATAAACTATTTAAAATCGAAAATTAGCTACTTTTAAATCTTTTGTTGTTTATCATAATTAGCAGGGACCGATTCATGCAAATGTATGTTCGTTTAATAAGGTCTGAGGTCAGCATAAAAAAAAATATCTTTGCGAATCAAAGTATTTGAGTAAAAATGGCATTGTTTTGTTAATGCATATTTTTGCATATTTTGCTGTAAATGCATATTTTTGCATATTTTGCTTTAAATATATATATTTTTATTGCATATTTTTACTAATTTTGCAATAAATGTATATTTTTATTGCATATTTTTACTGTATATTGCTTCAAATGCATAGTTTTAATTCATTTTT
Organism: Delia radicum; assembly: GCA_021234595.1. Classification (NCBI taxonomy): domain Eukaryota; kingdom Metazoa; phylum Arthropoda; class Insecta; order Diptera; family Anthomyiidae; genus Delia; species Delia radicum. The sequence goes on from CM037854.1 coordinate 57,565,850, forward strand.
CTTAGTTTCAAAAAAAAATTTGTTTTTTTTTATATTATGCATTTATTTTTAATAGAGTTCATAAACTCGAACTGTTATTCAAATTATGTGTTAATACAATAAAAAGATATTTGGTATGTTTACCCTAACACATTGTTATAAAAACCTAAAATGTAAATACACAACAAAATAATTAACATAGTTTAAACCATCGACGCACAGTGGTCAATTTCGCGAGATAGCGGTCAAAACTCTATAACTTTTGACCGGATTAGTATTTTTTTACGCAATTTATTTTGTTCAATAGGAGGGACTTTAAGCTTCAATTTGCGAGTTCAAACGTAAAAATCGACTGATAGGAACGTAAGTAATGTGGAGTTAAAAAAGCATTTTAATTTTTTGTTGAGTTTCCATGTAAAAGTTGAATATTTTGACATTTTAAATAGGTATTTCTTTTATAATTTCTTATTTTCTTCAATCGTATTTTACAACCAATACTTATTTATTATTCCTAAACTTAATTTTGGTCAGAAAATGCCAACATTTGGCCCCTGACATTTATTTAGTCTCAATATTCACAGGGGCCAAAGGTTGGTTTTTTTTTGGAAGGAAGCTAATTCTTGTGAGGATTAAACTGAAAAATAACACTGAAATTCTCAACAATATCAATACCATTTGGATATATTATATACAGAACACAACATCGATAAAATTTTAAGTAAACTTTTGCTATTGATTTAAAGTGCACATATATTTTATTTAAATGTATTAATAAAAATTTATACTAAAATTATAAACAAATTATAATCTTTAAACTAGTATTAATTAAACAATATTAGTAAAAATGTCTTCCAAATAGCTTTGATTTTCATTTTGCAGTAGTTGTTTAGCTTCTTCATCTAACTCTAATGAGGTTGATTTCCATTTTTGTCGAATACTGGACATATATGGGTCTGATGTGCACAACAAAATATTAATAAGATCTTCATTAGTACAATATCTGGAAATTTTTCTTGTATTGTGCTCGCGAAAGAATCTGTAGTCTTTGTTCCTTTTTTCTTGCGCTTCTTCTGAGAGATCTCCAATTGGAAGCATATTGTGCTGAATTATTTGTTCCCCATGGAACAAAATTTTGTGAACTGTGGTTGGCATATGTCTCCAAGAATATTTTTGGTTATAAAGGGTTGCTGTCTCATTAGCATACTGACCAAATTTTTTAGCATCTATCTTTTTGCTACATGCTATAACTTCTAATATGATTTGGAATCGTCGTATTAAATCATAATCTACTCCAGTTATAGAAGCTGCAGTTTCTGGATCGGAAAAAAATCTCCTTGCTGTGTTTCCATCATTAGAATTTCCTTCTCCTTGCTTTGGCTGGTCAATTATAAGGCCTATCTCACGGTATTTTTCTTGAATATCTTTTTTTTTTTGCTTTCTTTTTTCCAAATTTTCTTTGTTGTTTCTCACTGTTTCGCCTAACGGTCCAAATTCCAAATCGTATCCCAATTTAAGAATATGCTCCATAAAACGAATTCTATCATGAAGAGGTGACATTCCAAATTCATATGCTTCATTAAAACTATAGTCTTGTGTTGGTGGTTGGCTCAATTGACTTGATGTTTTTTGGCATATGGTGCAGCTTGACGAAGACTTTGTTTCGGTTAAAGCTTGTGCAACTTTTCCATCGATCATTGTAAGTGACATTTTAAAGTAAACTTCGATGCATTGGTCATTAAATTCAAATATCACTGGTTGAAGTTCTTTAATTTCATCTCTTATTTTGCCAACTTCTTCAGTTATGACATCTTTAGTTTCTTTTTTGTAAGCAAACTTCATTGGTCTACAAAATTTTGTTGACGAGGGAATTTCATTCTTCCATACATCTGTCTCTGCAGCTTTACTAGTTGAAGGCTCTGAACCAATATAAGTTTTTGTTAAACGTAATGGAACGAAAGAAATCATAAATAAATTGGCATCTGATGAATTTTCCGCATTACATTGTTTGTATTGTTTCTGGCCAGAGGACCCATTACATCCCCATTTAGAAATTAAAGTCATGCTGCATTTTTTAAACTTCTTTAAATAGTCAGCATCAAATGTCTTTAATACTTGTTCTGCAGTGTGTTCAAGAAGATCCTGCAATTTTATTTCTGCTGAACTTGAAGTTACACTAATAGCAGTTGGTGAAGGTAAGCAATCTTTTATGGCAGAAACTATATCTCGATATGATGGAAAAATTCCACAATTTTTTTCATTGGTTCGCTTCCGCAATTCTGTATATTGGTTTTTAGCCATTTTCAATCCAAAAATAGTGCCATTATTTAAACAATAATGAAGAAACAAAATGAATGCATGGATTAATATACTATTGCTCGAATTTTCAATATGATCTTTTTTAACTCTCTGAAACATAATATAACAGGTACTTGGTTTTACCAGTTATTTCCATTGATTTTAAATTTATTTGCAATTTTCAGGTATTTAAGTTATGTAATATTAGATGGCAATAAAATCATTTTTTACCTTTTCCAAATGAATTGCCAGATACCACATAATTTGAGAGTTCTATTGTCATTTTTGTCAAAATTTTGATACACCCTTCTATGTGGACTAGGTCCAAATATGGGCCAACTTCTCCTAATTTCAACAGAATTATTTTTTGGGTCAATAAGAACTCTTGTACAAAATTTCAACAAAATATATGCATAATAGCCACTTTCACATACAAATAACTTCTTAAAAAATATGACGTGCATTTGTACCGAATATCTTACCTTGGGTCAGAAAAATTGCTGTAGCTCAAAAAGTGCAGTCCCGATGCATGGACATGTATATATAGGAATGTAGGGGAGAGTTAGGACTACAAAATAGTAAATTTTTGTTTTGACTCAGCTTGACTCACAGGAGTTATGCTCTATGAAGTAGGAAATTTCCGAGAAATTTGACCTTTTTTAAAAAAAATATTTAAATTGTTCTGAAAACAGCAGAGCTTCAATTTTTTTTACCAGTAATAGGAAATAAGTTGAGTTACAACACAAAATTTATTTCGTCCAAAAATCTTAAAAAACAAAAAAGTTATGATCATTTAAACTTTAAAAATTAACTAAAAATATCATAAATTTACTAAATTCTGAAAAAGCCCTTTTTGGACCACCCTGTTCTCAGTGAAATAGTTGAAATAGAGTTCTAATTTTTTGGCTCCCGAGGTTTACTACTGTCTACTTTCATATGAGTCTAATAACTTTAAAATCGGAGAACAAAAACCAAAAGGAGTTTTGGCCGCTATCTCAAAATATTGACCACAGTGCGACGTTGAGCGGTCATTTTCTATGTTCAAAAACTTATTGAGAACAAATACTACAATTGGCAAAGAAAGCAGGTTCAAGCCACGGTCAGGATTGCATTTAATAATTAAACATTTCATATAGATGCAATCAAACAATAAAAACCATAACAAATAATTACAGTATTGTCAAAAGGATTTCTGATGAAGGTTGTGTTACCAGAAACTGCGCAGTCTAATTTAATTAAAATTTACAATGTAGTTATGATTTTTAGAAAAGTATGCTTAATCTTCTCTACCACGCCTATCTCAAACAATTGAAAATATGTGCATATTAATTATAGTATTAATTGCACACTGTCTAAGAAGACGACGAATAAAATTCAAAAATTCCCAATACTACAATTTTTAGCTTGAAATTTTAATAAATTAAAGTTTATTTAATTGAGTTTGAATTTTAAACGTCTCTTTCAGAAAATTGCAATTAATACTATAATTAATATGCAATTTATTTAATTTTTTTTTTAATTGTGAAAGGCGTGATAGAGAAGAATGAGTGTATTTTCTAAATATCATAACTACATTGTAAATTTCAAATTTTTCTGAATCAGACTGCGCAGTTTCTGGTATTGAACCTTCGTCAGTGACCCTGTTTTATTGAATAATGTAATATTTGTTATGTTTCTATTTGTTCGATTGCGTTTTTTTTTTGGTTTTAATAAAATAAAAATTTTAATTGCATATTTTCTTAACTTTTAGTGGGGACCTGAAGTTCCTGTCCCTGATAATTACTTTAAGTTAAAAAACATTTTTTTTTGAACATCATTAACCATTAATCAATACAAAGCTTTGCTTACAACGATTGAATTTTAAAAAAATGTGATTTAAAATATTGTGACACAATGTCTGAAGCTGCTGTGCTAAAAAAATTGTCCAAATTGAACAACGTCAACCCCTGCCGTGCCGCATTGAGATATAATTAGATACTGCGGATTTTTATATACATTTGAACAAAAATTAATAAATTTTTAAAATTAGAAAAAAAAAATCGAAAATTTAACAAAAGTAGTCGTATAAAATCGTTTATATCATATCAATGGTTATAGATTTATATATCATTTCAAAGCTATTGTTATCGTGTTTTAAATAAAATTAGAAATTTAATTTTATTTTAATTTTTTTTAAGGGTTAAATACATAAATACAATATAAATAATACAAATAAATACGTACACAATACGCATATCAAAGCGCACTATTTCAAAAAACTGTTTTTTTAATTCTTAAAAAAAAATGTGTTAATTACAAATCATTCCCCGATATGAATACAGATCTAAAAAATTATACTAAATGTAGTAGAAAAAGAGATTAACATAAAAAATATTTTATTGAAAAAATAAAAAATCAAAGTTTTACAAAAGTTGCATATAATTGTCTATATCCTTTTAATGGCTTAAGCTAGGAGAGTTATACATTAGCGTTGTCAGACCTATACTGACGTACGCATCTGTAGTATGGTGGACATCGATGAGATTTGGCTCGTATGTGGGACTATTGCAGAAGGTACAGCGCCTATGCTGTTTGGGCATTAGTGGCGCAATGAGAACCACACCTAAAGGTTCGCCATCTAACGTTTTTTTTTCAACTAGTGAATGGTAACACGTAGCTCATGTCTGATTTGACAGATAATTAGTTTTATAATTCCGCTGAACTAATATTGTTGTGTATACGCTTGAACAACGCTGGTATTGTTGCAGAATGTGTGCCGATACACCCAAAACGAGTCACTGTTTGGTGCGGATTTTGGTCCAGAGGCATAATTGGGCCATTTTTCTCTTTGAAAATGAGCAAGGAGTGGCCGTTACAGTCGATGGCGATCGTTATCGGGCCATGTTGAACGAATTTTTGTTCACAAAAATTGAAGAGGAGGAAATACAGCTGCTCACAATCGATAATGTACTTAAAAATCGGACCGATCGTGTAGGCTACTGCATGGCCAGCCGAGGCAGCCATTTGAATGAAATTATTTGCCATTATTAACCGGAAGGTTTGTACTTTCAAATAAAAAAAGAAATTTGAGAAAATATTCAGTAGTTTTTTTATAGCATTTTCAAAAAAAAAAGAAGTTATTTGGCGGACCATTTACTAGGGCTGTCGAGACTATTCTAGCAATTCACCCAAATGAGGTACAGGTGAAGTACGAGGCCGCATTGACTATGATGCGGCTGAAGGCTACCGGGGAATGGGACAGTAATGGCCATATTACCGGGCACCGTACTATTTTGGACCAGTTGCCAGGGTATTGCGTCCCAGAATGACACTTCGGCAGGATTTCAGAGAGGTCTGTCACGACGCTCTGTGACAGGTTAATCCCCGACAGGGAACCATGGTAAAATGGGACCTTCTTGGGGAACCATCCGGCGATCCACTTTTACACGGATGGGTCAAAACTGGATGGGAAAACGGGTCTGGGCTTAAGCAGGTGAATATCATGGGCTTGAACGGTGATATTGTGATTTTCACGGATAGCCAAGCGGCTATCCGGGCTTTATCTACGGACTCTGTGGAATCAATGACGATACTCAGGTGTAAAGGGGAAATTAACGTTTTCTCTGCACGGGGACGCATTGAGATTATATGGGTGCCGGGACACTGTCGTATAGCGGGGAACGAAGTGGCTAATGATTTGGCTATGTGAGGATCTTCCCTGGAATTAGTCACTTTGGGGAACGCTAAACCTTTTCGAGCTCTCAAGGCGGAGCTGGTGGACTGGGCTGACACCATGCATAGGACCATCTCGGAAAATGCGGGTGTTGGCAGGACTACGAGTATTCTCTGGGGCAACCCGGACAAGGATAAGACGAGGGAAATTCTTAATCTCAGTAGGAAGGAACTGAGTCTTTTGATGGAAATCCTCTCGGGACACTTAGGGCCCATTTCCAACGTATTGGTATTGCGGATTCGGAAGTGTGCAGGGCCTGTGGGGAGGACGAGAAGACCTTGGAACACTATCTCTGTGAATGCCCGGCATTTGCCGGGATCCGGGTCGAAATACTATCCAGTGACCCAATATCCACATTGGGGGATCTTAGGGGCATAGGATGGAAGAAGTTGAGGAGTTTCGTCAGTGCGACGGAGTTCCTGGGGTAGAAAGGTGACATAGGGCCGATTGTTTAGAGCGCACAACAAGCCGACATTCTGGCTTAAGTGTAAGTCCTCAGGGACTTGAGTTGGATTAGTGAAGTATTTTCCCTTCTTCGAATCCTCTTTTCGACCTAACCTAACCTAGGAGAGTCATTGATACCTCATTTTAAAGCTAATTAAATCGTGGTTTTACTGGTACAGAAAAGTTATTCACTTTATGAAGGCAAAATGCACCTGGGTTTTCAAAATTTTATAAAAAATATGTGTTAATTATTCTTCTATACCATTGCAAAATCCCTGTATGGTACTCCAAAGTTATCAGTTTTTTAATTATATTTTTTACATTTTTATTCATAATTTTGGAGTTGGCAAAAAGGGGTAATTAACATTTATTTTTAAGATTTTTAAAAAGCCAGTTTTTTAAAATACGTCGGTTTGAACCTCGGATTAAAAAAAAAATAATTTTATCACGATAGCAGTAGCTTTTAAATAAGATATTAACGAATAGCGTATTTTCTACCATTAAGATATACACGATTTTATGATTTTATGTGTTTATGTACGACTACTTTTGTGAAATTTTCAAATATTTTCCATATTTATTTTAAAACGCGATTTTTCAAAATCTCCTGGGACTAGCTTTCCTAAACTAGCTATCCTACACTGAAATAATTTTCCTCCATATTACTTTAATTAATGTCTTTCAGTAAGTTGGATTTATTGATTCAATGCATAATTTTCATTAAATTAATGAAAAATTCATTAAGTAAATGAAATTTTCATAAAATGTTTTTGGTTGCTCCTTAAAATATGCAATCATTTTTATATACATATTTTTTGTACACCAAACATTTAGGTCAATCAGTAACGCGGTAGTGTTCACATGTCGGTGCACCCGCCATGGTTGCGGGTTCAAGTTGCTTTTAGAGAGATGTAAAAAAAAAACAGAATTATAAAATAAATAATTATGCAAAAGGGAAAAAATAATTTTTTCCATTATAAATAATTTAATGAAAATATTTCGCTAATTTAATAAAACTTTTTTGGGGACTTTTTAATGAAAAAAATTCATGTATATTAATGATGGATTTCATTGATTTTGTATTTATTTTGTGTTTTATTGTGAGTTTTTAAGCAAAAATCAGTGAACTAACATAATTGAAGTTTTTCGAGTTACGCGAGTATTTTTTTTTTTAATAGTGAATTTTTATCGTTGATCTATAAGTTTATGTGTGAGATTTTATTCGTTCGGTTTTAGATCATGACAAATTTTTCTCTAAATAAACAGAAAAACTATAATTTTTATATGATAATTTACTTTGACTATTAGAAAAAAAACACAGAAAAAGTTATTAGACACAAGCATGAATGGAATTCATTTTCTGACCCTCTACGGTCTTCATCAACATTCTTCGTGCCATTTAGTGTTAATCGTAAATATCTTCTATTTAACTCATACGTTAAAGAAATTGGGTAACGTTAAAGCCCACATTACTCTGTGTGTTGAGTTAGAATGAAATTTACCACAAACGATTTCTATTTATAGTGTGTTTGTTTTTTCTCTAGTCATTATCATAATTGCCAGTTTAACTTTCAGTTAAAACTTTAAATGGCAATTCTTTTCTCTAATGTCATCATATACTATCCTTCTACATAAGCAGGGCATATCAACAAACATTAAAGATTTTTTGTTAAAACATATGTCGAGCATATACATTAAACGAGTTTACACTGTACCTATTGAGTGGTTTTTAAATAGTGAATTTTTATCGTTGATCTATAAGTTTATGTGTGAGATTTTATTCGTAATTTTTAAATATTACTCGATTAGTCGAGTAAGTTAAAAACCTCAAAATCGAGTTATTCGTTTATTCCAACAAACACAAACCCGAGTAATTTGAATACCCTACTAAATACATAAAAAAATAGACGCAGGTATGACGCATACATTTTTTTGAAATTTGTTTCCCAGCAGAAACACACATTACTAGATAATTAAGCGTGTAAGTAGCACACAAAGAGATTCACTAGTTACCAGGCTATTTACTCGCTTGATTACTTTTGTTGACCCAAAATCCGGGGGTCGTCATTACCCTCTCGCTTACAAAAAAATTGAGACTGAGTTACCTGATTAGTTGCTTATAGCGAAAGCATAAATAATTACTTTTATATTAGGAATAAGTGGTTTCTCACAATGATAGAATAAGTGGTTACCAAGGTTTTATAAAATAAGTGGTATCTTTAAGTTATTTTTTTTTTTAAGAAATCTTGAAAAACATTTTAAAATAACTTTAGCTGGTAAAATTTACTTGTACAAAATTTCAAACCAAAATAATACAATATTACAATCAAAAATATGAAATCGATACTTATGTAAACTATTACCAGTAACTCATTATTTTACAATTACATATAAGTACTTCTACAACCCATTATCATTGAGTCATTATTTTGTATTTTAAAGTAGAGCAATAGGTAATGACATATCGTTACTTATTAATCTATACGGTAAAGACCTGTCATTAGCAATTACATATAATTACTTTTATAACCCATTATCAGAAAGTCATTATTTTGTTTTTTTTTTTAAGTAAATTAATAGGATAACCTATCATTATTAGTAATCTATACGGTAATGACCTGTCATACGCATGTTTTTGCTGGGTTACTATCAGGCGCGGATCCACGAAAAGGTTTTGGGGGTTAAACTTAGAGTATTTTTAATTCATTTTTTAATCTTTATTACATTTTCGTATTGAAAAATATCATTTTGGCGGAGGACATTTCCCATTTTCCCTCTCCCTGGAACCGCGCCTGGTTACCGCAAACAGTTGAAAATTTTTGGGTAGTGTATCAAGTGGATAATAATCTCACTGTAAATAGTAAAATTCCATTTAATCCGCTTCTTTTTTGTTTTTGGTTCTGTTGTTAATAAGAATTTTTTTAATTATTGTTTGTGCAAAATTGTGGTTTCTTCGTAAAATTTTAAACATTCTTATGAAAATATGATAAAATTTCTTTAACCCTTTATAGCATAAAACTCTAGATATTTAAAAAGTTTTATATTTATAAAACTTTCGATATTTTGAAAGAATTTCTTGTAGGAAAATTCTATAGGAAAATTCTATTATAAATATCCTTGAAAAGATAATTAATTTTTTTTTAAATATATTCCCATATATGAAACTATTGTTAAAGAGGTGAATGAATGAATTTTCAGCTCATTCAGTATAAAAATAGGACGTAGTGCTCACAATTAACTAGTGTTATGTAAAACGTTGAACATGAAGAGTTTCATTATAATTGCTAGCCTCATTTCGTTGGCTTTAAATGTAAATGCGGGCAAAGGAAATTATTTTAAATCATCTAAAAATAATACATTTTATATTGAAGAGGAATATTCAGTAAGTCGTTAAATTCAAATATTCAAAAATGTGTGTTTTTTGGCAAATAATATATTTCAGACATAAAATATTTTGAACACGAACCTGTTAAAATAAGATTTGTTTTCGTGATCTGAGAAATTTAAAAATTAATATAAAATTTATTTAAGCCATCATTTTTTATTAAATTAATATTTTCAAATCATTTAATATTCTTATAGTTTACTTGGTTTGAGGCCTTCGTAGAATGCAGTACTAGAAGAATGTTTTTATTGACCGTAGAAAGCGGAGAGAAATTAAATGAAATTTATGAAATATTAACAAGTGGGAAATTGTAAGTACTATGAATACAACAGTAAAAGAGTTTAAAAAATACCAGTTCGAGTGAAAACTACAGAAAATCAAGTGTTAGTCATATTTTATTTCAGAAATATTTTAAAAAAATGATCTTTAAGTACACTTGAATTTGGAAATTTTTTAATATATATTACACAGAAGGACAAAGTCGTAACTTTTTAAAATTAATAAGATTATGACAACCAAATCAATATATTTCAGGCACGCTGACTTTAATGTCGTACACTTTGTTTTTCGATGTATGGTACAGTTTTTCCACATAATGATTTTTTAGGTGCATGTACAGTAGAGCGACTCAAGTTGTATGGAAGCGAAATTCGTGCAAGGTTTACCCCCCTCAAAATGAACATATTGCCCTATTTAAAACGAAGAGTTACCACCCCATTGCAGTTTTGTCAAAACGCGAACTAGCACGAATCTCAAAAAAAGCTGAGACCCGTATTTAATTAAAATATGTTAATTTGGCATTTTTATTACAAACAACCCCGAACAAAAAATTCAAAAAGCGTTTTGTTTTACAGAATATCCTTAAAAAAAGGACATGGATGAACGTCCTTGGACAAATTGTATATACATTTGAACGCGCCTTAAAAAAACCTTTCTTATGATACCCATATTGTATATGTTGGTAAGGAAACAGATTCTCAAATTAAGAAAACATGCAAAAATAGACCCATTTTTAATATGGTCCAGCACACGAGAGGTCAAAGCTGGAGCCGAAATATTTTAAATGTCATCTTAAAAATGTTAAAGGTTCATTTTTAGGAGGGTACATCGAGCACTTTTTTTGGTGAGTCGCTCTAATGTACAGTAGAGCGACTCAAAAAAAAAATGATTTCGTTACCCCTTTGAAAATAAAGCTTGATATGTTTTATGATGATTCCCAAAATATTTTGGTTCTAGCGTTGACCGTCCCGTCCGTGAGCTGGACCATTTTTAAAAAAAAATCTTTTTTCAGTTTTTCGAATTTTTTTGTACTTTGCTCCAAGACGACATAAATAAAATTTGGTATCAGCGAAAAGAGGTTTTGAAGCAGCATCCAATGGTATATAAAACTTGACCACTTCCGATCTACTAATTGAAATATTTAACTAAATACATATTTTCTTGCGAGTCCTTAAAAGATATGACAAATTAGAATGAAATTAGTCGCATTACTGAACCACCTTGTATACAATTTTATTTAAAAGATCTTTGTGATTCTGAAGAAATTATTGAAATACCAGGTAAAATCACAATTTAAAAACTGTTTATAGAGATAAAATTAACAGCTTATTTTACCGAAATCAATTTAGAATTCCCATGCCATTCGCAAAACACGGAATGATTTGTTGAGGTAGTAAGCCAATCATGTCTTTCTGTTATCGAAAGTAATCGACCAGGTCATATTGCAAACAAAATGGAATCCTGCAAACTTTATACAAAGATAGAATCGCGAAAAGATTTTTTATAAATTTTATATTTTTCATTGTAATTGTATTTTTCACATTTTGATAAATTTTTTAATTTGTAGTTTAGTTAACTAATTTAATTTGTTCTGTTAGTAACTATTTTTCTCATTTCATATATGTATTCAACTAAAAAATTAATATTTGAAAACTTAATATATCTCACAGCATCCTAGATTTGAAAACAGATCTTTTGCTTATCTGGGGATAATTGAAAAATGAAAACATTTGATACCCATATTGCCTATATTAAAAAAAAGATAAAATATATCGCGATTTTCGCGTTTTATGTGAATAGTTACAAAAAAAAAAAAAAAAATTAACATTATTTTAAAACAGATTCAATTTGAAAAGCAGAACAATTTGTATGAAAACCCGAAACGAAAATATGTATTTAGTTAAATATTTCAATTAGTAGGTCGCAAGTGGTAAGTTTTATATACTATTGGATGCTGCTTCAAAACCTCTTTTCGATGATACAAAATTTTATTTATGTCGTCTTGGAGCAAAGTACAAAAAAAATTCGAAAAACTGAAAAAGGACCTTTTTTAAAAATGGTAAAGCTCACGGATGGTCAATGCTAGAACCATAATATTTTGGGAATCATCATAAAACATATCAATCTTTATTTTCAGAGGGGTAACAAAATCACTTTTTTCTCTTCCATACAAGTTGAGTCGCTCTAATGTACAGTGGGGAGCTCTTCTGAGTACATGCACACACAGTGAAATAAACATATAAAAATAGCAGAAAAAGCTACTAAATTTAGCAGATGATTTTGTTACATATTAATAAAATAGGAACATCAAAAATAAATCTAATAACTTTACAAAATTTTAGTAACGATGTGAATTTTAGTTAATTGAAAATTGCATTTTACTCTACAAAATTAGCAAAAACTTTTACTAAATATTTGTAGTAAACAAAAACTGTAATATTAACAACATTTTTGCTATATTTACTTTAAATCTAGTAGAATACAAATAATAGTTATTTTGTTAAAATCAACAGAAATGTTTGCTAAAGAATTGTAGATTGCTGATTTCATAATGGCAAACTTTTATTCGCAAAAACAAAAACTTTAAAACTTTTAGATTTTTTTGTCTACACTCACAATATTTTTTCCGTAAAGACTACTGAATATACACATTAAATTAACTAAAAATCAGTTAAAAACAGGACTACTTACTTTTCGGTTAAAACAATTGTATTTTTTAGTTTATTTTCAACTGTTGAAAAATGAATTGACATTATTTCAATACAATATAACAACTTTTTGTTTTAAATAGAATATTTTAACTGAATATTTTAACTATTACCGAAAGTCCGTTTTTTTGTTTATTGTATAACAGACAGAAAGTTGAAAAATAAATTTCTTTGGTAATTTAACTGTAAATTTCATTGAAACAACTTTACTGATTAAACTTTTAAATAACTGTTGATTTTTTATGGAAAAGTTCTTGTGAGTGTACTAATATTTAGTACATGTTTTTGCTGATTATTTTGTTTCTTTCAATTAACGAAAATTTAACTCAAATATAACTAAATATTTGTAAATTCAACAGATTTATTTTTGTAATTTTTATATTACTAAAATTTGCTAATTTTAGCAGTTTTTTCTGCAAGTCATTTTTAACTAATTTTAAGTAGATTTTTTTTTTTTAATTTAAACATGTTTATTTCTATGAGTGTAATTATCTTATCTACACTAAAACCTACTTTTCTTAAGGGCTAAGGTACGCTGAGACCAAATCTGGTCAGAATCACACCCCTCAAAATTTTAAAAATTGAAAAAAATTATAACAGTAGCGTATTCAGATGCCGTTACAAATATCATGCAAAATGTCTTTTCCGGAAGGTGAAAAATCGGAGAATTTTTATGAACATCGAGGCTTTTCCTGTTAATATAGCTCGAACGCCTGATATCGGAGTATGATTCTGAGACCAGATTTGAATGTAGCGTATTTTACACAACAAGTTTTAAAAATATTTTCTCTTATTATCCTTAATGCGCTGAAAATTTATATGTTTTGTTTTCTCATTAGCAGAAAAAAAATATCGCGGTTTTATCTTTATATCATACACCCAATTTTTCGTATATTTTGCTTAATTTTTCGATTTTAGATAACTTTTATTTCTCAACGTTTTTTGAATTGAGAGAAACGATGGACAGAGTTATGTAGACTGTACCTAAAATCTATGATATGCCGTTTCAAGTTGAAAGGCTTAACAATTGATACCCATTCAAAAGCCGAAAAAATAAAAAAAAATTTTGTTTCATTAATTTTTTTGATCATAGTTTTTAACTTTCAGATTCAAACCAATACAAAAAGTCACTAGACTTGGGACATACGAGTGCATTCACTAAAAAAGTAATTTCCATATCGCTGATTGGTGAAAAGTTGTATGGTGGTTTACAAATGAAACCAAAATTTCCCGATTTTTTAACTTTTGCAGTTTTTTCTATAGGGGTTTTGCGCCTTTTAATGAAATTGAGGTTTGAGAACAGTATTTTAAAAATAGTGCAGGTATACCAAGTTGATGCCAGTTCATCAATAACGGAATGCAAACTAATAAGGAATTGGCATAGATTTTTTGAAAATGTATATATGGGACTGATATTCTTCAAAACTATATTTGAAATTACTTAGCGTATTGCGTGAACTGAGTTTCTTACTAAAAAGCACCTCTGAGTCCAAAAGGCACTTGAAAATTTTATAAACTTTTTAAAATTTTTTTTTAAAGCTTGGGAACATAGGTATCTAGTGTGAATCTTCACTACGGACTTTAGTGATAAATTGCTAAAAAAATTTTATTGGATAAGTTTTAATGAAATTTTTCACAAAAATAATGAAGTTTTCTTTACAAAGCGAATGAAAATTGCTTTAATTTAATGAAAAAAAATATAAAAAAAATTGTTATGAAACTATTTTTAAAACTTCTTCATTAGGCGTAGGAAATTTTTAATAAATTACATTAAATTTTTATAAAATTTGGAAGAAAACTGCATTAAATTAATGAATAATTTCAATGGACAAATTTCAGTGACATTTTATAGATCTAATGCCTAAATTTATTGTAATCATGCAGATAATTCTCTCAGTGTAGCGGTTGCAGCTGCAGTTTTTTCCAAACACAATTCGATTTGTGACAACTAAAGCGCTTTATCAATTCCGGCAAAACGCACATCAAATAAAATATTTTAACGAGCTTAATGCCGAAATCGAAAAGCCACCAAAAACATTTAAGGATTTTAACTTTTATGGAGTAAATAAAATGTTTTGTGGAAAGCATCCTTATAAAGTTTGAAATAACCAAAATCGAAACATTTTTGTTTTCTTCAAAACTACTTGACTTATAAAAAAAAATAATATTATTTCAATAAAAAAGTTTTTTTAAATTTTATATATTTTTGAAATTAGTCCATATTTTATTATTTTGTTAACAATTTAAAAAAAATTCTTCGGCTTAAGAAAAAATGTGCACAGAAATGCTTTTTAAAAAGCAGGAAATATTCATTTAGAGTACAAATATGTATACTAAAGCATGCTTTTTTCTTAACATATGCAATAATATGCAACTACACACAGAGAAAAATTTAGCTATTTGCCAACTGAAATTCAGTTATTACGACTCAAATTCGGTTATTGATAATTTCAGACGGTTGGAACAACTTAACATTAGTTTTCACAACAAAGTTCGGTTAATTCAACTGAATTCTAGTTGCAACATCAAAAATATTCAGAAATCTAATGTAAATATAGTTGTAGTAACTGAATTTATAAGTTGTTACCATTAATATAGGCCTTTCAATTCGGTTGGCACTGTATTTCTCTGTGTGTATAATTTGATAAAATTTTGTTCTAAATTTGAAGATACGGATAGATATCGAAAAAAAACATACAATTGCATGAAATTCCTTGACCTACTCATTAATAATAGGTCTATTCGACGTATGTAGGTTACCCAATTGTACCATAAAGCGTTTCTTTTGTCAAAATTGTGTGTAAATTGTTATTGTTTCTAGCAAATTGGGCTCCCACGGGAACCCGCGATTACGTTGTCGGAGAGACCTAATATTTTGCATTGTTATATTTTTTTTAGCGCTCATAGCCCCCCTCACGTTTGGATTGGTGCTATTGGCAGCAATCGGCAATTTTCATGGATTTCAACTGGTAAACCTGTTTATTCAACATTTTGGACTTCAGATAATCCAGATAATTTCAATAATGAAGAAAATTGTGTTCTTCTGCAAGAGAATACCAATCGTTTTAATGATCGTAAATGTGATTATCAATTTGGTTACGTTTGCGAAATGGATAATATAAAGTGTAACGAATGTTTTGAAAATAATCCGCGGGATAAATACAAAAATATTATATTTAGTTTTAATCAAAGAAATTTTTAAATAACGAACAATTTTATGTAATAAACCGATTTTTTAAACTAAATTAAAATTTTAGAAAAGAGTTGACTCCTAATCATATATGAACGCTTAAAATGAACCCACCCGATGAAATTTTACGTGAAATTATACCATTGGAGCTTTGACTTTAGATTACATTTTAAGAAAATATGGATGTATGGCAAGTAGTTTTTTAACTGATCCTAAAACTCCTCTAATAAATTTTAAAATAATATTTTTCTTTTGATATTTTCGAGTTTAAATTTCTTTTATTTATTATTATCGCTTTAGTTACGATTAATATACAAAAAGATATTTTTATATTTACTCAATTCATTTTCCTGAATTTCACTATTTTTTTAATCTTTTTCAATTCCTTTAAATATGGATTTTCTTCACATATAAAACCAAGTTTATGCGGGCAAGGTAAATCATGCCATGCAAAATCGTGCCACATCAAAACACAATGCTCCGCGTTTGCAGCTCGATCTGGCTGATTTGGACCCCAATTGGTAAAAGCGAAAAGTTCACCAGAAGTAGACCATTCATAACGTAAATCAACAGCATTATCAGTACCGGCCAACCAAAATTGTGGATTTATTGCTAAAAAAAAAATAAATCAAACTTAATCTTTAATAATATTTCTTTACAATTGAAGGGCTTATTGTAAAAACATGATAAGCCACATTTGTTTTTTTTATGGATTGTCGATGTTTTCTAGATATCCATTGATTAACATTTGAAAGAAGTCTTGCTTAAACTCTTATTACAAATACCTAGAGTATACACATCCTGAAAAAGTCATATGTTTTCAATTTTTAACCTTTAAAAGGCGAAAACAAACTGAAAGTAAAATGTGGCTTATCCAGTTATTACAACAAGCCCTTCAATTTTCTACTTACGAAATGATCTTCGAATTAGTCCGTCCACTTGTTGATGTTTATAGAACGTATCAATTGCTATGAGAGACATATTTTTACGGGCACATTCATTCCAGGATTGAAACCAATTATACTGTTAATTAAATTATATTTAGTAGAGAATTAATTTTTTTAAAAATTTATATTTACTTTATTTTCTGGTTCTATATAGTATGTACTGCCATCTTCACTTGTATACCATTTTTGTTGCGGTGCACTAGCAGCCAGGGCTACCAATACTAAAATACCCGTTAAACATTTCATTTTTTTTTAAATAACATAACGAAATTTGTTTTCAGGGGTATTTATAGCTATATTTTGAAAAAATAATTTATATTCCCAGGCAACATTATGAGTGTTATGTGGTTTTATATACAAAAAATAATAATACATTTTAGCCACCATTACAAAAAATATTGGATTTTTTCTCA
Source organism: Delia radicum (assembly GCA_021234595.1). Classification (NCBI taxonomy): domain Eukaryota; kingdom Metazoa; phylum Arthropoda; class Insecta; order Diptera; family Anthomyiidae; genus Delia; species Delia radicum. The sequence goes on from CM037854.1 coordinate 57,583,202, forward strand.
TACACTCATATAAATAAACCAGTAATAATAGCAAAAAAGCTATTAAAAATTAGTTAAAAATGACCTCGCACAAAAAAAAAACTGTTAAAATTAGCAGATTTTTTTACTAAATACAGTCGAACTTCCATAACTCGAACTTCTCTAACTCGAATTTTCTCTAACTAGAACTAATTAGGTTGGCAGTAGCGTTAAGAGAATGAATAACATACAATTCTTCTTCTGCAACTCGAACTTCCACAACTCGAAGTTCTCCATAACTCCAACGAAATACATACATACGAATTCTATAACTCGAATTTTACTGATTTTGATTCTTTGTGTTGGTTTGTTTATTTTGCTTTCTTTTGCTTGTTTAGCTGGTTTGTATATTTTGCTTGCTTTATTTCGGGGAAATCCCTTTTTGTACATGTGCTTCTTTTTGTTTGCGTAAGTATCAGTACTTTGCATAATATCATTCGCCTTAGATGATAAATGTTAAAATCGCATTTTATTTTATTATCATGGCAACTAAACATGTTTTAAAATGTTGTTTAATTGAAGAAAAATACAAACTAATAAAAGATGTCGAAGGTGGATTAAAGAAAAAGGATGCAGCTGATAAATATGGTATACCGACTAGTACGGTCTCAACGATTTTTAAAAATAGAGAATCAATTATCAACTCTTTCTGGATTTCGTCTACATAGTAAACGAGTTAAGACCCCAATATTCAAAAATATTGACAAAGCAGTCCTCGATTGGTTTACAGCAGCTAGAAGTCAAAACATGCCTATATCTGGAGAAACTATTTATCAGCCTTCCAGAAATGATATAGAAAATTCTTTCCGAACATTGATTTATATTTAAATACGAATGACACTACAACTGATGAGCACTATAAGGCTTTAAACAAGTTATTAATTTTTTACTGAAAATAACAAAAAAAAAAAAATAAATTTTCAGTCACTGATTTCAAAATATTTTACTTCATTGTAACTTGGTATGTAGTTTTCAGTTTTCAGTTTCCTGTTTTAATTAAAAAATTCAAACTATAAACACATGCTTGCAATTGATTAATTTTTAAAATTTTTTTCTGTAACTCGAAGTCTCGCGTAAGTCGAAGTTTTTTTTTGGGATAATGACGATTCGAGTTATGGAAGTTCGACTGTATTAGCAATATTATAATAGCAAAAATAAATCTGTTTAATTTACAAATATTTAGTTAATTGAGAGCTTCAAAATAATCAGCAAAAACATTTACTAAATATTAGTAGACAAAAAAATGATTAACAAATCGAAATTTTCAAAGAATTTTTTTTTTAGTTTTTTTAAATGCGAATAAAAGTCTGCCCATATGAAATCAGCAATCCACAATGCTTTAGTAAACATTTTTTGTTCATTTTAGCAAAATAAACTGTTATTTGCATTCTACTAAATTTGAGGTAAATATAGCAAAAATTTTGTTAATATTACAGTTTTTATTTACTGCAAATATTTAGTAAAAGTTTTTGCTAATTTTGTAGAGTGAAATGCTATTTTTAATTAACTCGAATATATAATATAATTTACATCGAATATAACTAAAATTTTGTAAAGTTAACAGATTTATTTTTGTTGTTCTTGTTTTATTAATATTTAGCAAAAAATTCTGCTAAACTTTGCATTTTTTTCTGCAAAGTAATTTTTAACTAATTATTTGTAGCTTTTCTGCTTTTATTTTTATTAGTGTACCAAATTAGAAAAATTTCAAAATAAAATTATTTTCGTAAAATAAACAATTTTTCTTTAATTTTACCGGCGTTTTCGTTGTTTTAAGGATAAAAGCTGAATAAAAATAATACTATAAAGTTTTATGATTTATAAAACTAAATTTCGATTGTCACAGCTGAATTGAGTGCTGTATTCAACAGCTACTACTGCGGTTTCAAAATAATTATAAAATTTTACTGGGTTATATAAATTCTTATCACTAATGCAAATTTATGGTTAGGCATATGAAGAATAAAAAAAAAAATTAATTCACATAAACACAAAATATTTATGAACTTATCTCAAACTGGAGTGGGAAAGACCAATCTTTCATTACCACGTAAGTGGTTAAACAATATAATGATAATTTGGCGTCAGCGTCAGCGCACAGTTGGATATATCACAAAATTTTTAGAAATTATTCGGCCATTCCTTACTTATTGGTCCGATTGCAATGACATTTGGAACCGGCGTCAGTGAAGTAATATCGAGCTTAAGAACCCATGGGGCGGTAATCTCACCACCACAATTAGGGAACTTTTTCTATATATAAAATTTTGAGTGCTCGGTATTTTTTTCTTTCTAATCTGATTTGCAAAAATTAATTTATTTGTAATCTGCTAGAAGATACTGACATGCTTACATATGTGGGTTATCTCTAATAGTACCCGAGATATTTCCATTTGAAAATGTGAAATTCCAAATTTGGCCCTACTCAGGTCCAGTTTTTTGTAAATGGCGGGACGAAATCGCGGCCAATGTCTTTTTTAAAACATTGGTTATTTAACTAAATAAATTCTAGATTAAATAAAAAAACTTAAAAGACTAATGCAATATCTTGTGCTACTCAAAAACTACATACTTTTAAAATAGAAATTAAAAAAAAAATTTAATTTTTGCGGGTTTTTTTTCCCCAAAAAGCACCATCAGTCTTCCACGTCCAGATAAATATTTTCTTTCACGCTATTCTGAAAGATCTTTTTATATAAAAGCGAGTAGTGTTAAAAAACCTTTTGATTTGTATATTCTTTGCCCTCAAGCCGCGTCTAAAGTTGCCACATTTTTAAGGCAAATATCAATTTTAACCCACTGTTAAAAATTGTGCACGCCTCCAATTAAGTAGCGGAGGCGGTTGTAGATACTCCAACATATAACTAATTTATTGGGTAAGTCTCTTTCCATCCCCGCTTTAAAAGCAGACATGATTGCCAAAATTAAAAAAAATCCCATTTTAGTGGGATTGCTTACTGCAAATCATAAATTCGGACACAAATTTCGCATTGTTTACTTAAAAGTCTATTTAAGTAAAAAAAACCATTGGATTATGTCTATTAATAAACTTTTATTGAATAAAGAAAATTTACATTCTAACAAAGACTGAAATTTTTACCTTCCTATTAGCATTTCCCAAGTTTTTGTTCTACCAATAGTTCTAATTGGGATTATTTTTTGAAATGTCGTAATCTACATTTAATTTCCTTTCCAACGATATCGAATACTTATAAATATGTCATCACACTTATAAATATGTCTTTGTATAGCAATACCCATTTAATTTTATCGAGGGGGTGTCGATGCTTTTTCCGATATTCGAGTCCGTTCGGTTTTTATGCCAAACCGTTCGGTTTTACTCTATGTTTTGAAATAATGCTCAAGGTATGTAGTATTCATTACAAGGTAATGAATGGAAAATATTGCTACGCGTAAAAATAATACATTACAAGGCATTACATTATTTTACAAAAATTGTTAATAAAATTCTCACCAAAAACCCGACAAAAATCGGACTTGGAAAATTCTTTAAAACTTGTTTCTTACACGCAGTTGTAGTTGGCTAAACTGCAGTTCTCCAGAAAAAAAAGTAGGTTGTCCCCTCTAGAATAAAAAAGAAAATGTTTTCCATTTTCGGTTAAGGGGGCCGGTCCGCAAAAACCGGTACGCGTAGTAACATTTAAGTAGTAACATCAAGAAATTAATTTCCTTGAGATTTTAAAAATTATATTATTTTTAGGATCGCCCTCTACACCCGTTTACAAATTTTTCCTGCAAAGCTATTTTCGAAAACAATTACAAATACATCGAAATTACAACAGTATATTTTTTTTTTGATAAAATTGCAAAATGGAAAAACTTAACTTAGCAAAGCCGCTAAACTGACTTTCGCATAGGAGAAAACCGGCCGAAAGCCTGTCACGCAGAAATCCTTTCCTCAGCGGAGCAGGGCTTTGGACAAACTGGAGGAGAAAACCCTTAAGCCAATACAATTTTTACTATCATCTCCACGCCGTTATCCCCGGGAAGGGCCAACGATAGCAACTAAAAAGTAATATTTTCATGTGAAATTCATTATTTTAACAGACTTTTACAAAAACCCCTAACAAAAACACTTTCTTCCCATTTGTGTATTTAAAATATATTTAAAATATCTCTAGAGGACCCTACGTACCATGGATCATTAAAATAATAGCATTTCTTAAATCTTTATGAAATTTCCTTCCATTTGAGTACCCACACTTATATGTGGGTACTCGGGGCCGAGGCCCCAAAAACCCAAGATGGAAATAAAATTTTCTTTTTTAATATTTTTTCATATTTTTCTTTTTTGAGGAACGCCCAAAAGTTAAATTGACAAGGCTCCCTTAAATGAAGTTATTGTTTAATATATATATAAAAGTGTTATAAATTAAATAAAAAGTGATAAAAAAGTGATTTATTTTTTAATTGTTTGCCCTCACGCAAAAAAAATATTGTTAAAGAAAAAAATAAAAAATGTAAAGAAATGTGAAAGAAAAATTTTAACAAAATACACGTGCTGTAGTATGATATAATCATAATATGTTGGCAATAATCATAATATGGTAGCAAATAACGATTATATCTTTTTCCATGATCATAATATAATAACTAGGACTATAATATGGTTATAGCGTAGATATTATGATTGCTACAAACATGTTATGATCATTGTAAATGTATTGTGAAATTGTTTTATTATTATTTTATTTTTCCTGACAAAATAAGACTTGTCGCTGAAAATTAGAAAGTTTAGTTTTGATTTATAAGATACTGAAATAAAAAATTTATGTAAAAATCACGACGAAAATAATGGTTTATATAACTCCTTAATGACACAAATCTCCTTCATCAGTGCAAAGACAATTTAATTACTTAAATTATTTTACAATAAGTTTATTTAAATGGGTAAACTATTAAATAAATATACGTTTGTGCTATAAAAAAAAAAATACATACACTGATAATAATTCATGCATAACAATACCAATAAATGTCAAAATAACAAAAAAAAAACCAATATAAAATAAACCAATAATTGTTCATTTTACGAAAGTTTTTGTTGTTTTGACATTATTTTCGTATTTTTAGCATGGATTATTATGAGTGTATCTTTTTAATCCAGCTTCAACAGAATGCTGGGAGAATAATGTAGGAATTATATTATGATAATTTATAAACATTTCCATAACTATAATATGATCATGTTGAGAACTATTTGGAATCATAATATGGTTGTAACAACCATAGTAACATGGTTGTCGCAATCATAAATCCAAAAATGTATGATGCTCTTCGAATAGTTTTGCCCCAACCGTGTTTTTTCTTTTTATGTTATAACCAAGAAAAACGGCTACATTCAAGAGTATTCGAAATACTTAAACTTTTAGACAAGTAATTGCTTCAATATTGTGAAATTAAATTCAAAATGTTAAAAACTTGTTATCTCTTTAAAATCTACGGTAGTTGAGATTTTGTTTCATTATAAAAATGTTTTTTAATATTTGATGATTTTGCAATTTTAATACAAAACATTTTTTGTTATTAAAAAGTAGGGCGTTTAAATTGAAAAATGAGAAATTTCTAATTCCTTACAGAATCTTGAAAACATCCTTGAACATTATACTCAAATAAAGTCATGAATTTCGTAAATCTTAAAGCTATAAAAAGTTTTTAACATTTTAAGTTCGATTCCATGGTATTGAGACAAAAATGTTCGAAAAAAACTGGGAGTTCAATGAAAATAAAAAACTCACCATTTGATTCTGAAACTATTTCAATATTTGTGATCAGCGTGACAAAATTATGAGAAATTTATGAGTTTCTAGTGGAGGTCCTTCGAAAAAATTCAAATTTGTCGAATAGTGTATTTTATTAAAATAGAAGAGATGAGAATTTTTCAACACTTTTCATAATTAACAACAGTTAAGAAGGGATTTTAACAAAATTTTACTAATTTATTAATGACCAGTGTTAAAAAACTCTCAACAATAACGAATAACTTATTGACACCAACGATGTCCAAGAGTTTGTATAAAAAATTAAAATTTAACTATTAACAAGAATATTTTTTTTGGGAACACATTCCAATTGCTACATAACAATAAAAATGTTAACCAAATAAACTAACCTGGTTAACAAGCTACCAAGTAGTAAATTTTGAAAAAAACGTTGGTGGTCTACACAAACAAATCATAAACGAAAAAAATGAAAAAGCGATCTTCAAAAAAATGACTCTAACAAACATACATAAATCGATTATAAAGTAGTTATGTATTTCAGAAAACATACCAAGGAGAAGACCATAATGTTACTGTAGCACAGTTTAATAGCAATCTTTAACAAAAATCTTCTATTGACTCATACTCCACAACCACCATCAACATCTTTATACCACCACCACCACTCACTCATAACTTAACTTATCATAATCATTATGTTCCAAAATGAATGGTTAAGGTAACAAACACACAAGAAAAAATAAACTCCAAACTGAAAATAAAAAACTCCCATGATAAAGTAAATATTAGTTAATTATGTACACTCACACAGCTTTATATTTAAAAAGATTAGGATGACATTTATATAAAAATTTAATAACACTACGGTAAAAAAACCACTGGTTGATATACTTGTTATTTTAAATCTTTAAAAAAGGAAGTATTGCAGATTTATAGAAAAAAATATGCTTAATTAAGAAATTTTTGTGAGTTTTTCTGCTTTAAAGCGCCCTCTGATGGATATAAAGGGTGATTTTACAGCAACTTTCATTATGGCAACACTGTTTTGGCCTCTCAGCTGGTTTCGTGTAACATGTAACTGTTAAACATGTTCAGTTTGGCCTATAATTTAACTATTAATCGACTTTCAAATGAAGATAATTGAATTTTATTATCAGAATTCATGCTCGGTTAAGAAAGTGCATCGTGCACTTCTTCCAATTTATGATCAGTTTGGGCGACCTTCTGAGGCGGCTATTCGAAATCTAAATTTCGTACCAAATTTACATTATTGTACATTAAACCACCAACACCAACACCTGTATCCGCCAGTGTTGTTGATGACCTTGAATCATCGATTCGGAGCCGTTCGCAGCAATTGGCGCTACGTGGAAAATTTTTCGGAAGTATATGGGTGTAAAACCTTTTAAAATACAGCTGGTGTAAGAATGAAGCCACACGACCTACCACAACGGCTAACTTTTGGTGAATTCGCACTGGCAAAGTTGGATGAAGATCCACTTTTTTTATCGGAAAATTGTGTTCAGCGACGAAGCTAATTTCTGGTTAAATGGATACGTGAACAAGCGAAATTGCCGTATTTGGTGTGAAGAGTAGCCAGAAGCATTCAGAAAAATTTACTGTTTGGTGTGGATTTCGGGCCGGTGGCATCATTGCACCGTACTTTTTCAAAGACGACGAAGGCAGGAACGTTACTGTGAATGGTGAGCGCTACCGTGCGATGATTACAAATTTTTTTTGCCCAAAATGGAAGAGCTGGACTTGAGTGACATGTGGTTTCAACAAGACGGTGCCACATGCCACATAGCACGAGAAATAATGGCCCAATTGAGAGGTGAGTTCGGTGAACAGTTTACTTCATGTATGGGCCGGTCAATAGGCCACCTAGATCGTGCGATTTAACGTCTTTAGACTATTTTTTGTGGGTCTATGTTAACGCTCATGTCTATAGGGACAAGCCCGCTACGGTTGACGCAATGGAAGCAAATATTGAAGAATTTATTCGTGAGATACCGGACGATATGTTGGAGAGAGTAAGCCCAAATTGGACCCAGCGTATGAACTATTTGAGGCGTAGATGCGGTCAACATTTACATGAAATCATCTTTAAACATTGAATTATATAGATCGTTCTATCAACTCAAAGAAAGATTTCAAACATTTCTCTAAATTTTATGTGTTTTTTTTAATCAAATCCGAAAGCTTTTAAAAATTCACCCTTTATTAGCAACCAAAGTTGAAACTTTAACATCATATAAATAGTGAACTGTCTGACATTTCAAAAACTTAAATTTTTTTTTAATTTTGTGAACGAATATTTATTCCAAAGTACAAGAAATATTGGTCTTTGATTTTAAAATATTTGGAAAAAGATCGTGGTTTTTGAGCATTTTTTAAAATTGTTTATCAGTTTAGTAGGTAGTATTTTAATAGCAAACCATCCATTTTTTATGTTTTAAGTGCAAATGGAATACATTTTGGAATATTTTAGACTTGTGTATTTGAAAAATGCGTAGTCCGATCTTTAGGTTTTTCAAAAACTTTACACTATTGATGTACGAGTTTCAAGTGGAAAAATATTTTCTAAAGGTCCATCAAAAAAGCAAAAACTTTAAGTTTTCATATAATTATTTGGCAACTCTGGATAACAATTTTCCACAATTAATATATTCACGATTGAAGGAAGTTTTTTTTTTTTTGTATTTTTAAAACACTTTATCATCTTTAAGCAGTAAAATAATAAAGCGGTTTAGAAGTACTGGGTCGAAAAAGGAACACTGTGTCAATAATGAGTTAATAGTCCCCTTAATGCGCAATCAAAAATGAGTAAAAATGCATTAATGAAATTTTTATTTTTTTACCCATCGAGTGGCTCCTCTTGCTAGAGAAATTATTGTTTAAATTTAATATTTTTAACTCGGAGGAGTCTGGGGGGGAGAACTAGTGAAAAATCTGTGAGTTTTTTCTTACATTAATCTCATTTTTGTTAAGTTTTATTTTCGAAATGTGTAAATACTTTGTATGGTTTCTTAAAAAAAAACTGTAATCCGGAGGCAAAAGATTCAATCAAGATTTTGCATTCAGCTACTAAATTGTTATTTACATTGCTAATAATTTTCGTAAGAATCGGTCCATATTTGAGGTCAGAATTTGCAAGACCCCGACTAGGATAAGACAAAAATTCACAAAAGTAATTTTCAAAAGTGAACAACAAAAAAAGAGTATGTTTAGGAAAAAGCTTAAAATAAGGGGCACAAGGGAAAAGTAGCCCCTTTAACGGCCTGACCAAACTGTTTTATCTATAAATCTGAAATTTAAAAAATGCTTTCATTTTCGTATGGGCTAATTTAATAAAAAAATGTTTTTTTTTGGAATGTACAATACGAACGAGGTTAACATGGGGTTTCAATGTGAACAAGTGATCCCTTAAACATTTTTCTCAGACCACTGAAGCTAGAATCTTGGAATCTTTCACAACCAAGCCATTAGATAAAACGCACACAGAAAAATTAAGTGCCAACCGAATAGAAAGTTGTATTTTGGTATATACAACCAATAAATTCAGTTAGCACAACCATTTTTAAAAGTGATTTCTAAATATTTTGGTTGTTGCAACTAAAATTCAGTTGTCCTAACCAAATTTTTTTGTGAGAACCAATATTCAGTTATATCAACCGATTTTAGTATTAGTAACCGAATTTTAGTTGGCAAATGGTAAAATTTTTCTCTGTGTGCGCTATTTTTAAGAATTTTTACCGGCAGGGGTCACACAAAGTGTTCTTTTTGTTATAACCCTTAAGTCAAAATATATAATTAGTGTCAGTCTGTGTAAGTGTTACCCTGTTGTATATACAAATTATATAAGTATGTCGAAATATTTTGTATGTATTTTGAACATATTTCTTATTCTTTATTTCCATTGGTATTTACTGATATTTGAAATTTGATGGTTGTTGTACTTTTTTCGAACCAAAAATTAAAAAAAAAAAAAACAGATTCCCACATTCCTGCTGTGTTCATAATGGCCGCCTTTCGTGTGGTTATATATCATAATCTTAACAACTCTTAACAAGCTAAAAAAGTAACAAAAACTACATGCACCACCATTCAATGTTAACTCTTACATTTGAAGTCTTCAAATTAAGGCTTAAAGATAAAAGTCAATAAAAAATTTCGCATATATTTTAGAAAAAAAAGTGAAACAGACTTTGGAATAATCCTTTATATTTCTCCATATTTTTAAGGCAGCCATTGTTATTTTTACTTAAGGAGTTTTTATGATTTATTTTCTTGGCAGTTAAGAATTTATGAATTCTTTTTTTGTAATCATTCGATCATGGTTACAAAAAGTGATATTTTACCAATACAAGGCATGTATTTACGAAAATAACAAACATAAATTTAATATAATTCACGTAAAACTAACCTAAAATAGGTCACAATGAACCAATACTGTGGAACTTTGTTTACATTTCCCTTGAGAAGCATCTCTCACATCTTTCGAAATTTATGAAGATTATTCTAAGAATATTATACTACTTTTGGTAAACACTATAGGGAGTTTTTAAAATCTTTTGACACACCTTTCAGATAAAGGTCTTTCAAATTGTATTTAACTTGGTATATTAGGAGATCAATGATATATCACAAATGATATTTTAAAATTTGATTAACTTTTTGTTTACACATACCAATGGAGCCCATAACACATCCCCATATTCAGTTTTTCCAATTTTAAAAAAAGTTGCGATTTTTTTAACATTTTTAATTTTCAAAAATTAAAAAATCTTAAAAGTATATAATTTGGAAGAGCTCTGTATTTGAAAGTAGTGATCGGATTTCTCTGATTCAAAAAGCATTAAATTTATATGGTCACTCTTATGAAATAAAAGAAAAAACATGTTAAACAATATATTTATAAAAAACATAAACACTGTTGTATTACAGTGAACTCTCAAAAACGTGAACTAATTTTTGCAAGGTGTGTTCCCGTTTCTGATTTTGTTCACGTTTGTGATTGGAATTTTTTTTTTTTAACTATTTTACTACAGAATTGAACCATTTAGAATAAATTCGATTCCAAGTACTTCAGAACCAACCAGTATATTGATTACTTAAAAAAACATATATATATTAGAGCGACTCAAGTTGTATGGAAGCGAAATTCGTGCAAGGTGTACCTCCCTCAAAATGAACATTGGTATTTTTTATGATGACATTTAAAATATTTCGGCTTTAGCTTTGACCTCTCGTAAGCTGGACCATTTTGAAAAAGGGTCCATTTTTGCATGTTTTGTTAATTTAAGAATCTGTTTCCTTACCTACATATACAATATGGGTATCATAAGAAAGGTTTTTTAAGCGGCGTCCAACTGTATATACAATTTGTCCAAGGACGATCATCCATGTCCTTTTTTTAAGGATATTCTGCAAAAAAAAAAAACGGTTGTTGAATTTTTTGTTCGGGGTTGTTTGTAGTAAAAATGCCAAATTAACATATTTTAATCTTTAGTTGATTTAATTAAATATGGAAAAAAATGATCCACGACTTTTTGGCGGCATATTCTTTTTTTAATTTGCGAAAAAAATATGCCGCCAAAAAGTCGTGGATCATTTTTATTTTTCTTTTTTTAGTCCTATTGACTAAGCTAGTTGCTTTTGGTGTCGGTAATGTCTTCTCTCGATTTATAACGAGTTTTCTCAGAGACCGCACTATACGTGTTGTTTTAGATGGGGTCTCATCAAACGAGTTTCAGCTAAATTCAGGGGTACCGCAAGGTTCTGTTCTTTCTCCTACCCTTTTTCTTATTTTTATTAATGACCTTCTTGGTCAGACCATCAACCCTATCTACTCTTTTGCAGATGACAGCAACATTTGTCATTCATTTTCATTCGATCACAGGCCAAGCTCTTTGGAGATGGAGGGCATGCGGCGGAACATGAATGACACACTCAATCAAGACCTTTCTACAATCTCCGAGTGGGGTCGCGCGAATAAGGTCGATTTTAATGCACGCAAGACCCAATGTTGTATGTTAACCCACAGACGGGCTGTGGAATTGACATTGTCATCTGTAACTATGGATAGTATAGGTATTGAGGAATCGGATACTCTTGATGTTCTGGGCATGAGAATACAGTGTGATGTCCGTTGGAATAAGCACGTATTTCAAGTGTCGAAAGAGGCATTCAAGTGTCTCGGTTTTCTAAAACGGCGCAAGACTTACTTCACTCCATCCGATCTCCTTACTATTTATACCAGCTATATCCGGCCAAAAATGGAATACAACTCTCATATATGGGCAGGGGCTCCATTGTCTATTCTGAAGCTTCTGGACCGTGTTCAGGGGAGGGCGGTGAAGCTTATCAATGACAGTAGTGTATCCAACTCTATTGATTCATTGGAGCATCGTCGGAATGTGGGTTGTGTGACACTTTTCTATCGATATTACCATGGGAGATGCTCATCTGAGATAAGTGAACTTATTCCACGAGCCCGAGTTTTTATTCGTAATACTCGCTTATCTAGTAGAGCACATCCGTTTGTAGTTGATTGTCCTGTGTTTCGCACAACGCATTACAGAGAAAATTCGTTTTTTAGTCGAACGATTCGTATGTGGAACAAACTTCCCGCAGAAGTCTTCCCTGTTACTTACAATTTAGAAAAATTTAAATCAAATATCTACAAACACTACTCCCTCTTTCCTCCTTCCCATACCTTATTTTCTTGATCAATACAATGCACTGCATGAGTTGGGGGCATCCCCTGAGTATTGGTTAAATTATAAAAAAAAAAAAAAAAGAGCACCGTGTAAAATGCATCTAATTTGCAAAAATCTAAATTATTTACATACAAAGAAAAAATTTGATACCCATATTGCCCTATTTAAAACGAAGAGTTACCACCCCATTGCATTTTTGTCAAAGCGCGAACTAGCACGAACTTCAGAAAAACCTGAGACCCGTATTTAATTAAATCGACTAAAGATTAAAATATGTTAATTTGGCATTTTTATTACAAACAACCCCGAACAAAAAATTCAAAAACCGTTTTTTTACAGAATATCCTTAAAAAAAGGACATGGATGATCATCCGTGGACAGTTGGACGCGCTTTAAAAAAATCTTTCTTATGATACCCATATTGTATATGTTGGCATGGAAACAGATTCTAAAATTAACAAAACATGCAAAAGTAGACCCATTTTCAAAATGGTCCAGCTCACGAGAGGTCAAAGCTGGAGCCGAAATGGTTTAAATGTCATCATAAAAAAGCCAAGGTTCATTTTTAGGAGGGTATATCGAGCACTTTTTTTGGTGAGTCGCTCTAATGTATATAAAAAGATTTTGAATATTTTGCTCCTGAAAAATTCTTAAATTCAAACTTACATTTTTAGACAAAATTTTTAAATATTCAAATATTAATAAGGTATCCAATTATGGGGTACCGCCAGCAATTCAAATATCGAAATTCTAGAAAGATATCAATCAAAAACCTTAAGATTAATCCTTGATGCACCGTGGTACGTGAGAAATGTTGTGATCAAACGAGATTTATCGATTTCATCTGTTCGAGATGAAGCCAGAAATATAAGCGAGAGGTATTTGCATAGGCTAAGTAACCACGTTAATCCTGTGGCGATATCATTGCTAGACAGTACCAATGAAACTAGAAGACTTAAACGAAATCCCTTTTCGTAACTAAGATCCATTATTACTTAAAAAAATTTCTTTCACGACTGTAATTAAATCTTATATAAATGACTAATTTAATTTTTATTTTTCATGTTATGTTATGTATCTCATTGGAGTTACATAACCCCTGTTATGTATAAAATTTAACAAATTTGCTTATTATAGATTGTAAATAAAGAATGAATTTATAAAAAATATTAATAAAAAATATTAATATTTTTAGAAAATTTTCCTATTAGGAAACTTTCCGATTCTGGCACTTTTTTAAATAGACCAAATTCAGAATCTAAGACAATTTTTGCAATTTTTTAACAGTTCTTAATTTCTAATACATTTACTATAAAAATAACTGCTAATTCTATTTAAATTGAATCTATACGTTTTAAAATAATTTTGATATAAAAAAATTGTAAATTCGGAGATACAGGAAAAGAGTTAAATAGTTTTTCTGTTCACTATAGAAAAGGTGTTTACTACAAGAACGTGGTGAAATTATTATTCGAGGATTCCCCAAATTACTAAAATATTTAAGAAAAAGAAACATTTCTTATAAAAAAATGTGTTCACGTTTTAGAGCTATTGAACATAGTTCACGTTTTGGAAAAGTCAATGTTAAAAAAAAGTGTTCATGTTTCTGGGACGTTCATGTGACTGGATGTTTACGTTTCTGCGAGTCCACTGTATACAAATTCCATTTTTAGATGTACTTTCGAAATTGTTCTTGACATTTAAAATTTTTTACACATGTATAAATCGAAAACTTGACAATTTTTATATAAAATTAATATTAAATTAATTTATATAAAATTTCTGAATGTCATCTAGTTTTATCGATTTTTTGGAAAAAAAGTGTTAAGCATATGCAATTTTTGGACGCATTTTTTGGCAAATTAAATTTAATAAATCACGTTTTTGTATTGTTAATACACTGCGTATCATAACTATAGCCGCACTATATTTTTCGTCATATTAGAGACTTATTACGGTTTCTTAAAGTGATACAAATGTAATTAAATCATATATATATTTGTTAAATTAAGTTCTTTATTTATTTCCAAAAAAAAACATAATGCGGAAAATATGAATTCAAAAACTCAAAATTTTAGCATTTTTAGAAAATTTGAAATTTAACTGAAAGTTATGCGAAAAAAGCGACCGGACAATTTTTTACGCAATTTTGGAATGAATCAAAATGGATACGCCGATAAAAAAACAGAGCTACGAGGGCGGATCAATAAGTCCGTGACTTTTCAAACTTCCCTCGTAGTTATATGAAATACAGCAAGTACCACATGTCAAACTTTGAGCAAGTTCCCCCATTTACTTTGCGTTTAACAGTTGTTCAAAACATACAACCTCGGGGATTTTTTTTAAAATGGAAAAAAGTGAAATTCGAGTGCCCATTAAAATTTTTTTTTTGCAAAAAAAAAACGTCAATCAAACCAAGGAAAAGCTTGATAAATACTATGGGGACTCTGTACCATCGATTTCAATAGTAAAAAAAGTGGTTTACTGACTTTCGTTGTGGTCGCACAAGTACAAATGACGCCGAACGTGCTGGACGGCCAATTGAGATCAATACACCCGAAAATGTCGAAAAAATCCACGATATGGTATTGGCCGATCGAAGAGTAAAAGTCCGTGTGATTGTTGATGCCATAGGCATTTCATATGGCAGTGTAGTTTTGATTTTAAATGAAAAAAATCGAATCTGCAAGATGGCTTCTGCGTTTGCTCTCAATTGACCATAAACGTAATCATGTGACAATTTCAAAGTAGACTGCTCTCCGGGTGAACCGGGACCGAGGTAGACCAAGGTAAGTTTGTCGGCCAATAAGGTGATGGCAACAGTTTTTTGGGATGCACGCGGGACAATCCACATGGATTGCCTTCAAAAGGGGAAAACAATAAACTGCGAATATTATGACAACTTATTGGACCGATTTAAAGAAAATTAAAAAAAAACGACCCCATATGGCCAACAAAAAAGTTCTTTTTCATCAAGATAATGCACGGGTAAACACGTGTGCAGAATCAGTGGCAAAATTCCATGAATTGGGCTACGAATTGGTACCTCTTTCTCCGGATTTAGCCCCTAGTGACTATTCCTATTTCCTATTTCCAAACCTAAATAAATGGCTCGGTGGAAAGAGATTTAGCTCCAACGTTGAAATTTTTGATCAAGCAAATGCCTATTTTATGGACCTCGAAAAATCCTATTTTTTTTGGAAGGGATGCAAAAATTGGAAAAACGTTGAACTAAGTGTATTGAGCTAAAAGGAAAAATATTTTTTTTTTTTCAAAAAAAAACTGTGTTTCATTCAAAAAGTCACGGACTTATTGATCCGCCCTCATATATACGAGATATAAACTGCAATTCTATGAAAACCGTTTCGAAGATAGCTAATGGAACTCGCATAAAATTTTCAAAATCTTCAACTAGAAGAGCCTAAAAATTATCTGAAAGCTAAACACAAAAAAAGCTTATGACGGAACCAATGTTATTTTTCGTCACAAATAAGCTCGTGTTTAGTTTACAAAGACAAAATTGCAAACAAACTGGAAAAAAACTATTTAGCAAATAAGTGATTTTCGGAATTTTTGCACTATCACAACTTATTTTTTTTTTATTTTTTCTTATGCAAGTTATTAGTTTAGACAAAAATGCATCAAAGAAAGAAACAAAATTACAAAAAAAAAAACACAAACATAATAAGTGGAAATAAGTTAAATATTATTTGTTTGCAAAAAATAATTTTTTAAATTAGCTTACAAAATTTTCTTTGAAAAGGAACACAAGCTGTTTTATGACAATGTAATAACCAGGGCAACCAGAAAAATGCTCTAAAAAATCCATTTTATTCCCATAAAACATTACCCAAAAAATGGAAATTTATGCAAATAAAATTTAAAATATATGCTCTGAAAAACAGATTTCTTCATAAATTCGTATTTTAAAATTTATTGTTTATTAAAGTCGAAGTATATTTTGTGAAATTTGTTTCAATTGCTAACAAAAAATGAGATTAAAGATTATTTTGTAGCAAAATCTGAATATTCTTAAAACATTAAACTCAAAAACAGGAAAACAATTTATTGTATATCCAAAATTGATGTTGCAAACCCCAGAAAATATAAAATTTTAAAAATTTACAAAATTTTATTTTTCGAAAAAAAAGGAAAAAGAAAGCAATTAAAAAATATCATCTGCAGGTTTGTTCTAGAAACTACTAAAATATGCTAAAAAATAAAATTTTTTTTTCAAAAAATGCTCTTAAGATCAAAATATTCAAAAATTTGCAAAAATATGCTATTGAGAGCAATATATGCAAAAATATGCTCTAACAAATCGATGCCAGAATTCATGAATTATTCTGAAACGGATAAATCTCTTATAAATTTTTCAATATAACGCATAAGAAAAAACATGATGCAGCATATTTTTGGTTGCCCTGGTAATAACTTTGGTACAGCTTTTTAAGTGATATGCTTGCAAATATTTTAAGGCACTACTAATTGTAGATTTCGAAAAATTTACGCTACACACGTCAGTAATCTTCCAAAGACTTCTCATGAAATAGCATGACGTGGTAATAAACAATAAGGCGTTAAACTTACTTAGCTAGCTTTGATTTTGTGGCCTCGTGTTACTTTCCCCATATCCACTTTCATTTATTCCAAAATTGCGGATACATTGTCGGTCGCATATTTTTCGCACAACTTTCACCCAAATTTAGTCATTTTTTTAAAGGACTCAAATTTGAGTTCATTATGAAATTTTCGCATTTAGTTTTGTTTGAAAACTAATAAGGAAGTTAATTTAATAAATAAGATTTAGATCTGATTTGAAAACTTCGTTTTGAACTCGTTATAATGATTCAAATCAAAGTGCGGTTATAGTTAGGAAACACTAGGAAATACATTTAAAGGCCGTGTTTTGTCAATTTTAAAAGTTGATGGCTTGTATTTGCATAAACAAAAGGAACATTATAACACTTGAAGAAACCGCAATAAATTTCATTAGCTTATTTCTTAAACTTTAAATATGACGAACAATTTAGTGCGGCTATAGTTATGACACCCAGTGTAGTGTGTTCTGAATTTTAAATTGATTTAAAACCTGTTCAAAATATAAAAATTACAAAGTATACAAAAAAACACAAATTTTTGTGTGGAAATAATTGATAAGGTTTTTTTTTTTTTTTTTAATCAAGAAATTTAGATGGCATTCGCGTCACGAAAAAGGGAAATTTAATTTTATGGACATAATTTTAAACTTTCGATTTATTGAACTTAAAAAACATTTGAAGAAAAATGCGTTTTTTGGCATTAGTGTGAAAGAAGACAATCGCAAAAATCGCATGCTTTTGGAATCTGCGAAATCCGATGACAACTGTCGAGTATACGACCCTTCAAATTTACCTACCTACTTTAGGGATTTTTTGAATTTTTAAAAACTTAAAAAAGTGAAAAATCGCGTATTTTTTAAAAACTGAAGAAAAGAATATGGTGATATGTTATAGAGAATACATATTTTGAAAATGAAGAAAATCGTAAGGTCAAAAATGGCAATGTTTGTTTATCTTTTGCAGAAATTAGCTATTTTGTTGAAAACAGAGTACGTTAGACTGGGGACCATTCGCCACTTTTTTGTTTGAAGCGCTATCTTTAATTAGCAAATACATTTTTTCCAAAAATTATTTTTAATCTTAAGACTTACACATTCTGGCTTTAAATGTTCATTTGTTTTTGTAAGAAAACTTGTCTTTAAGTTACGAAAACTATATTCAGTTGTACGCAGGGTTAAAGTACTAAAGAAAAAAATATTATAAATACCCATATTACATATATAGTGGACCCAGAATTGCCAAATTTTTGATTTGTTTAAAATATATGGCAAAAGGCTCTTTTGGAAAAGTTGCATAAAAACCAAACGGTTTCAAATAACTGAAAAATCTCCGACAACCCCCGTCGATTAAATTTAATTTCTTAAAACAACTAAAATTCCATAATAACAAGCCAGATAACAAGCCAGAATAACAAAAATACTTGAAAATCTTTGGGCATACGTCTTTTGTACACCAGAGAATGTGTCTTCAAAGTTCCGGCAAAGGTATATATACTCATATATAGTCATATATATAATTCATAATCACATCATTTTATAGCTGATCCGAAAAATGGCATACATAACCTTATCTCATTAGAGACCCCATGGGATCTCATCTGATATAGTTTGATGCCAAAAGTTTTGATAAAATTTGATATAACTTCATAAAACTCAATTTTGATTCACATTCCAAAAAATAATGAAAATTTAAATATAAGTCAATGAATTGGAAAATTAAACGTGATTTCAATTTGACTAATATGTGATACCATATACACTCAAAAAAATAAGTTAGTAGAAAAGTTAGTAAAACGTCTTGTAAATCAGGTATACTATTTTTTGCTAAAATCATGTTTTTAGCTAAAATTTTTGTTATATTTATTCAGCACTTATTTTGCTAAAAAAAATTGTGCTGATAAGCACATTAATAGTGTGGACGACAACTAGATTGAAAGATATACGCAGAATGAAGCAGATGTCGCGGCATGTCAAGATGTAGTAGAGAAGAGGAAAATGATACTAAAAAGTACAACTCTAATAAGACATACAAGAAAATCAACCATGGAAGACTTTTGTATCTGTTTTTCCTACATAAAACAAAATTGAGGATTAAAACAACTTAAATTTTGCGTTGTCACCGACTTGTGAAAATAATTGTCTATTAATTAAATAAAAGACAAAATAAAATATTTAAATTTAAATTTAATATGTATTTCTAAACTAAATGTTTATAGATTAATAATCTAGTGTGGTCAAACTGCAAACAAACATATACAGACATGTAGACAGAGTAAAGCGAAAGACAAAGACACACATCTTAGGTAGATTTTTATGGTCCCTTTTTCTTATTGCAAAAAGGGTTGTTTTTTTCGTTTCGTTTGTTTTTGTTTATTTTTTCGTTTCGTTTCTATAATTATCTTCGGCAGTTGCGTCCTTTAAAAGAAAGCATCATTTAGACAACCATTGATGTAAGTAGTTGAAAGAAAATTTTTGTTATGTTATATATATTTATTTCTATATATTTTCAGATATTAAATTAATTCATGTCGTCAATGTGGGAAAATAAAAATTTTTATTTTTCGTAATTATTGTAAATTATTTTTAAAAGGTTCACAAAAATATGTTTTATTATTTTCAGCAAATAAATTAACTAAATTACAAGTTTTCTACAATTTTTTTGCGTTTTTTTTCAGTCTACTAAAATTTAGCAAAAATTTATTTTTTTCAGTCTACTAAAATTCAGCAAAAAAATTATTAATTTTAGCAAGGCTTTTTTATTTCTAATCCACTTAGAAATTCAATCAATTACATTGCGTTTTTAATTGGAAAATGTTTTAAAATTTCTTATGAGAACCTATTTAGTGTAAAAAAATTGTGTGGAGTGTTGCGTTATTTCTTTTGGATTTTGTTAGAAATTTTGATATAAAGTCAAATTTAGTTTTTTTGAAACAAGAGGATATATAAATTTTTCTAATAACTGTAGCATATTTTTACTATAAATAAACATTTTGTAATATCTTAATGCATTCAAATATGGAACTCATGCTTTATTTAATATAACTGAAAGTCCTCGGTTAAGACGAAATATTTCTCACAGTGCCACAAACAAAATTTCATATATTTTTTTTTGAATTAAAGTAAACAGTTTAGTTGTATTGAGCTAAAACTGATCCATAACAATGCCTATTTAATATAATCGAGGGTGTGTCTGAATTTTTCCGATATTCCCAACCGTTTGTGTCAACTCTGGGTCCACTATATAGGCAATATGGTTATCAACATTTTTGTTTTCTTACAAAAACAAATGAATATTTAGCCATAATTTTTAAAAGTATATTTTCACTGTCAAACTGTATAATTAATTTTTCTAAAGTATATTTGCAATTAACTTGCAGCAATACCCTATGGGGAATGGGACTGAACCTGCGTGTGCCACAGGATCGGTCCCTTCGTGCCAGAGACCGGTCCTCTGCTAAACCCTACCCTAAACTCAAAAAAATAAGTTAGTACAAAAGTTAGTAAAACGTCTTGTAAATCAGGTATACTATTTTTTAGCAAATTTTTTTGCTAAAATCGTGTTTTCAGCTAAAATTTTTGTTATACTTATTCAGCACTTAACTGTTTTATACTAATGCTTTACTAATATACTAATGTTTTACTAATTAATTTTGCTAAAAAAAATTGTGCTGGTAAGCACATTAATAGTGTGGACGACAACAAGATTGAAAGATATACGCAGAATGAAGCAGATGTCGCGGCATGTCAAGATGTAGTAGAGAAGAGGAAAATGATACTAAAAAGTAAAACTCTAATAAGACATATAAAAAAATCAACCATGGAAGACTTTTGTATCTCTTTTTCATACATAAAACAAAATTGAGGATTAAAACAACTTAAATTTTGCGTTGTCACCGTCTTGTGAAAATAATTGTCTATTAATAAAATAAAAGACAAAAGAAAATATTTAAATTTAATATGTATTTCTATAATAAATGTTAACAGATTAATAATCTAGTGTGGTCAAATTGCGAACAAACATATACAGACATATAGACAGAGTAAAGCGAAAGACAAAGACTCACATCTTAGTATGGTTCCTTATTCTTATTGCAGAAAAAAAGGGTTGTTTTTTTCGTTTCGTTTGTTTTTGTTTATTTTTTCGTTTCGTTTCTATAATTATCTTCGGCAGTTGCGTCCTTTAAAAGAAAGCATCATTTAGACTACACTCAAAAAAAAAAAGTTTGTAAAGTCAGCAAAAAATTTTGCTGAGTGAGCAAAATTTTAGTCAGTAGGATGCTTGCAAAAAAGTTGCTAATGTCAGCAAAATCTTTTGCTGAAAATCAGCGAACTGATTTTTAGCAACAAAATTTGTAGATTCAGCAAAAGTTTTGCTAACACTTAGTAGATTAGAAATAAAAAAGCCTTGCTAAAAATTAATAAATTTTTTGCTGAATTTTAGTAGACTGAAAAAAACGCAAAAAATTTGTAGAAAAATTGTAATTTAGTTAATTTATTTGCTGAAAATCATAAAACATATTTTTGTGATTCTTTTAAAAATAATTTACTATAATAACGAAATATAAAAATTTTCATTTTCCCACATTGACGACATGAATTAATTTAATATCTGAAAATATATAGAAATAAATATATATAACATAACAAAAATTGTCTTTCAATTACTTACATCAATGGTTGTCTAAATGATGCTATCGTTTAAAGGACGCAACTGCCGAAGATAATTATAGAAACGAAACGAAAAAATAAACAAAAACAAACGAAACGAAACGAAAAAACAACCCTTTTTGCAATAAGAAAAAGGAACCATAAAAATCTACCTAAGATGTGTGTCTTTGTCTTTCGCTTTACTCTGTCTACATTTCTGTATATGTTTGTTTGCAATTTGACCACACATATAAACATTTAGTTTAAATAAATAAATATTTTATTTTGTCTTTTATTTAATTAATAGACAATTATTTTCACAAGCCGGTAACAACGCAAAATTTAAGTTGTTTTAATCCTCAATTTTGTTTTATTTATGAAAAAGAGATACAAAAACTTCCATGGTTGATTTTTTATATGTCTTATTAGAGTTGTACTTTTTAGTATCATTTTCCTCTTCTCTACTACATCTTGACATGCCGCGACATCTGCTTCATTCTGCGTATATCTTTCAATCTGGTTGTCGTCCACACTATTAATGTGCTTACCAGCACAATTTTTTTTAGCAAAATTAATTAGTAAAACATTAGTATATTAGTAAAGCATTAGTATAAAACAGTTAAGTGCTGAATAAGTATAACAAAAATTTTAGCTGAAAACACGATTTTAGCAAAAAATTTTGCTAAAAAATAGTATACCTGATTTACAAGACGTTTTACTAACTTTTCTACTAACTTATTTTTTTGAGTGTACCATTGATGTAAGTAGTTGAAAGAAAATTTTTGTTATGTTATATATAATTATTTCTATATATTTTCAGATATTAAGTTAATTCATGACATCAATGTGGGAAAATGAAAATTTTTATATTTCGTAATTATTGTAAATTATTTTTAAAAGAATCACAAAAATACGTTTTTATGATTTTCAGCAAATATATTAACTAAATTACAATTTGTTTACAATTTTTTTGCGTTTTTTTCCAGTCTACTAAAATTCAGCAAAAAATTTATTAATTTTTACCAAGCCTTTTTTATTTCTAATCTACTAAGTGTTAGCAAAACTTTTGCTGAATCTACTAATTTTGTTGCTAAAAATCAGCTGGCAACTTTAACATGGGCTTGTCATATGAGTGGGTCATTTGTCCTGCTTTAAACCACATAGTGGCATGCCACAGGACTAACCAAAGATGGGCATAAAAATAAACGAAAACTAAACAGCTTCCAATGGGTAAAATTCTGGCCAACTAGCTTTTTCTTGTTAATAAGCATTCTGGTTTAGTAGTATGTCCTCCCTTTACCGGTCACAGGATTGTTAATTTTAGGACAGTTGACACTGCTTAACCCACTTCAGTATTAAATTATACCAGTCCTGTGATAAGGTACTTACAAAATATAAAAATTAAAATTCGGTAATTAGAGGTGTACAAAAATAAACGGAATTTTTTCGAAAGTATCTTAGATATTTAATATACAATTTTGTATATTCGCATAGTAATCTAAGACAAATTTTAATATTTTTGACCAAACATGCTACTAGCGAAATGCTTGTTAAACAGGAGACCACATGTACTTAAACTGCGTACTCAGTTTTTCGTTATCACATCCTATGTCCTATGACATTTTAAGTTAAATTTTGAAACAAATTATTTAAATGTTTGTACTCATTAAATGATGACAATATGTATATTATATGGATATAGATTATACACAATTATTTGTCGCAATATTTCAGGACCAACATTTTATAAATTTCATCCATGAATATCCTTCATTGCTTTAAATAAGTTTGTCAAAAAAATTTCGTTTTTGTGCTCATTTTTTTTTTAAATGTCTCTATACTAAATGTTCCTAATGGAAACAGTGTATTTTAACTTCATTTAAAAATTTTGTTTCAACGCACATTTCCAAAAAATAGTTGTATTGACTTACTTATTCTCGTATTATGACATGCTCCTATTTTTTTCGGTATTTAAAGACAAACTTTGATTTTTTTTCTTTCACCCTTTTTTCTTGATGCTTCTGTTTGGTATTTGCTTTTGAACTTCTTCAGTCATTTTTGTTTGCCGAATATGTTGTTATATCAAATTAGTGCCGAATGTTTGATGGTGGTCCTCTCTAATACCTACTTCTGCATCTTGTTAAGGTTATTTGCTGGACAAACAAATATCTTGTTAATTATTGACACACACTAAGTCATCATCAGTGCTAAAGGTAAAATACAACCTAAAAGTCGTTAAAAAATTATAAGTCTTAAAAAATATCCTTTTGAAGTGATGACAAGCTGATTAGTTTTAGACCATGTTAGCATATCATGTTTGAATTTGTTAGTAATAATTATGAGTTTTAAATTGGAAACAAAAATATTATTTCCGTTAGTCATAAATTTTGGGATGTTGTTGATAAAAAAAAATCAAAATTTTAAAAATCTTCTAATGTTAAACTTAAACTTATTTAGGACACGATAAAGATCCGCTGAACATTATTCAACTAAATTTTGCAGATATATATCACCATGGTACATTTATAAATTTTTGTGTCTTTTTTTGTCTTTAAGCTTTCCTCTGGAGGAAATATTAGCAACCAAAACTTGAAATTTCAACAACATATAAATCCTAGACGGTTTAAAATATTTGAAAATTTAAAATTTTGTAAACAAATCTACCCAGCCAGAAAAATACGAACGGCAAAGCATTGGCCCAGTGCTTTCAACGGTGGTATGAGCGTTGGCAAAGCGTTGGATATCTGAAGCCGTTTCTTTTTTAAAACGTTGGCAAAGTACTGGCAATAAGCGCTTTGCCAATATTAAAACCAAAAACGACCAATAAAGTCCTACTTAGTAATTCACTTCAGTAAAGAGTTGTATTATTTCTTATTGAATGATTTTGGTAATTTGAATAGAAATAACAATAGGCTTGCTTCAGCTAAGTTAATTACAAAATAACTGAATATTTTTTTTATCGAATTATTTTTGTGATAAGTTAGCACGATTTTTTACTACAATTTTACTAAAGAAAGAAATTTGAAAATAAGTTTTTTAAGTAAAATTTTAGTACAAAAACTATACTTTGTGCTGACTATAATAGGAGACCTTAATATTCTTAACTTCAAATCATAAATTGCAATTTAGTTTTGAGTTTTTCCACTCTTGTTGTGAACAAGGGATGGGCCACTGTTGTAAATTTTGTAAATAAGTACTGGCAATGCACTTTTTGCCAATGTTGGAAAAGCGTTCGAAGTCAGTGCTGTGCCAGTGCTTTTTAATTTTTACGGTTGTAAATTTTGTAAATCAAGTACTGGCAAAGCACTTTTTACGAACGTTGGCAGAGCGTTCTAAGCCAGAGCTGTGCCAGTGCTTTTATTATTTTTACTGTTGTAAATTTTGTTAATTAAGCACTGGCAAAGCACTTTTTACTAACGCGTTGTTAATTAGTGCTTTGCCAGCACTTTATTTGTTGGATCATTGGCAAATAGTGCTCTGCCAGTGCTAAATTTTTCAGACCATTGGCAATTTCTGGCTGGGTATATTCAAAAATATATGAACAATAAATGTTTTCAAGTTAACCGGTTTTTAAAAATTTTTTTTTGGAAAAATGTCTTAGTTTTTGAACATTTCTTTAAATTATCATAGGGAAACCCTGACAATATAATTTTTCTAAATTTATTAGTATTTTAGTAAGAACCATCCATTATTTATATTTTGAGGGGAAAACAGAATAAATTTTGGAATAGTTTAGACTTTGTTGTGAAATCATGATAACCAAAATTTTTTTATTAATTTGTTCGTTATTACGGTTTATTGAATCGAAAACGTAGCGTCAGAGAAAACACTTTAATAAACCCATAGAAATTAATCTTTTTATATAGAAGAAAAACCCCATTCAAAATTAGTTAAAAATTACGTTTCAGAAAAAACTACTAAAATTAGCTCTTTAAGGATGCAGTAGACAGTTTTAACTGCTTCTGCTGGAATATCACACTTCTTTTAGAAAAAATTCAAAGTCATTTTGTCAAATTTATTTGCAAATTTTTTTATTGTTAGTTAATCGAAAGAAAGGAGCTCATTATTTATGTTAAAAAGGAAATATTCTTTTGATACGTTCCTTCAAGTCAGTTCGACCCCCTCCAAAACAACGCCATTTTAAAGTGATCGATTCCTTCTATACAAAAAGTCAGCCTAAGGACTTGTGTCTGCCACATTTGTACCTATCCTGCGTGTCATCCGGGAACCGGTCCCTTTAAAAGTAGAGTTGATTTTTGAACAAGTAATTGTGAATATATATAAATATTTGACTTTTTAAGAGCTAAATGATCTTTTAGTTTATGATTTTTCTTCTATATTTATGAAAAATTCTGCAAAGTGACTTTCTCATTAATAACACAGCGCTTTAATCGAAATTGACCCCAAAATCGAAAACAAGGGTACCGACCATTGATCCTAAATATTTCAGCCAATTTTAGTTAATAAATGTGCATCATTAACAAGTAAATGCGCGTTTTTTTCAGTTTTTACTATATTTTACAGTTTTTTGCACAGATTATCATCCCATTTCACAATTGATCAAAGCATTTGACCAATTATTTCCTGTAAAAAAAAAATAGAAAGTGCGGTTTCAGGGAAAAAAAACGGAAATGTGACTAAAATTTTAAAATGTATATAAAGGAGGACCTATGAGTTCATACCTTATCATTTAAGTACCCAGTGTTGTCAGGTTTGACGATTTATCGTCATTTCGATGGTGTTTAATACCCAAAATAACTAAATGACGATTGTACGATTTTTGCTTAAAAAAATGACCTATTTATTTATCATTCTCATAAAATCACCGGACTTGCATGGACTTTCTTGCGAAGCAAACAGATCTCTAGCCCGAATATTCATATTTAGAAAACGTTGAAAGATCAAATAAATACAACTTTAAATGAAACAAAATAAATACAAAAATAAGTCCGGTGCCCGGTAGGCTAGTTGGTAGCGTGCTGGCTTATCAGTGCGGGGGTCATGGGTTCGATTCTCAAAAGAGGCACTGGTCTGTTTTCGCTACAACGCGCCGAAGGCCATAGCAGCTAGTGCTCGGTTAGGGTAATAGCATATAATTTGTAATTATATGATTATTAATTAATAATAAAAAAAAAAATCCGGCGCTTAGAAAACAGGCCTAATAATATAAATAAAGTTCCAAAATTTAATAATTAAAAAATATAACATTAAGTTTGTTCGATAACACAAAAATTTGTACAAGTTTTTACTGGAAGGTGTTCGTTTACACAAAAACTTAGTAAAAATTGGTAGAAATAGAGAGTAAAGTGACAGTTTTATGCCAAAGAACTTACAAATTTTTACTGGATACATTTTTGTTTACTTTTTTGTAATTTGTCTTACTCTTTGTAATTTTGTTACTCAGTAATTTTTACTGAACTTTACTGGAAAGAAATGGAACAGACTTATTGTTAAAGAATTTCCAAATGTTGTAAAAGAATTTAAGATTTAAAAAAGTTGTGCTACTGAAATGTTGTTCACAGAATTATGTAGATATAAGTAATTAACAGTTCAAGTGGTAAAATTTGTTTCATTTAAAGTTTTATTTATTTGATGTTTCAACATTTTATAAATATGAATTTTCGGGCTATCGTTGTAAAATATAATGATTTTCGAAGTTTAAACCAAAGAGAAGTGTCAAAAATCGTGTTATATTACAACGATAACACGTTAACATTTGAAATGTGAATTACATTATTATATTTCATTTTTCAATTAAAATGAAAATTATTCAAGTTCGAGACCATGCTCTATATTTCTTTATTAGGATATTGACCTAACAAATAATCTATAGAGTTTTTTTGTTTTCAAATTTATTATTTGACCCTTTCAGGAATGTGTTGATCGATCTATTTCGGGAATTTTCTAGGTATCCATCATCAGAACACGTTTTGAAAGAGGTAACAATCCCATGCCAAACATCAAAACATTCATATAAACTAGTTCACTCACTACATGAGAACTATATATATATGAGCTCGAAGTAAAAGATTATCACTATTGATCAAAAAATAATAAATTGAAAACTTTTTTGTTATCCGAGCTCATATATATATTAGTTCTCATGTAGTGAGTAAACTAGTTTATATGGATGTTTGATATTTGGCATGGGATTGTTACCGCTTTCAAAACGTGTTCTGATGGTGGGAACCTAGAAAATTCCGTTTTTAGTTTTTTCTGTGTAATCAATTTCATATATCTCTTAAGTTAATATTAATGAAAATTCCTGATCAACATATTCCTGAAAGGGTCAAATAATAAATTTGAAAACAAAAAAAACTCTATAGATTATTTGTTAGGACAATATCCTAATAAAGAAATATAGAGTATGGCCTCGAACTTGAATAATTTTCATTTTCATTGCACAATTAAAGGTCAAAAAAAACATAATTTTTTTTTTTATGTTTAATAAAATTATATCAAACTTGTATTTTATTTTTTAATAAAACTTTATCCCTCTTCTAACAAATATATTTTATTTTGACGATTTTTGACGATTTTCAAAATATGATAACGATTTTGACGATTTTTTTTAGAAAATTTGACGCTTTTATGTTCAGCAAACCTGGCAACACTGTAAGTACCTTAAAAAAATTATGTGTACCAAAGTTCAGCCAAAAAAGTTTACATTTTCGAAAGTTATTTTAACAAACGCTTTCATTGCAGTGAATGTTTACAAAATATTTGCAAAATTTATTTCAAAAATGTTTACACATTTGTATGAAAATCTAGCCCATAATTGAACAAAAAATGGATACGTCATTAAATCAGCGTGTCCGAAATATAAACAATCAATGGAATCTTTTTAGTTTTTTGTTTTTATATACATCGAAATTATTTTTATGTTATTTTCATGGTTGGAAAAAACTATATTTTCATTATAAACGGTATTTGCCTACCACGACCACACCAAGGCCGATCTGGAAATTTTTAAATCACGATTCCAATATCTTCCAATATCACAAGGTTTATTTCAAAATTCTACTAATTAAATTTTTTTTAATCAACAAAATAACGCTATGAATCGTCGTTTCGGTATTTTAGAGTTATTTTGATTTTAGATCTAGATATTTCTAAATCAAACATGTTAAATAGTAAAATAAAACCGGTTATAAAAGAAGAAACATGTTTTCAATAAAATCGCATTTTTAAACATTTTCATTTGGATCTTAATGTTAGTGTGGTAACCAACTACCGTATTATGAGAAATTATTGAATGTCAACCCTGGTTATTTTTAATTTATAACGAACTTTCAACCTTCGTATATTTACAAAAATAAAGCAAATCAAACATATTAGTTAGGTTGATACTAGTATTTCAACCTGGCTAAAGATATCATTAGAACCCGAAGTTTTGGAAATGCTAGAGCCAGGCACGTAGCTAGGGGGGGGGGGCTTGGGGGCTAGAGCCCCCCGAAATGATTTGACAAATTTAAAAACTTAATACAATTTGTTAGAAAGTAACAATGTTATTGATAAATTTAATATGAAAATATTTATTTTTGACTTGGATCAAATAGGAAATAGTTTTATATGATTCGAATCTTAAAATTTCGTTAGAAAACATCGCCTGCAAATGGGCGGCTATCATTGTTAGAGTTGATTTTCGACAAAAAGCAATAAATAAAATCATTTCATAAGAGATTTCGAAGTCTTTGACTTAAAATATAATCAAAAAGTTGTTTGAGACAATGCAAACTAAAAAATTAAATATGTCTACACAAAAAAAACTAAAATTGAGTTTTAATTAAAATATTTGTTGATTCAGCAAAAGTTTAACTGAATTGGGTAGTGTTGATGCAATTGTAGTAACAACTAAAATAATTTGTATCTATTTAATTAATATTATTTTCAATTACATATAGTTTTATTTACATCTATTAAGAATTTAATTGAATATTGTTTACTATTGTGAAAAATTACAAAATTTAAAAAAAATCACCAAAATTGTAAAAAAATCGCCTAAATTTAAAAAAATCGAGACCATTTGAAAAATTGCAAAATTTGATGAAAAAAATTAATAAAATTTAAAAAAACAATCCTCAAAATTGCAGAACTCCCCAAAATAAACTCCAAAATTCGAAAAAATTTAAAAAAATCACCAAAATTAAAGAAACGCGAATTTTCTACTTTAAACAATTTTTTTAATTTTGTCGACTTTTTAAAATTTTTGCATTTGTTTCAATGTTGTTATTATATGTTATAAAAACTGAAATTTTTTTTTATACCAAATTCATTTTTAATTAAATAGTTAATTGAACGTAAGTTGAAATCGAACAAAATTTTAATTGAAATTTTTTTTGACAATGATTTTTTCTGTGTATTTTGACATAATCTTTTAAAATGGAGATACCACTAAGACTCAAAATTAAGTTTACTTGTGCCGTAAAAGTCGTTACTTTACTTACAGTGCAATCTTTTTATATAAATTTAGTTTGCTACGCACGCATCTGGTAACATAGCTTTCAGTATTTTTTTACGATATATATTACGATATCTCATATTTTTTTTTTAATTTTTTGAAACAAATTTAAGCCTTAAACTTTGATCGATATGCATAATGTGTTAACGTGGTCCAATGTGACTCAAATATTCTCAATTTTTTTTAGACTAAATGTAAACAAATTTCTATCGGCGCTCCTTGAAATGCGACATTTTAAAATCAAGAAGTCTTTGTGTTATAACGATGTAGTTTTTTTTAGACATTTTAAAGGGTTTTTATTTAAAAAATTGTTAAAGACAATTTGAAAAGCGTTTGAAAATTGTGCAAAATATAAATCAAAGTGAATTCGAAATACATAATTTAGTTTAAATATTATTTCTTTCAGACTACAATCACGCTTGCTTGTAAAATTTACGATTTACATCGGAAAACCTTCCTTATAAGTGTCAGGCAAATTATATAGGATATTTGCTTTTAATTTGTTTTTTGGACGGTTATAAATCTTTAATTTCCCGAGTTAAAACGTTTGCATAAAATAATACATTATTTTATATACACACTTTTGTCTGCCAGTGCATTTAACCGGACATAATTATATAAATTCATATATAAAATTAATTTCGTAGAAAAAATTTAATATGATGTCATATATAGTTGCGTATAATTGTATATTGCATTTAGAATACGCTAAAACTAATCCAATTAATAATAACGTTATATTTATATACCTAGACATTGCAAAATACTATATATTTTGATATTATATCATATTTTAAAAAACACAATTTTATTTTAGATAAGATTGTATATTACCCCATGCAGTCACACTAGAAAATTTGTGAATTATATTTTGGATGTAAATACCCAGGTAGAAATTTGGGATGGTACAAAAAACGAAGAGTTTTCAAAACGTTTGTTTTTGATGGTACTAAAATAAAAGCGTTTCCAAAGCGATAATTGCAAATAATACAAAAAAAAGCATTTAAAAAACATTATTTTGGATTGCTATTCGAACGTTCGGACAAAGTATTTTAGGAATACTTTTTATACAAAACTTACAAATATTTGTGAAATAAAAACACTGTAAAAACATTGGTTCAAAGCGTTTTTTCCAACGTTTGTAAAAAGTACTTAAGAAGTTCTTATCGTACAAAATTTACAAAGGTTTATAAAATAAAACCAATGTAAAACCATTGAGTTAAAGCGTTTTTCTAACATTTGCCAATAGTACTTTAGAAATACTTTTTTTTTGCGATTGCAGCTGTTCTCTCTGTTATAATGTCAAACGAGTTGCAACAACAGTTTAGTGGATGCGGAAAGCCAAATAGGGTGTAGGCAAAGAAAATTTCAGTTCAACCCAAGTATATGAAGAATTAAAGGGTAATAAGTACATAACTTGTGAAAAAAGTATTTTTTTTACAACATTTATTTTCTACAGATTTTTTATTACATCAGTTTTGAAACTGAAACACCATCCAAAATTTTGACACAGACAAGCCGCTGGTTGGCGACTGCTAAGTACAGAAACTGCTCAAAACAATCTATTTTCAATCAAATTTTTCTTTCGAGCGTTTTTGACAATGTTCAAAATTACAACCCTCAAAGCGGTTATCATTTGGGTCGTTTTCATAACGCTTAATAACTGTAAGCCAAAATGTTCTGCAAATACTTATTTAACGATTTGAAAAAGCATTTCAAAAATTTTGTTTGCAATGTTTTGAGAACGTTATAAATACCATCCTCAGACCGTAAATTTGGGTTATCATTTTGCACATTCTCAAAACGCTTTAAATTTGGTAATTTGGTATGTTCTGAAAACGCTTGTACCATCATGAAAAATGCTTTTAAAACGTTTTTAAAGATTGTATTTTTCTACCTGGGTATGTATTACATCAATACAATAGTACCATTAATTGCATCATTTTGTGTATGATTTTATACACAAAATTTACCCCAACTTTTGTCTTTTGAATTGATTTCTTTCTGGTTCTTAACCGTAAAAAAAGAATTTGTTTCATTTGTAACATTATGAGTTCTTAATTTAGTCTAAGATTTTTTTCAATCTAAAACTCTAAATTTAGTTTCAACGTTTTTTCCGTGTTTGTTATTCAATGGTGTAAGTTAATAAATTCCACAAAATATTTTTCTCAAACACTTATTTTTTTGGTAATTTCAAGAGAATTTTTTGAATATAATAAAATGTCCAAATGGAAAGGAATTTGTTACAAATTATAAATTTGTAAACCTTTTGCAAGTGGCGAAAGTCTAACAGGATTAATAGATATTTCGGGTTTCCATGAAGTTTTAAAATCAAAAACCGGATACAACTATAGCTTATTTTATATATATCAGTATCAGTTCAGATATAAATTTATACCGCTATATAAAATCGTATTAAATAGTATCGCGGATTGTGATCAA
Source organism: Delia radicum (assembly GCA_021234595.1). NCBI lineage: Eukaryota > Metazoa > Arthropoda > Insecta > Diptera > Anthomyiidae > Delia > Delia radicum. Next base: position 57,615,836 of record CM037854.1, read on the forward strand.
ACAGATTAAAACTTTGTTTCGCTATATAGACATCAAAATTCGCAAAATAATGAACACAATAAGTAAAAAATGAAAAAATGCATTTTTAGGAAATGCACTTTATGCGGGAGGTTTTTGCTTCAAAATGACCTGAGAAAGCGATTTCCATTATTAATACATGATTGCCCATCACGTGTAGGTAAAAATTTAGAAAAAAAAAAGCTGTTACTCTAGTGTGCAAAAAAAAAATATATAATCAATATAAAAATCGAAAAAGCCCCCCCGAAACAAATTCCTAGCTACGTGCCTGGCTAGAGCCTCCAGAAGAGGTAGGGCTTTAACAAAAAAACCTATTAATCATTACATTATTGTTTTCTTAGTAATCAAACACGTAGCTAGGTTCTTTTCCTAACAAGCATCATGACATTACTAAACTGTGAAGACCAAAATGTTGTTTTATTTTTCGAGTTGAGCAGAGTAATTTTCTTTTTAGAGTTTTCATAAATTTCGTTTCTTCAAATAAGTGTAACTCTTATATAATTATAACTGCAACAGATACTCCAAAAAAAAGGTAATGTGTTGCATACATATAAGAAATTTTGTTTCCATAAGAAATTTTTTACAAATACATTACTATTCTGTAGTTTTGCTTCTGGTAGGTCTAAGCATTTTATTGGTATTTCGCCCCCAAGGGCATTTTAAACGATGGAAGATGAACGAAGATTGCATGTTGCATGTTGGTTTTGGTTGTTTTTTTTTCGCGAAACAACTTTATTGCACACGAAAAAATAAAATAAAAGTGAACAACATCAGTTTTAGCTGGTTCACCTTTACTTTTCTGTCTTCCAAACCATTTTACTGATGAAAAGTGTGTTTTATATATTGATGGCTTAATGTAGAAAGACCTTAACTCAAATTTATATATCTTTAAAAAAGATGGAAAAAAGTTTTAAAAATCTAAATCTACTTTCTTTTGGCAGCTCAGTTGTTTTCGTGTAACATGGTACAGTTATGTTTGGTCTATAATTTAACCATGAATCGACTTACAAACGAACAACGCTTGCAAATTATTGACACGTAGAGTGCGGACAGAGGAAAATATCGCAGCTGTATCCGCCAGTGTTATTGATGACCGTGAATTATCGATTCGGCGCCGTTCGCAGCAATTGGGCCTCTGTTACTCCACTACGTGGAAAGTTTTGCGAAAGGATTTGGGTGTAAAACTTTTTAAAATACAGCTGGTGCAGTAATTGACGCCACACGAACTACCACAACTGCCAACTTTTGGTGAATGGGCGCTGGCAAAGTTGGATGAAGATCCCCTTTTTTATTGGAAAATTGGGTTCAGCGACGAAGCTCATTTCTAGTTGAATGGATACGTGAACAAGCAAAATTGCCGTATTTGGTGTGAAGAGCAGCCAGAAGCATTGCAAGAACTGCCAATTCATCCTGAATTATTGCGCTATTTGGTATGGATTATGGGCGGGTGGCATCATTGGATTTGTAATCATCGCTACCGTACGATGATTACAATTTTTTTTTTGCCTAATTTTAAAGAGCGGGACTTGGGTGACATGTGGTTTCAACAAGACGGTGCCACATGCCACACAGCACGCGAACAACGGACTAATTGAGAGGCGAGTTCGATGAACAGTTTATTTCAAGTTTGGGGGCCGGTCAATTGGCAGCCTAGATTGTGCGATTTGACGCCTTTAGACTATTTTTTGTGGGGCTATGTTAAGGCTTATGTCTATAGGGACAAGCCAACAACGGTTGACGCACTGGAAGCCAATATTGAAGAATTTATTCGTGAGATACCGTCCGATATGTTGGAGAGAGTATGCCAAAATTGGACCCAGCGTATGAACCAGCCGCGGTCCACATTTACATGAAATCATCTTTAAACATTGAATTATATAGATCGTTCTATCGACTCAAATAAAGACTTTATACATTTCTCTGAATTTTATGTGTTTTTTTTAAATCAAATCCGTAACCTCTTAAAAAATCACCTATTACAATTTGAATATGTTCACAAGGTGTACTAAGTGTTGTATATGTTGTATTGTAAAAAGAGAGATGGCAAAATTTTATTTTCAATTTGACGAAGGACACTTGAACATAGTACACTAAACATAGGTAGAAATCTTGTATCGTTCTATAATCTATTGTTGTTTATTTTTAAATAAAATTTTACCATCTCTATTTTCAATACAACTGTACTACACCTACAATATTTAGTACACCCCTTGTGAACAACCTTAATTGCTTTCAAGGAAATTTTACATCCAAAGTTTAAAGTTGAAAAATCAAGTTAGGTCCTTTCTTTATTAAGCCATCGGTATATTAAAATGATTAAGCGTAGAAAGCCAGATGAAATATACAGCCAGTATCCTCCAAAGTAAGTTTGTTGCAGTAAATTGAGTTGTGTAGTGTGTGAAATTAAATTATTTTAAAACTTGCCAGACTGTGTGGATACAGTCCTTCGTTCTATCTAGACAAAATTGAACTTGTACTTGTTTCTTAACTCTTTTTTTAAATTGTTGTGTAATGGATATGTACGAACGAGTTCATATTTTTCTGTTTTATTTTATAGATTTAATATGTTGCATGAAGCATATAACAAAAAAAATTGTTGAAAATTAAGTGATAAAGTTTTAAAAGGATGAAACGTCAAATCTTAATAACCCTTTAGTATAATGAATTTGAATATGATCCAATGAACATGATTCATGTAACGGAATGTTCTTTAAGGTGGCCCTTAATCTGGTTTTTGGGTTACATAAAAAAACTATACACAGTGGTGAATTTGCAGATTTTAATGAAACTTGAATATGTTGTTGAGGACAAAAAATATAACGCATTTTTAAGGTTTGCGACCTTAATGTTAGGGTTAAAAATGGCGTTCAAAAATTACAATATTTTTGTGTGAAAATATCTTTTTACGCAGTATTAAAGTTACGCGAGGAAACAAAAATCATGATAACCATATGCTCTGGGTCCAGGGTTGCAACTTATTTGAAATATTTAAAATATGGGTTACAAATGCTTTTCGGGATAAGACGTGTTAAAATGATTATGAAAAATTATTATACTTATGTTAAATAAACATTATTATAAAGGGTCCGCCAAATAACTTTTTTGTTTTTGAAAACGCTATAAAAAAAACTACTGAATATTTCTCAAATTTCTTTTTTTATTTGAAAGTGCAATCCTTCCGGTTAATAATGGAAAATAATTTCATTCAAATGGCTGCCTCGGCTGGCACGCAGTAGCCTACACGATCGGTCCAATTGTTAAGCACATTATCGGTTGTGTGCAGCTGTATTTCACCAATGGCTTCACGAATATTGTACTTTTAAGCGTCAATTGTCTCTGGCTTATTGGCGTAACACTTATCTTTGGCGGCACCCCACAAATAATAGTCCAACGGTGTCAAATCGCAGCTCCGAGGTGGCCAAACAACATCAGCTCTGCGGCTGATAATGAGATCTTCAAATTTTCGCACACATTCTGCAACATTACCATGATTTTTAAAGTAATGTCGCAATATTTCCCAGCGTTGTTCAAGCGTATACACAACCATATTCGTTCAGCGGAAGGATAAAACTAATTATATGTCAAATCTGACATGAGCTACGTGTTACCATTCACGAAATATGCACTAGTTGAAAAAAAAGTTAGATGGCGGACCCTTTACTTATGTTAAATTGAACTCAAACCAACAACAATTTCCCATACAAATGTGGTATTCGAAATAATTGTTTTTTGAATAACAAAAATGATCGGCAGGTGCATGTTTAATCTACCAGTTGAGACATCTTTACCTTTCACTGGATACCCAATTATATTAAAACTATATTAGAAACTGTCTAACCTTCAGTTTGCACACCAAAAAACACGTGTTCCGATAATGGGAACTTAGAAAATTCCGTAAATAGAAATATCAACACATTCCTGAAAGTGGTCAATTAATACATTTGAAAACAAAAAACTCTATAGATTATTTGTTAGGACAATATCCTAATAAAGAAATATAGAGTATGGCCTCAAACTTGAATAATTTTCATTTTCATTGCAAAAATTTTATTCTTAAAAACGTTAAAATGGCCAAAATGAAAGAAAATTAACTAAATGCTTTTTAAATGAAGTAAACTAAACAATTGTTTACTTTTATTTTAAAATCTTTAACAAAGAAAACTTTTGGGAATATTTATAATATTCAAAGATCGAGGAAATTAGGTTCTCTATATAGTCCCTAACTTTTCCAAATAAACTCACTCAAAGAGATTTCAAAAATTTATTCGATGAAGGTCTTTCCGGCGTTCTCCACAATTATCTGTTTATAACGAAAGAAAATAAATTTTGGTAAAAACAGCGAAAATTTTTGTATCTTTCTTGTGTATTTTTGACGAAAATAAAAATAAATTTTTAGCATTTCGTAATATATAAACAAGCTCTAAGCTTTTTGAATTCTCCAGAATACTGTATAAAAGATTATAAGAAAGAAAGAAATAAAATTAATGCACCAAACTGCGATAAACGTATTGGAAGCTCTGCACAGAAAAAAAATATTTCCCTACTTTTTTCAGTTAAATCGGTTTATTGACACTTGAGAAAGCTGTCAATTAAAAATTAATTGAATCAATTAAATATTTGCTCAAATTTGGAACTTGCTTGGCATTTTTTTATATTATCGCTCAAAAGCAAACATCAATATATTGTTGTTGTGTTTTGTAATATTAATGTAGTTTTTTTTTTTTTTTAATTTTAAGTTTTCTTTGATCTTCTTTTATTTAATTCTTCTTATTTTAAGCGAGCTTAAGATCATTTATTATTAATTATAATTATTAATTTCCAATATTTAGTCTCCACATTGGGTGACTTCTTCAGGGAACAATTATTATAATTTAATTGAAAAACTTGTTTTTTTTATTATTTTTTTTCTCAATAGAATTAAAATAATTGTTCCCTAATTATAATTAATAAATAAATGATCTTTAGCTCGTTTAAAACAAGAAGAAATAGGTGTTTTTTTATAAATGTTTATGTATTAGTAATAAATATTTTAAATTCATTTCAATTAGACAAGTTATTAATTCTTATTAGGTTTGTTGCTTTATCAATTTAAATAGTTTAGTTTCTGTGGTTTAAATCTGGATATTAATTTATTCTAAAACATTATCATAAAATTGATAATGAAATTTTTAGAGTTTAATTTCGTTTAATAAAATTTAATTTCTTTTTAACAGAAAGAAAATGCAGAAAAATAAATTAAAAAATATTTGAAAAAAAAAGAAAAAATACTCCGATTTCCACAAAAGAGCTAATTTTGACAAAGAAAAAATTCGAAAAAGTTTTCTATAGTTCCTTCGCTTCAGTAAAAAAAACTTACTCTTATAAGTATAAAAAATCTGCTAACTAATTGAGAATTTCTTGCCGGTTTAAATTCAATGTTATAAAATTCAAACTTTAAGAAAACTTTTGGTATAGCAACAACACTTTAACAAAAAAAAACATTTGGCATGTCAACAAAACATGTGTTGTTTTTGGGAAATTATACGATATTTATCACTTTTTAATCAAATTAATTATTATTTAATTGAAAAATAACTCAATTAAGGAGCTATCAATTTCTAATTAAATAAACAATTTTCTAATTATATAAACAATTAATTTTCCAACAAGACAATGCCTCGGTACATGTAAGTCGTCAGACGGTGCATCGCGATGGAATGTCTATCATCAAAACTTTAAGAGTACTGCACAGTGGGAGATATCACAAAATTTTCGGCAATTTTAAAAATTTAAAAATTCTTCAAACTTCGTTTATTTCGTAACCTGTATTTCGTTCACTCAAAATCAAAAAATATGCAAGTGAAATTTATCAATTCATAAAGATTATAGATTTCAGTGTAACACTGCGAGAATTATCTGCATGATATCAATGAATTTTCGCATTACACCTATGAATTGTCATTGGAAATTGTCCATTGAAACTTTACATTAAATTAATACAATTTTCCATAAAATTTAATGAAAAAATTTCATATTATTTATTAAAAAATTTCATACCCCTAATGAAAAAGTTTTATTAAAACTAGTTTCATTATAATTCATAATATAATATAATAATTTCATGAAGTTTAAGTAATTTTTCATTCACATTGTGAAGAAACCTTCATTAGTTTAGTGAACAAATTTCATTATGATGTTCTATTTTTAGTTTAAAGGTTTGCGTTAAGGTTTTGCAATTCTTCCTTCAGTTTATTTTTAATTAAATCATGATTCTAAAAATTTATAAAACTAAGCATTAAAATAGTAAAAAATGTAAATATATACTCACTTCCCTGGTTATAAAACATTAATATTTTTGGACAAAACTTTTATTTTTTTATAAAATATTTTTAATCCCAATTTATAATCAAACTAAACTACTTTGATATGCATAAGCTATACAACATCGGTCGAAATTTGACTTTATTCCAAATTATAACACCGATTAATACTGATGATGATCATCATTATCATCGTCACTTAATTAGCATTTTAATTTATATGTTTTTTAAGAGTTTATTGATGATTTAACAAAATAAAGCGGCATTTCATAGAATTTTCTTGTGTTTAATATTAACATCTTAGGTTTTGATTTCTTAAATGATATTCTAAGAAATTCTTTGTTTCTTTTCACTGTTCTTTCATTATTATATATATTTTTTGGGTTATAATCATGGTGGGCCCTCTAAATAAAGACATAAAAATTTAGCTACGCAACCATTAACTTTGCACGCTTTTGTTAATAATGACCACCAACAGTTGTTGTTGGTGGTTGTTATTATTGTATATAAAAGAAAAGGATAATTTATTGGTATGTTAAGTTTGTTGAACTACTTGAGACCTGGTTCTAGATTTCGGGTTTTGTGATGATTTAAGAAGAAAATATTAATGTCACTGCGGTAGATCTATTAAAATTGGAATTACAATGAGAGAATTGTCTGCATGATATCAATGAATTTTTGTATTATATCTCTTAAGTGGAATTCGTAAATTGAAACTTTTTAATAAATTATGGCAGTTTTTCATAACATTTTATGAAAAATGTTATTTTATTTAATAAAAATTTTATACGGCTCAAGAAAAAGTTTCATTAAAAGTAGTTGCTGAAAATAAAGTTTAAGAAATTTTTCATTTGCTTTAAATAAAGTTAGTTTTGTAAAAAAAAATCATTAAAACTCGTCCAAAAAAATTTTGTCTGTGTAAGCAGCTACAAAAAAGTGTTTAATTTAGGATCAAGAGAACACAAATTAATATATATAATGGGGCGTCCCTTAAAAGTAGATTTGTCAGTTTTATTGCACATGTTTCCAAATGGAAGGAATCTTTAAGGAAAACTTTAACCCTGGCCGAATTTGGAAAGGGCTAATTATAAGTGTATTGGCATTACAAATATACAAAAAATTCTAAATTTTGAAAAAATTTTATTTTTTATTTAATTTTTTCGTTTAACCCTTTCGCGGACACGTCGGCATAATCCGACATTACGAATGGTTTAAATGGGACACGTCGGTATATGCCGACATAGAAAAAAATCGTATAATCACGTCGGACATAGGAGACGTCAACTGCATTGGTTTTATATGTAGTAGCATATTGTGTGCCACTGCAGAAGCAATCAGACTTAAGGTAGTGACCCAATTCGATTTTTTTGGATTTTTTTTGTTTAACTATAACTGAAATTTTCGTGAGTGAAAATCCGAACTCAATTATCTGTTTTATAAGCCAAATAAATGTGTCATTCTGCTAACATTTCCTAATTTTCGTGTGTCCGCGAAAGGGTTAATACACTCAACATTATTTAGATATGGAGTTCTAACTCATCGGATATCATTAATCTACTGTAGCCTGGAGTCAAAAATGACCAACGAATTTGATAGAAATGCAAAAGCGTGTTTTTTATTTTAACAATTTTTTTTTATACGCCTAATTTGAAGATGCTGATTGCTATTTTTATAATATAACATTTTTAGTTAAAGATTAAAAATAAATTGAAAAAATGATAATTCGTAAACATTTTATGAAAATTAATTAAAAATTTAACAAAATTTTAATGTTATCATCAAAGCTTGCATCATTTTTGAAAAATATCAATTAAATTTTATAAGACTTTAATTAGTTTTATTTTAATTTAAAAAAACTTTAACCCTGATTGGCCTGGGGTCAAAGAGGACCAAAAAACATAATTTATATTATGACAACAAGAGTATTAAACTTTTAAATTGTTGAAAAAAAAAATTCCACTTGATACAAATAATTATTAAATGTAATTTTACCCATATAGGGTTAATGTTTTCACTTTTGACCCAAAAAAAAAGCACGTGGAAATTTACAGAATAACTTAATTCAGATTTTGATTGAATTTAGATTTGTGATAAATGGTACTAAACTAACGAAGACGCACAATTCTTTATCTTACTTTAATAGGTTAAATAGGTGTGGTACAAAATGCCTCAAGGATACATTACCCCTAAAACAAAAAAAATACTCCTGTTTGGTAAATCGTTAAATAGATCCGTACAATAACTTGAATTCGATACCCATCTTTTTATAGATTTTTTTGAATATATGCGAAAAAAGTAAACCACCTTTTTAACCCTTATAAGTTAGATTGCTAAGATAAGGAATTGCGCTTGGTTGTTAGTTTAGTGCTTTTTATCACATATCAAAATTTAATCAAAATCTGAAAGAAGTCATTCGGTAAATTTCATAGTGTGTCTTTTTGGCTCATATGTGGAAACATTAAACCTAGAGTGATTAAGTTATATAAAACAATTATATTTATTGAGCGGAATTTTTTTTTATCAATTTAAGAGCTTTGCAATCTTGTAGTTTGTGATATTTTCCCGAAAATTATGCATCTTCGATGAATGCATTCAAATTTCGTTAAATTTTTTGACAAAATAATCCATTTTAATACAATGTCCTGGAAGAAGTCGGTCCACATACAAACACGAATTATAATTTTTTAACTTTTTATTATTTCTTTAACTAACGTTATTATATTATAAAAATAGCAACGGAAATATCCAAATCAGGTATTTTAAAAAAATCTTTGAAATTAATTTAAAAAACACCTTTTTTTGTATTTTTATCAAATTGGTGGGTAATTTTTGTTTCCAGGCTCAACGTTGTTTATAATTATATATACGAATAATTACTAATTTTGAGTATATTAATTAATAAATAAATGAAATGAAAAATTTTGTTTTTAAAAACTTTTAACTTTTGGAATTGTAAATAAAAAGTAATTTTTTTTCCATAAATGCAACATGGCCGAAAAAAATTATCTTTTCCCTTTGTTATCATTTGCAATGAAACTGTGGTTCGTAATTTAGACACATCGACAAATTATTTTTAAGGGACATCCTAATTTAATAGCAAAAATATTTTCAACCAAAAATTTTATTTTCATAAGTTTTTAAAATCTTTATTTTTTTGGTTAATGTTAATGAAAAAAAAAAATCAGTTGAATTTGGGATCACTTAGAGTTTATTATAAAAAATAGTTTAGTACCTATACTCAGGGAACTTCTGCTGAAAATATTTGTAGTTGTTTGAGTTGTAATACTGTATATTTTTTATAGTGAAAAAGCAGTCATTTGTGGAAGAAACTTCAGTTTTGACTACATTTGTAGTTCATTTAAAAAACAAAACACTTCAAATTACTTTACTATCAGTTTACATTCATTTTAACAGTTTTTTTTTGTTTTTATTTAAAAAAACAAAACGAATTGTGAATTATTACTACATTTGTGGTTCATTTTTACTACATGTGTGGTAAATTTTATAAACGGTAAAACACAAATGACAATGTTATTTGAATTTAATGAAATGTAAGTCGTCCTTTTTTCTAGTAAAATTTTGTTTATTTTTAACTACATTGCAGTGGTCTTTACCTACCAGACTTGGGCGACATTAATTATATTTCAAAATCAAATTTTTCTATATCGTTATTAATTTCAGATCTACGCTGACACTTTTGAGCTTAAACGCTTCCTTACAAAATTTGTAAAAATTTTAATAGCAAACATGGAAATTAGTAACAACAACTGGGTACTTAATTACTGGGCAATTACACCCAATTACATGTAATTAGAGGTAAAAAAGTAATTGGCCTCTAATTAAATACACAAATATTGATATTATGTCCCATGTCTGGGTTTGACAAAATTAAAAAATTTTGCAAAGAGGCGTTTAAGCATACAAGTGAGACCGTAGGGCTGAAATTCTTAATCAGGAGCTTATATGTCCAAAATAATGGTAAATTTGTAGCAGGCCCGGATCCAGGGGCGGCAAAATGGTTCATTTTTTTCACCAAAATTTAATTTTTCAATATAAAAGTGTAAAATAAATTAGCAAATTTAATTAAAACTACTAGTTATAAATACACTTTTTTGTGGCGATAAAATAAAAGAACGGTGATTCCAAATGATTTACAATTAATAGGCAGTAATAATTAAAAAGTTATTAAACAAACTAATAAGATATAAAGCAAAAATTATAAGCTCTCCAGCACACATGTTTTGGTATTTATATATTCGCTATATTTTTGATTATTGGGTGATCCGAAATTTTGACTGTTTTTGCTGATAAAATCGTAAAAAGTGAAAATTACGCATAAACGCATAAAGTATAATTTTCAATACATAAAACAGACAACTCTTTCCATAATACCTTTAAGCTACTCGGATCGACTTAAGCCCGTCCAATACAGTTATTTTTATATTTGTAGTTGTTTTAAGTGTCGTCTTTAGTCATTTCTACAAGAGATGGGCACGTGAGTGATTTTTCACTAACACTCACTTACTCACTCCCGCTCAAGTGAGTAAATATGGATTTTACTCACACTCACTCGTGGTTCACGTGCATCACGCAAATTCACGAAGAAAAATCTAACCGGAATTTACGAATATGTAAAAATTAATGCAAATTGTTAATGTTCAACTCAAAATTGATCTGAAGATGCAAATTTACCATTTATTTTGTATTTTAAAGGCCCAACATATTAAATAGGTGAAAGAAATTAAAGAAAATATTTATTAAAAGCACAAAATTTTACTCACGCACACTAACCCACGCAAAAACTTTACTCACTCACACTCACCCAAGAAGAATTTTTTCCTACGCACACGTTCACGTGAGTAAAATTGGGTTTCACCCACACTCACGCGTGATTACGTATGATTCACATGAATCACGAACAATTCTGCTCACGTGCCAATCCCTAGTGCCTACCTTGTTAATTCCACGAGTGTACAATCATATTTAACATCTTAATATTACAAACCCATGGATAAACTTAATAGCCTTTCCTTTCCACCATTTGACGGTGGGTATAACAAACGCCCTCTATAACAATTTACTACTACTGATTTCAAATCTTTTTCGCCTTTTGTTAAAGTTGTTGCTGTTGTGTTTTAGCCCCACTATAAAATACCAATGATCTTATTTTCCCAAACAAAAAAAAGCATACTTTGTTTTATTTTCAAAAAAAACACCTACAAAAAAGGCAAAAAACAGCACAATAAAACTAAACCAAACATGTTGTTTGTGGTTATAACTGCTGCGGATCAAATCTTTATAGCCCAGCGCCTACCACACATTGATTCTGCATGACTTTACCATAAGGTCCAAAGTTATAATAAGGAGTTTATATGGGTAATTTCAAAGATTTTCCACACTTTAAGGCAAAATAATTAAAATTTTTTTTTTTTTGTATGACAATGGGTCTCATGCATAAAACGTGAGCTTCAGCTCGGACTCGATTTTTTGAGTAAAAGGAACTTGTTGTATGCATAATAAAATTTGATGCATTTGCTTTTACTCACTGCTCACGTTTGATCTCGTCTTGCTCAGTTTGAACTAAGTTCGATGAGCTTGCTCATTTGAATATGCATAAAAACAAGCTTTCGCTTTCTTTCGTGAGCTCTTGCTCGAATTTTGTTGAGCATGCCTTATAGTTGACTCGCGTACACTAAAAAGGAATCATGGCTGAATATTTTGTGCCACAAAGAAATACAAAATCTTATCAACAGCGTAAAACAAATTTAGCAAGTGAGGATAAAAATTATACAGGTTTGTATTCTTAATTATTAATTTTTTTTTATATAATTAACTCCAAGAACTCCAAGTTTCTTTCCACAAGTTTTTCTTGCAAAATCTGCATTTTTGCAGAAAGCACTTTGTTTTGTTTTAACAAAACAAGCCTCTGCAGACTTTGAAAATTCAACTCCCTTGTCTCATAAGTTTCATAACGACTCAAAACTGCTGTTGACTTTTTGTTAACCTTCAAAAATAAACAACATATAGCAAAATGTAAAATATAATAAAAAAAAAAATTACAGGTTGATCACTTTTTTCTAGTAAATATTTATTTTGTTTTACTTTTTCCACTAAAATTTAGAAATGTCGTCAGTTTCTATTTTATTATTATTATTTGATTGTACTTCTACTTCACTTTCACTTGACGACATGTTTGCAATTAGACGTTTGATCTCCCTTTGCTCAAGTAATTGCAATTGGTTTGAACTCATTTTTTATGCATACGAAATTGAGTAAAAGCTGTTGCTGTTTGCTCGAACTCGACTTACGAGCAATTGCTCACCTGACTCAACTCAGCGCTTTTACTCGTTTTTATGCATGAGACCCAATACCTTTTGTGTATGTGTTAGCCGATATTTAGGTATGATAATTCATCCGCGTTAATTAATTATATTAAACGGCGCACAAATTATGGAAGTTTTAAATTTAAAGCTAATTTAAAATATCAAAATTATAGTTTTTACTTACAGTTTACGTGGATTTAACTAAAGTTACATCACTCAAAAATTTTTGTTTTCATATTTTAGAACTTAAAGAAACAAAAGAGATACTTATTTGCATGTAATCATATTAAATGCTTTTGCTATTGCAAAACTAAAATACGAGGATACGTTTTGAGGTTGTGAAAATTTTGTTTTCTACATAAAAATTAAAGTCCTTTACTTTGTTTGATGCATTTTTCGATTTTAGTATTAAGCTAAGTAAAATCTTTTGCCTGTGGTGCAATTTTGCTGAAATTGATACAGCGCTTAATTTGTCACACAACGAAATGTTTTTTGAAAAAGCTGCAGCTGTACCTGTTGGGAATGAAAAAAACTCAAATTTTCTTGCACTTTATCAATTTGGTCCTTCGTAAAGATTCACTCTCACTTTACACAAAAAACCTCTGAAAAAAAAACTGTGTAAAACTACTAAAAATTAGTTAAAAATTTCGATGCACAAAAACTGATAAAATTAGCACATTTTTTTTTACTAAATATTAGTAAGATAAGAAAAGCAATAAAAATCTGTTGAATCTACAAAATTTTAATTAAATAACTTAATTTAGTTAAATGAAAGTATCATATTGATCTGCTAAAATCTGTAAAAAAAAATTGCTTAATATTAGTAGACAA